>OX456527.1:73410572-73785572 GCA_949748255.1 Eustalomyia histrio | reverse complement strand
CAAAAATTATAAAATATTTTAAACTTAATTATATTGCATACTTTAGGGAGCAATAAATAAATATTTATAATGCTGCAAAAACATTGCCAGATCTTCTTCATATCATTAGTGAACTCATACTTGGGTCTAATTAATTGATTGAACCAATTGATGATTTACTAGCATTTTATTGATATAAGGAAATTATTTTCTTTATCATTTTTTTTTAAATAATGATAATGATTTTAATTGTATGATTTCATTGATTAATGATAATTTTTTTAAATTCCTTTGCAATTAAAAATTAATTAATTAAAATCAAGTAATTGCAATTGACAGATAAACTTTTTAACAATATATGCAAAATGCAGTACTTTGTGTTTTTCGGAACCTTTGTGTTCAACAACCTGCAAAAATTTATATTGTTCGTGGTCAAATTTATGTCTAGACTATTTCTGAAAAGTTTCAACTTATTGTAGTGTTGTTGTATTAGAAAAAACAGCCATATAAAACAATTATTTTTTAGGAAAAAATTTGTTTGTAATTATTTTAAACGCACTTTTGGAAAAAAGATTTCTCTTTACAAAAAGTACTTTAAAAAAAATTGGAAAAAATTAACTCTTACAAAAAAATTTTTAAAAAGGCACTATTTTTGAAAAACTTCTTTAATTTTGTAAAAAAAAATAACAAGTATTTTTTAAAATAAAAATCTTCTATTTACGATAAAGTTCGCCTTGACCGGGTAGACCGGTAAACCGAAAGACCGGGTAGATTGTAAAACCGGGTAGACCGTAAGACCGGTTATGATAGCCGGCCCTAGTTTTGATCAATACTGTGAAACAATACTCAACACCCAATAGAAAAGTTCTTCTTAGCCAAATTCAGACTTCAGCCTTCCATAATGAAATATTATGAGCAATTTTTTCATGAAACATTTTAACCATTTATTTTCCATTTTCATGGGCAATTTAAGTACTTTTTTCAAGAAATACCAAAATGTCGCCTAAAATGGGTATTTAAGAACTCAAATGTTCTGCGAATACATTTTATTGTTAATTTCACTGGGAGTTGCTTAAGACTAAAAGTTTATCCGATAGGTGTACAGCATACTTGAGAATTTTTCATTACCATTAGTTGACACTAATGCAAATGAAAAAAATTCAGTTGACACTAATGCAAATGAAAAAAAATCATAACCATTTAATGGTAATGAAATTTTTTCCGTTAAAAATTTCATTACTAATGGTAATGAAATAGCATAAATGCATAAAAAAAAGAATAATAATTGATTGAAATAAAATATACAAATGTTAACCGGCATAAATAAATTTATTTCATTACCATTGTTATCAATGTTATGGTAATGAAATCAATTAATTATTCCAATCAATGCATTAGTCCCATGTATGGTGTACAACGCTCAAAAAGGTTAATTTTTTATTTAAATTTTTTTATACAAAAAATTTTTTAAGCTGGGTTCCATATAATATATTGTGGGATCTGTTACTAAGTTCCCAAATATATTGCTGGATCTAATTGCCATCTTTCATTTTTCGGATCAATTTAGATCAGCTAGACATTAGAGCAGATATTTAAGAATATCAAATTGGATATGATTAAGTATTGCGCTAAATCAATGGTTTTTACTCATGCATCCATACATATACGAACATACCAAGCTTGACGTAAGACCCGTAAGCTTTCTGGGTTTACGTAGTATTTATTAGAGTTTGCATTAAACAGCAGGTTACAAATGACATATTTCAAACAAGACTTTTCGAACCGTCTGTGTAGTCTGTGATTTGCAGTTTTAATGCAAAAATGTTAAAGTGTATTTATATGATTGAAAAATAAAGGAACATACATTTTTTTCCAAGAAATATCTATATCAACTTTTTTATACATTTATTCGAAATAATTTACTATCATTTACCATTTTTTTTTTTCAGTTCCATTTATTTTTTTCATTTGTTTGAAATTTAATAAAAATTTACCCACAAAACGGAAACTTGTGGTTAATTAGTGTCCGTAACAGTTATTACAAATTTAAATTTTGTTTGCTGTCTGTTTCAAAAAAAAATATTCAAAAAATTTCAATTTGTTTTTTTATTTAAATTGGTTGTATATATACAAAATTTTTCAATACAAATTACAAGAACTTCATAAACACACATACATATACAAACACATTCATACAAAAAGTGTTTATAGCTTCATATGCATACATACATTTTGTATTGTACGAGTATATTAAAAAAAATACAAAAACGGAAATAATTTCAAATAAATAAAAAAAAAACATTTATTTTTTAAGGATCGGTAGGTTAAATTTTAACATTTATTTTATTATATCATTTGTTTAATGTAAAATTAATGTAAAATTCATCAATGGAGTAATGTTTAAAGTAGTCCATCGGCCCCTATGGCTACACATTACTTTACCCATTATTTGGTAATGTGTGGATTTGCTGGGTTTTTTGCGTTTTTTTACAAAGTATAAACCTGACCGTAAATTAATACAAAATTTTATGAATTTTGTTCAAAATGTCACAAAAAAATTTATAGGTTGAAGTGTCGAGAAAATACTTTCTATATGTTGATTAGAAAACGACAGTTTTTTTCTTTATTTAAGACAAAATCTAATATATTTATTTAATTGCTATAAAAAGATCAGGATTTATTTTTTCGTTATATAGCAGTGATGGGCAACAAGGCCACATTGAGGTTTTCCATATCGTATTTAGAATAGTCAAAATATATATATCGGCATCGAAGCTACAATGAAAGCTGACTACTTCAACTGAATACTAATTTCCTCAACAAAATTTTGGTAATACAACTGACTTTCAATTGCAAATATGTTTGTTCAGCCGATTTGCTTCGTAAAAGGTAAAGTCCAAAGTAAAGTAAAGAATTTTTCTACAATGTCTCCAAGAAAGAAAAACCGACAAAATATCATTTTTTGACCGACCTGTTTGGTTGGACACATTCAGCATTATAAAATACGATTTATGCCCGATTACTTAATATCCCGTTTAAATTTAACCCCCAGTTGAATTTTAATTTTTTATGGGAAACAACAACAAATGTATCAGTTAAAGTCATTGAGATAATGGGGCTTAGGAATTAAGAATAGCAAATTGTTCTTCCTATAATAAAATTTCACTTGAACTTTAATGACCTCATATGGTAATTTTAATTCTGAAAATTAATAGCTTTTCTATTAACATAAAATGTCACTTTTTCACTACAATAATTCTGGCGTTGTATATAAAATTTCCCTGAAAACAAATTGTTTTAAATTTTCACTAATATTCATTATCGTGAAAAGAATTATTTATATGGAATATAATAGTTTTTCCACGTCAAACCCGAACAATTTACTATGCTTTGGCGGAAAATCTAGCTATATTTTGTAAGGCGGTCTTCGTGTTCTAAGCATTTCTAACACAATTATTTCTTTGACAAAATTGTTAATATAGTATTATCCGAAAATTTAACAACTTTTGGAAACAATTTTTTTTTTTTTGAATTTTTCAACAGGAATTAAAATATTTAGAAATTTATTGCAAAATTTTGTAAACGTTGTAAACAATTTCAAAATTTCACTAACAAATTAATGTAATCAGTTAATGATTTGGTTTCTAATGGCAAGTAATTTTACTATTTTGACTATATCTCAATCAAATTGCAACAGAATTGTCACTTAATGGTCAACATTTCTCTAGAGTACGGATTCAACTATTACTTCGGGTAAGGAGAATAGCGGTTTCTCCAAAAAGTTGTATTGTTGTAAACGAGATGCAAGTACTTCTGCTTTTTTTTTGTAAGCTCCAAGTCTCTGACCAAATATTTTAATTGAGCCTGAGTAAGCAAGCGGCTCTCTCCACTTGTGTTATAATCGTCTTCAGATGAGTTTTGATTTACAAATGATAAGCCCGAACTTACGTTGGTGTTAGTTCATTTTGCATATATATGAATCGTCAATAAATCCAAATGAGGAACTGGAAAACTGACAGAGGCTACATTAGCATAAAACCACTTTTTTAACTCCAAATCCAGATTTCTATATCACGGAAGACATATGATACTTGGTGTCCATCTTTCTTGCACATTTGTGACAGGCATTCTAAAGTATTTCTGATAAATTCCATACCACCAACACATTCTAATATTTTGTGGAACATAACTAATCCATTCTCATTTTAAGACTTCTCTTTTTGGCGTTTTTGTCATTTATATTTATGAGGGCACTTGCTTTCTTGTCTACATAATTTGCAAATAAAATAAAAAAACGGGTTCTCAGTACCTGCTAAGAAGTACAAAAATTTCACAATTTTTCCTTCCAAAATAGATTTTCTAACTGTCCAATTTGAGTTTTTGTAAAAAATAGTAAAATAAAACAAAAAACAGTAAAATTTAAAATTTAAAATTTGGGTACCTTTACATATATGATCATAACTTTGGTATTTATCTTTCTTATTTTTTTTTTGAATTTTCTAAATTTGTGTTTTTATCAAAAAAAAAAAAGGATTTTTTCGCGAAATTTTTACCCATATCTTCTAAACACCTTAACCGATTTAAAACCCATATTCACAGAACATGTTGTGCTTTAACTGGTTTTTCGTTTGCAATTTGATTGATAAAAACTCGCGGTATAGCCTAAATGGTATATTCACTAATAAATTAAAATAAAAATATATAAAATAAAAAAAAAAAAAATTAAAAAACTAGCCCTGAAAAAATTTTTTTAATGCGATTTTTAATACATAAAAAAATAGCCGCATGCTTGTCGCATTTTGGCTGTAAACTAGTGTAATTATAGGTAAAAAATTCTCCTAAATGATCCTCATTTGTAGCACGTTATTATCGGAAATTACAAAATATATTTTATATAAGTGTATTCATCTGTATTCCAGTTTCCAGGCCAAAGGGGTTCGAGTAGGCCATTAAGGGGCAGAATTTCCCATTTTAGACCCTCCTTGCTGGGCGATGTTGAGTCAGTCAATCTAGATATTATTTTGTAGAAAGAAGGTGTTCGATAAGTACATTTCGATAAGTACATTTATTAATATCATTAAATATTTTTTTTAAATAATAAATGTTTAATTGATTACCACGTACGTTTCACTTGGCATGCATGAAAATACTTAGAAATTTTTAAACACTTTTAAACTCACGATTTTATTATCAAATATATTATTTATACTTTTATATTATTTTTATCGATTATTATATTGTTTATAGAGTTGTATAAATGCGAGATATCGATTTCATTCAAAACCCTAAATTATAAAATATAATATATCATTTTTTTAATTTTATTCATAGTTGTTGATCTGTATAAATGTCCTTTATTGAATTTCCAAAAATTTAAAATAAAAAAGAAAAGAAAAATTTTCATGACCAGATCGGTTTCATTATAATTTTCGATTATAATCAACAGAGGTGATCCAGTTTTATGCAGTTGTAATAATACGACAGCAATCAGTATTAAATATTTTATCTCCGAATACCCACTCTACTTTCAGAAATAATCTAAAATGTTTGATAATACTGATCCTTTTATAACCCTTTTCTCTCCCACTGACGGATCAATTAAAAATCTTATTAAATTTTTAAAAATAAAAAAGATGGATCATCTTATCTAAAAAAAACGTATTTTGATATTAAATCTTCAATAAATAACTATATATAATTTTTGTAATAATGGGGTATATATACTAGCCAAACTTAGTGCACCAGCCGAATAGAATGCGTTTTCTGGTCAGCTGCAACAAGGGTCGCACAGTGCTTTGTTCCCATATAACGAGTGGACAAAAATAGAAGGAGTTATCGTAGCTTACTGAAATTTGGTACGCAATTTTAGTTTAAGTTAACTACAAGATAAACGAAATTTTGGGAAAATTGGTGCAAGTACACGCCTACCTCCCATATATCCTGAAGTTTAAAAATGTAATAATATCTTCAAATTTGGTCAGAACCTAACGAAAATTAATAATTGTTATAAGAACAAAGTTATTGACGTGTCTGCCAATTTTCTTTTTAACCGAAGGAAGGACTCGCTTACATGTCATATATTTTTTTTATTTTAAATTACATAAAATCTGTAAAAGTTAACCGATTACATTCAAACTTATCAAATTAATTTAGCTAAACATACAAAACATGTATACTAAAATTTGTTGAATTCGGTTTTGTAACTAAAAAGTAATTTTGTATATCATTTTTTTTTTAAGTCTTTATAATCTCAAAAAATATTTTTAAAAAATAAAAAAAAATTTACTTACAAAAAAATAAAATATTTTTAACGTAATAACAAATAACTAAATACTATATTTAAGAAAATAAGTTTCTATTGAAATCTGACTTTTATAAAAATCGAACTTAAAAAAACTTAAAACGATAAAAAACTATGTACACTGCCAACCAACTATCTTCGGTAGTTTAGTCTTCGCTCAACGAAGCCATGTAGAATATTTATTTTCAAAAAAAAACTTCTATTATATTTGCTTATATTCTAGTACGTTTTCATTTTAATATTAAAAAAATTAACACTTTGTATTTAGGTGTTCTTGTCGGTATATGAATCTCCTATCTTTTGTGTTACAAAATTGTAAATGCTTGCTACTTTATTATTTGAAGGTGCAGAAAGCCAACAATCAATTAAATCTGAATTTTTTAAAATAGAAGTCATCACAAAAAAATTAAAAATGTTAAATACAGTGTTTTTATTTGTTTTTTTGTTTATATTAACAATAGAGATGGACCCGTGAGAAGTTTTAACATTTACGTTCAATGTACTTAGGAAATTTTAAGTTCACCCACAATTATAAAACAAATTATTTAAAAATAGGTTTGGCAAACAATAGGTTTATTGTATTTTAATTGGCATTACCCTTAAAATACAGTTACATTTCGAACTACGCATGATTTCGTTTACCACGCATGTTAGAAATCCGTGATTAAATTTTTAAAACTTTTTATTTAATAAAAACTATGTCACGTTCTCATCCCTAACTTAATAAATTTTAATAATGGTAAATAAAATGTCAATATGGTAATACAAAACGAAGAATGCGACAAATATTATCAGGGATGGAACCTTTTCAATAATACGAAAAATTAAATTAAATAAGCGAAAATGAATAGTTACAGACGAAAACGTTTATTTGTTGCCTAATTCCGAGTTTTTAGGATGTAGATTATCTTTAAACTCAGTTTATCGCAGCTTGTTACTTGAATACTGATTTTGAAATTTGTTTTAATTTGTTTTATTTCAATGAAGACCAAAATTTTATGTAACGAAAAGTTGTTCCAACAAATTTATGTTAATAAACATAGAAATGGCAGACAAAATTCGTTTTCGGTTCAACTAAACCAAGTTAAACTCACATCCAAAAACTCGGCCTAAGTGTGGGTAATCATTTTATTAAGAAAATTGCACTTTTTATTCGGAATTTGGTTCTTTTTTTATTCGGCCGAATATTCGGTATTCGTTTTGAACCGAATACCGAATATTCGGTATTTTTAATACACTATTCGGGACGAATACACTCGAATACACTATTCGTGATATCTGTAATTAAAACCGATTTCTTGTTAACAAGTTTTCCTTAAAATTCCAAGTATTTAGCGCCTTCTAGTAGTACAAATAAGAGTCAAATCTAAATTTTTTCACACAACGGTTTATAATCGTTCTAAAAATATGTTTTTTTAAAAATATATTATCGGGGAACTTTATTTTATTTTACTTAATTTTAATTTTTAACACTACAAAATTGCACCAAATTTATGAAAAAATCATGAAAATAGACATTTTTAAAAACATGATTTTTTAGAATTTGTGGCAAAATAGTTGTTCTATTCTTTTCATTATCTTTGAGATAATAGTATAAACTTTGAAAAACTACAAAAAATAACCCTTTTTCGTATTTTTTTTTTTACTCCATCAAAATTTGTAAATTTTGGGTTTTTAACAAAACAAAATCTATAAATTAAAGCCAAAAAAAAAATTAAAAGATTTACATTAAAACTTACAAAAAAATTTATATTTTTAGTTTATTTCATATATACTAGAACAATTTAAAAAAAAAAATTTAAACCACTTTTTGAAAAACTTAATTTTTTAAATTTTTTTGTGAAACATCTAAAAATTTTTTTTGTGTTTAACTATGTTTGCTTCAAATTCTCTAAGTTTAGCGCCCTCTCGTGACTCTAAAAAAAGGTAAAACCAAAATATTCTCTTACACGATTTTAAGTTACTTTATAATCTTTCCAAAAATATATTTTTCATCCATATTTATGGTAAATATTTATTATTTTTAACTGATTTTTCATTATATTCAATCCATTTTGCTGTTTATTTTCAATCATTGTTTAATAACCAACAAAAGTGGTAAAAACAATAGAAAGTCGTTTAAAATAACCATCAATTTTTTACTGACAAAAAGTTAGAAAAAATTACTTTTGTAATTTGTTTTTCAAATTGAAAGTTTTTTTATTTGCATGTAATTACAAAACACAACACAACACACACAGATGTATGTTATATATTTTTATTGGCTTTATGTGTTTGTATATTTAAATAATTTCTTGCAATTTTTATTGAAATAATTTTGTATATATACAAACTATTTTGGTAAAAAAACAAAAAAGAATTATATGAATTTCAATTTTTAGAAACAGAAAACATAAATTTTTACATATAACACAAAAATATAAACTCCTACTGAATATTTTATAGTTTGTTTTTTTTTTTTTGAATGATTGATTCAAATAGTTAAAAAATATATTTCTATGAATTTCAATTGATTCTTCATTTAAAAACAAACTTTACGTATTACTTTTTAAATAAACTACAGTCGGTAACGGAAAATATATTGTGAGTGTATTTAAACAATCATACATAGAAAAAAACATAAACTTAAAATAACTAATTAAAGACTTGATTAAAATAATTTTAAATCAATAAATATTGTTTTAGTACTTAGTTTTAATATTTTTTTCCTAATGCTGCATTTACATCTGTTTTTAAATCCCGAAATTTCAATCACACAGAAACCTGGACTGTTTACACTTGGATTTAGCGAGATTTCCATTTGAAAAAATTACCTTAAATTAAAAATATTTCTTAAATGCACTTTATTTTTTGACACAAGTACAATTTGTATTATTTTATTCAATGAGCCGATTGTTCATTACAGCGTGCCGATCCAATTATAGCACCCGAGGACCGTTATCATCCTACTTTAGATATCAGCTTTAACGTTCCATTCAATGGTAAATCCGACACAATCAATCAACATGCTAAGGTTTTCTGTTTCAAAAGATGTAACCACGATGACTTAAAACATCTTTTCTAAAATACTAATTGGCATGATCTTCTATCTATTCCCTGTTATACTCCAACAGCTATTGATTCCATGGTTGCAACATTTTACGAAACATTATCAAAGTTTTTCAATGAATGTGTTCCTAAATTAGTAATGCACACAAAATCTGGTCCTCCGTGGTGCACAAAAGAATTATCCAGACTTAAAAATAGTAAAAATAAACGCTTTAAAAATATAAAACAAGTGGCTTGCTGTCTAATTATAGCAGATTTGAGTTTTCCGTGCTGAACATAACTTCTTAAACACAAAGCTGTATAGATAGTAGAAACTATATATCTAATATGAAACTAAATTTCAATCGCGACCCGAAATCATTTTATAAATTTGTTTATACCAAAAAGAAATCTAGTGGTTTCCCTAAAACGATGAAGTACTGTGCTAGAGAATCCAGTGACAATCTGATAATATCCAACTTATTTGCTGATTTCTTCTCCACCACTTATTCTGATTTCCAATATGATTTAAAATCATACCCGCATCCAATTGTGGGTCATTGAATGATACACTTTTCTCCAATCCACACAAATCAGATTTTACAGTCTGTAAAATCAGTTAAGTCCTCATACCATATGAGTCCTGATGGTGTTCCCAGCTGTGTTCTGAAGAATTGCGCACACGCAATAGTTACTCCATTAACCATAATATATAACATATCCTTAAAATATGGTTACTTTCCTCAGTTTTGGAAAGACTCCTTCATTATTCCACTATTTAAATCTGGTAGTAAGTCAAGCGTCACAAACTATAGAGGCATATCAAAGTTAAGTGCAATCCCCAAGCTTTTTGAAAAATGTGTTACCGAAAATTTCCTTCACCAAATTTCATCCTCACTATCCCCCTATCAACATGGTTTTAGAAAAGGTCGTTCACAAGTAAATAATCTCATGCAGTTAACTACTATAGTAAATCGTGGATTTATTAAAAGCAATTTACAGACAATCATAAATTACTTTTGATAAAGATTCACGCCATGGGTTTTACACATGCGAGTTGAAATTGGATTAAGTCATATTTAACAAATCGAAAACAAAATGTTATTTTTAATAATACTACATCCAAAAATATTATTGTAAGTTCTGGTGTGCCCCAAGGCAGCCACATTGGTCCAATTTTATTTTCCTTATTCATAAATGACTTGCCGTGCGTAATTAAATATTGTAACGTCTTAATGTATGCCGATGATGTGAAGATATTTCATTGCTATGACAATAACACTAAAAATAATTTTCTGCAATATGATTTGGACGAATCATTCAAATGGTGCGTGCTTAATTTAATGTAACTAAATTTAAAAAAAAGTAAACATATGCGTTTTTCACGAAATAATAATGCTTTATATAATTTTTCACTGGGCGGACATCAACTTGAATTGGTTACTGAATTTTTAGATTTTGGAATTCTTATGGATCCTAAATTAAATTTCAAGAAACACATATTTATTATGGTAAACAAAGCTCGCGGCGTGTTGGCTTTTATAAAAGGATGGGCCAAGGAGTTTACTGAACCAATCATCACTAAACGGTTATACACATCTTTAGTCAGACCAATCTTGGAATATCGATCTGTTATTTGGGATCCGGATGCGGATTATCTTAAGCAAATTATAGAATCAGTCCAAAAACGATTTCTTCTTTTTTGTTTAAGTAATTCAACATGGAATCCTAACGTTATTCTTCCTCCTTATACTACAAGGCTTGCTTAATAAAATTACCAACGTTGGATAGCAGAAGAACTATGCTTAGTGTTTCATTTTTATTCAACCTAATAAATGGTGCAGCTTTCTCAGACTTCCTACTCAGCAACATAAACTTTAATGTTCCTCATCGATCAACACGCTTCTACATTCCAATCTATTTACAAGTTTCTCAAACTAATTATGCTAATTCTGATCCTCTTAGTAAATTGTGTAAACATTATTATGATTTTTATTTTCTTATTATTTTTTCTGTTAACGTCAATTATTATTTTGTACTTTAATCAGTTTAATTAAATTTCTATTTAAATCATTGTTATTTTGTATACATATTATGTAAATTTTCAATAATTGGTCTGTAAGGATTTTTGTCCGTAGACCTAAATAAATAAATTAAAAAATATAAAATTTTAACTCTCGTTATGTTCGCAAATTTCTTTTTATATTAGAACTAAGAGCTAGAGCCAATAATTGTTAATATATCAATGGGAGAGAAACATGCAATTTTTAAAGATTTATTCATTGTTTGTTTGAAGTTAAAATTTGAACCACGCAATACTTTTATTATTTAGTAACACATTTTTATTGGGTTTAAATTTATTTTTATCATTTAGAATTTTATCCTGTTTTTATTTTTGTTTGTTTTTAATTTTAACTTTAATTATGTTTTTAATAATTATTTTATTATTTTTTGCTATTATTAGTTTGTTTTTTGTCAGCTGTTGACCAGCTTTGCCACCATTTTATCCAAAAATTCTACAAAGATTTTCGTTGAAATCTCGATTTTAGTCAAAATCTCGTGCTTTGAATGCAGATGCAAACGAGAATAAACAGGGTGCTTAGAAAATGTATTTTTTTTTTAGGTTTGCTGCTCTCAAACAAAACTAATACATTCAGAATTTTATACATATAAATGTTTCGTTTGCACACTTTTTTGGTCGATATCATAAAAACATTATTAAATTATAAACAATGTTTTATTTGGATTTTGTTTCAATTAGTCCTATAAAAAATTTAGCAATTATAGTATAATTTGCGTGATAGGTGTACAATTAATTAAAATATTTATTGATATTATCAACTTTAAATTAAAAGTTCTTTAAGATTACCAAATAAAATCAACTTGTTCTCCTATCTATATAAAACATTTAGCGAACTATCTGAAAATAATAGTATTTTCGATAGCAAAGTTCTATATCAGCTTTTGAATTTATTATGCGATCACACATAGATTTTCTGTAGAGTGAAAAGTAAACGACCACATATGTATCCAACGTCGTCAAGGGGCGATATTTATGTTGTCATAAATACGGTGTTCGGTCTTTACCCCCATTTCAATTATTTGAACTATGTCCGATAAGTTTTCGGTCATTATACTCATAATTGCAGTTGGGATTTTGATCGAAAAATTGTCGGACGTTATACCCAGAAAAAGTGGGCATTATTAAATTTAAGCACATAATGTTTTAAACTCATTTTTATCAGCAAAAATAAACACAACATAAAGTAATTTACGTGTTGATAGCATGTTCCAAAATGTGTGAATACACTTAGGATGTTCACAAGGCATGTGATATTATGCTATTGGAAACAGAGTTGTTTAATTTAGTTTAAAAAAATCAACAATAGATAATATGACGATACAACATTTGTACCTATGTTCAATCCCTGCGGGGAAAAGGGGGAATTGGACCCGTCCCGTGATAGGTGTAAACTGGACCGGTTCAAAAAATACACTTCACGAGATATGTGAAAAGAGCACCGGTTCCTAAAGTAACCATCACGTGACCGATTTAAAAGTCATGACATGTTCTTTTGCGTTGGTTCTGTGATATGTTTTTTGAAGCTAGTTGTGAGGCATGTTCTTTTAGACCAGTCTTCTGACATGTCACAGAGAGGGCAATTAACCCCATCCAGGGACAAGCCCATGTTAAATTGACCTGCCCTTTTCATATAAAAAACCGGTTCCGTGACCAGTCTCTATCGCAATGAACCAGTCACGTGATGTGTCCTGGGATAGGTCCTTTTCTCGAAGGCATAACATACTTGGGATTAAAGCATTAAGGCATTATTTTTTACTTCACATAAGCATTTGTATGAAAAAAATGACTCAATAATTTTCCACAAGTATGCTTTGTTTGTTGTCCTATGTTATGTTTAAGTGTGCTAGCAAATAGAAAACGCAACAGAAAATCGTCGTAATAGTGAAACAAAAATTTTAATAACTCTGTACACCTTGTGAACGCCTTTAATGAGTTGAATGTAGGGCTGTTGTCAAAGAATTTAAAAAATATATAAACAAAATTAATAAAGAATCATTAAAATTGATAAAAAAAAGATAAATTTTTATTTTATGGGTTACAAAGAAAAATACACGGTGGGGCAATAAGAACCACTCTATTAGAAATGCTTGATATGCGCCTCAAGAATGCTAAATTTAGGAATGTGGATGATTTTCCATCAAAATTGATCATGAACCTCGTCAGTGACTAAGTCACGCATAACTCATGCCAAGCATAATTCATGTTGGAAGTCGTTGGTGTATGCGAAAAAGACCCGCACCTTGGAGAAGTTACAGAACAACATTCGGGCAAAAATTAACAGCATAACTCCACAAATGCTGCAAATATTTATGCAAAATATATTCAAAAGTTTCAAAAAATGCATCAACACCTATGGCGGCTATTTGCAGGACATAATATTTTTGAATTTCTGTTTGTTGACCCTCTGTAATGTATATTTTAAATTCAAACAAAAACGTTACTTTTATTTGTTTAATATTAATAAAATTTATTTTGTGATTTTTTTCTATTTTAAGACAAGACAATTAAAAATATAAATCAAAGCAACAAATCTGATGAATACAATTTTGATGTTATCAAATAATGCTAATAATAATAAACAGTGATTTAAAGGAAGTTAATCTGTGTATTACGAGGACAGTTCGAAAAATTCTTTGCCTAACAATGAAAAACAAGAATTAGATTTTTAAAATTATATTTACTCTTCAATATAATCTTCTGAAACTTGAATACACTTAGCCTTTCTAGCAATTATATCTCTTGATCAAAATAATTTTCCTGAAACTTTGCAAAATAATCTTTTACAGCTGCAATTGCATTTTAATTCGAAGTAAAGCGCATGCCTGCAAGGATTTTTTTAGATTGAGAAACAGGAAAAAGTCACAGTGAGCCAAATCAGTGGAATAAGGTATAGGGTGGGCCATTTAAAATTTCAAATTTGAATCGGTTATAAAAAAGAGTACTGATTTTTTTTTTAAATTTGTGGTTTTATTGGAAATGTTGAACTTTGTCATTAAATAATGGAACACAAAATCATTCATATGACTACCACCACTGGGCCATTTTTCTTCGAAAATGAGCAAGGAGCGGCCGTTACCGTCAACGGTGAGCGTTACCGTGTCATGTTTAATGACATGAACGACATTTGGTTTCATTGATGACATTTGGTTTCAACAAGACGCGGCCATATGGCACACAACCCCACCATCATTACTTTACGCACTGTTTTTGAAAATCGAATAATCAGCCGAAATTGTGATGTCAATTGGACACCTCGGAGCTGTAATTTGAGACTTTTGCAAAATTTTTTATGAAGAGCCATTAGGGATAAATGTTACGCAAACCAGAAACAATTGGAGCGTTGAAACATAAAATCGAAGTTTCCATTGAAGAGATTGAGAATTGGTTGAGCCAATCGTGGTAGTCATATGAATGATATTGTGTTCCATTCTTAAATGACAAAGTTCAAACTTTCCAATAAAACCAGAAATTTTAAAAAAATAATCAGTACTTTTTTTATAGTCGATTCAAACTTCAAATGGTCCATTTTTTACTTCAATTCGCTAATTTTAACCATTGTTACAACACTTGTAATCGTTGTTTAAACAAAAATTATTTTTTTATGTTGTAATTTCATATATATTTCCATACCTGCCATATATGTTATCTTCATATATAAAACCACCATGAAATCGTGTATGTTCATATACATATTACTTGGGTTAGTAAATTATAAAAAAGTTATTGTAATTTGAAATAATAAAGATGACCAGAAAATATTTTTTTTTTATGGGCGCGGATATTTATAGTCTATAACTTACTAATAAAAATTTTCATGTTTCTTTGTAATTAAAAAAACAAAAAACAATTTATAAAAAAGAATATGATTATATAATCTAAAATTCTATTAATACCATTCATTTACCAAAATAACAGATCAACAATACAGAAAAACTTCTTTAACCTTAAACACAAGGATACATTGAAAAGTAGAATTCAAAAATATTGTCTAATCATTAACTATTAACATATATTATGTTAAAGATTTAATATTGATTAGGACAAACACTTGAAATTAACGGCTAAATTTCGTTGATGTTAGTCTAATTGTGTGTTGCTTTCGAGTTTATTCATTTTTTTCCGATTACTCAATATAAAATAGACAATCATCAAAGTATTAACCCAACAAGGGCGTGGATGCTGAAGAGTGTTGTGTAGCGATAACCGAAAATACTAAGTGTTTTATCCTGCTGGCTCTGTCCGATTTTTCAATTTTTATTCTCTATAATTTACCAATACAAATTTTTATGTTTCTTTGCAATAAAAAAATAATTTATAAAAAGGATATGATTTAAAAAAAATCCCATTAATACCATTCATTTTTTAAAAAAATTAATTTAGTTTTGTAGGTCATTGTTTTTATATATATTTTATTTGAATTGACCTGTAGTGCAGAACGCAAATTTGGAGAAAAATTCGAAAATTTGGGAAAAAATGTATCGTTTTGATCCTTTAACACAAATTTAACTGATTCATACACACACCTCTGAAAAGAAATACTAAAAAAAGACAACCTTATAACACCATAAGTTGGAAGTTAATCAAATTAATAGAGATGTAACTTTAGAAAATACGGGTATTTTTTTTTTGTCTGATGTGGTTAACTTTTTAAAACAGGCTTCAAAAAGGACTAAGAAAGTTAAAATTCCATTAACCTTCGCCTTACCAAAGGGTTTTATCTACATCGTTTACCAATACCCACCGGGGTGACCCTGTACTTCTATGAATATTCTTATGCGCAATGAAGCCTGGATTGGCACATAAAGCGAAGAATGTAATTGTTGTTAAACTTATAAAAGGTTACAGCTTTTCGTTCTTGTAAAATAGTTTACAAAAGTTTACAAAAACAACAACTTCATGTCTTACTCTTTTATGCTACTCCGTTATCTAACGGTAATTCAGATATGTACATATAATATAAAATGCATGCATAGCGATGCAGATTTTCGTTATAATTTACAAATTAGTTGTAATGTGAGAACGTTGACAAGTGGTCGCGAACAATTTCGATATGAGTGGTGAAAATATTTTCCATTATCTTTCTGCTAACGCTGTTTCAAGGTATGTATTTTCTAATAATTATTTTTTATTTTTAAAGTAAAAACAGGTGTTACATTTTTTGCCAAAGGCTATCTCATGAAGACAGGGAAGCATATTTTCTTCGCTTGATCGACGCCGAATCAGATTTGGATGAAACTGAGGATTTGTTTGGTGATGGTGATGAAGACGAGGATTATATGCCTAGTGGAGAAGCTGAAGATTCTGATATGGAACAGGAGCCTGGAGAAATTGAGCTAAACGATGAAAGTGATTGTGATGATATTGATGAACCGAATAATGAAAAACCGACAACTTCTTGCGGGAATGATTTGTATTACGAGACTAAAGATACTTTGAAATGGTACAAGTAGGTGCCACATATAAATCGCCGAGGATCGATCAATATTATTCGTGAAAACTTTTATATGGGTCCTAATCCAATCACTAAGAATATGTCCATAGTTGATACATTTAATTGTATTCTCAGTGCAGCTGTTAGAGATTTAATTCGAAGATTTTCAAACAAAAAAGCCGAAGCTGTTTACAACAAATGGAATTCAGAGAACACTGATAAGCAACAACGTACTTGGAAATCGATCACAGACGAGGAATTATCAGCATTTTTGGGCATTTTGCTGATAATGGGCAGCCACAAGTCTTGTCAAGAGCCCCTCGCCGAGCTTTGGAAGAAAAATTCATATCCACTGTATCGTAACAGATTTGCGGAAATTTTACGATTCCTTTGCTTTGACTGGCATGCTACAAGAGTGGCTTGACAACAGGAAGACAAGGCTGCAGCTATTAGAGACGTCTATGATATGGTAAATTTTAACTTGAAATCGTATTATCGACCACATGAATCAATTACCGTGGGTGAGCAATTATTCGGATTTCGGGGACGAACACGTTTCACGCATTACATGCCTTCCAAGCCAGCAAAATATGGCATCAAAATCTGGTGGGCATGTGTTTCAAACACGTATTATCCACTTCAAGAGCAAATCTACACCGGAAAAGTAAACAATATAAGGGACACTAATCAAGGTGAGCGTATTTTAAAAGGTTTAGTCGGCATTTACAAAAACACTGGAAGAAATGTCACCATGGATATTTGTTTTACAACATTGCCATTAGCCAAGGAGCTGGCTGCTTGGAAGTTATCTGTTGTAGGCACAGTAAAAAAAAACAAGAGATATGTTCCCGAAGAATTCAAGCCTTCACGAAGCCGCGAAGTTACATCAAGTCTATTCGGTTTCTCCGAGAATGTTACGCTGGCCTCTTATGTCCCAGCCAAAAACAAATCAGTTGTTTTCTTGTCCACAATGCACAATGACAAAACTATTTCTGGTTCACAAAATAAAACAGAAATAGTTCTTTATTACAACAAAACTAAGGGTGGTGTGGACACCATGGACAAAATGTTGTCACAGTTTTCCACAAAACGAGCAACAATGCGCTGGCCATTAGCATTGTTTTTTAATATTTTAGATACGGCGCCATTGCCTCATTTATAATATGGCAATGAAAATATAGCAGGGTCTGTAAAGCGATCGCAGCAAAATCAGTTTATTGAGAGCCTTGCTGAATCCCTTTGTCATCCTCTAATATTGTCAAGGTCTAAAATACCACAAATTGTTGGAAAATTTTCAATCAGATCAGCCATTAAATGCATTTTAGGTAAAAATTTTGAAAAGTCAAAAGAATTGTTAACAGTTTTACTTTTTAGGTGAACCGGTCATCGCTACTTACCAGGATGATTATTTTGAAGCCGGTGAAACTACTGAGATGGATGCAACTGGCCGCATCAAAATAAAAGGCAAATGTTATGTATGCTATTCTTCTAAACAAAGAAAATATACACGGCAAGTTTGCATTAGATGTAAAAAGCCAATTTGTGCAGAGCACAGCGTCAGTCAAACTAAATGTGAGAAATGTCACCAGGGCCCATCAAAATAAATAATAATTATATTATAATTACTAAAGTAAAATGAATTACAATTAAAATACATTATCTGTATAAATAAATCTGTATCTGTTAAATAGATATGTAAATTTTCTTGTGATTTCATAAAGCGTCAGCCGGGTGGGTATTGGTAAACCACGAAATAAAATTGAAAAAAACTAAAAAAATATATTAAAAAATTAAAAATATTATCTTGTTTTTGCGAAATTCTAAAGTTCTCGACAATTTGTTCAGTGAGTCAAAATTTCCCCTAGATCGAAGCAAAATTAACCAAGTTATTAAAGAAACAAAACCGAAATGGTCACCCGAGTGGGTATTGGTAAGGCGAAGGTTAACATGTATATTTCGCTATCGATAAAAGGAATTTTTCAAACTCCCTATGGAAAGTGTTCAAAAAAAATACAAATACTTAATGTCGTGCGAAAATATGGTGAAGTTTGTTCTGAAAATATCCCTTAATATTATAAAAGTATTGTTTGAGTTGAATTTTAATTTTTAGGATCTTGTATAAATTTAGGTCAAATTGATATGTTTATATACATTTTTAGGCACTTAAATAGTTACCCTGCGGGAAAAGGACCTATCCAAGGACATGCCACGCGACCGGTCACTTTAACATGGGCTTGTCAATTGCCCCTGTGAAATGTCACAGGACTGGTCTATAAGAACATGTCACACAACTAATCGAACTAAACCGGTCACGTGATAGATACTTCAGAAACGGTCCCCTTTTATCCTATCTCGTGGTATGGATTTTCGGAACCGGTCCAGTTTTCACCTATCACGGAACAGGTCCCAACTCCCAACTAACCTTTTTTCCCGCAGTGTATGCTTACACTGTGTCTAATTCTGTATGTATGAATGAATGCAAATAAATACGTAAATTTAGACAAAAAATCTATTTTGACTCTAATTATAGTAGGAAAAAAGATACCTACTATAAATTAAGAAGGAAATATATTAGAGTGTATAACATTATATTAGCTAACGCGTCAAGCGCTGTTTCCCCGGGAATTTAATTCATTAATATTTAAAACAATTTAGCTAAACAAATTTAAATACAATAAGTGGTGTCATGATTTTTTTAAATTATTTTTAATTTTAATGTCAAAGTTAGCATTATTTGTTTATAAAATGTAATTGTTTTTGCAATTAAAATATGTTCATAATTCCAGGTAATAAGTATTCAAGCTTAAGATCTATTTTATACAAAATTATTTATTTGTTATCCAAAGAAGCTATCCATTGAGATAGCGAAATATTGGATAACAAATAAATAATTTTGTATAAAATAGACCTTAAGCTTGAATACTTATTACCTGGAATTTGTATTAAAAAGGTCGAAGAAATTGAACTGAATAATTTATGTTCATAATTATTATAATGCCAATATATTCACAATGACCGATGTGAAACATGTATGATTTGAAAATAATTACTTCGACGCGTAATTTTAATGTCGCGTAATTCAAAAGCATCTCCTACCGTAACAATTCGATAAAAACCTTTAACATTTATTTGTACGGGTGGTATTTTATTGGGAATAATCTATAATCAATTAATAATGGATATTCAAAAGTGATAACCAGAGAGGACAAAAAAAAGCAAAATTGAATGTATTTAGAGCAAAAAATATTGAGAAAAAACAAGCAAAAGTAAAATGTTGTGGACACAATTTTTAAAAAAAAAATTAACAAAACTAACAGAAAAATATTTTTTTATTACAAAAAAGAACTGAAACAAAAAATGTGAAAAAATCAAATTAAAGCTGAAAATCTTAAGAAAAAGCTAAAAACTGAAAAATCCAAAACGCAGAAAAAACAAATAGGAGTAAAATAAAGCAAAACAAGCAAATTTGTCTTCTCTGGTGATAACTATAAATATGGTTATCCTGATCGAATATACCATTAAATTAGGTTTTCTGTAAAACTAAACGAATTGTGCATTGCCTTGATTATAGACGCCACTAAAGATTGGTATTGGTAAACGAATTTTATTCTATATTTGTTTTCCTAACAAATTTGTTTTCCTAACAATATTAACCATCAAAATATACAAGGGTATGTGGTGTAGTGGATATAGTGGTAGCCCACTACTCGTAGTTTCCGAGTTCAAATCCCGGAAAAGGCAAACATTTAAAAACTAATTATTTTCATTCAAATAAAATATTCTAAATGTTTAAGTAGCAAAAAAAAAGCAAAGAAAATTAAAGGTAGTTGTGGTGCAGTTAGTGAAAGTACAACTATATTAAGCGAAGTTGAATAAAGGAAAAGAGCGATACCATACACATACATTAAAGTACCCATATTTAGCTTAAGTCAACTTTTGAAAAGTTCCATCTCTTCACTTTATTACATTCACTTAAATAACAATCAAAACTGATCATACCCAACTGAAGCAAATTAAAAACATGTCAAAAAAAATATTTGGAAATTAAAATAACAATTAAAAAATAAAACAAATTAAAATCAAAATTCAAGAATATAAAAAAAAATATGCAATGGTGCAAATCTTGACTAATTCATTCAAGCTAAATATGGGTGCCGCGTTATTTGGGGCAAAATAAAGCCAACTTTTGTTGTTTTTTTGAAACAAAGCTTATGTCACTTAAGCCATTTGTAGTTGGACCTGAATCTGAAAACCCTGGAATACCGGAAAAATCGATAAAATAAAATTATTCTTCAAATAAAATTTTGTGGAACGTAATAATATTTTTGTGGGATATATACATATATTAAATTAGACAAATAAAAATTGGTAGTGGTTGGTTGTAACTGTCAGATTTCGATTGGCAACAAATTCGGTGGCCAAAATTGTTACTGTTTTCTGGGTAAAGGAAATTTATCCGCTTTTTATTACAATCATTATTGTCACTAATCATTCTTTCTGATGAATATATAAATAACCTAATTAGTAAAGTAAATGACGGAACTTGCTCAAAATTTGACAGTAGTCTACTAACAGGTGGTACTTGATGAAAGCAGTATTGCATTTCATATAACTACGATAGAAGTTCGAAAAATCACGGACTTATTGATCCGCCCTTGTAAGTCGCCAATCTTATGATGCACGTATCCTAGTATTTTAAATGTGGAATAAAAATTCTGACCTTGAGCATCGCTGTTTGTAATAGTTTTTGCCTAAAATGATAGCATTTGGAAGCATGATTTACATTTTCTTATAACGTTTTCAATGATTCTGGTGGTGAGCTTAGAGTTATCTGCTCAACTTTTCCGGGACAGCAGCACATTCCGGCTGACTCATTTTCAAACTTGTGCGCGGCAGTAATTACATTTAAAAGCCTATTCACCAATAGCAGTTTTCTGATGAGAACAGTAATTTATGTCGTGTTAGTAAGCGAAAGCCAAACGGTTGATTTCGACCCAACGATGCTTTTCTAACCAATATTGCTTTTCATCTATAAAATTTTATTGCAAAACTTTTGGGAATCACCCTTTTAAAAAACATAACGGTACTTTCCAAATTTCCAAGAAGCATTTGCTTATGACAAAAAGTGAAGTCAAGTAATTTTTTAAAATGTCGAGAAAAGAATTAACAATAAAAGGGCGAAAAATAATAATTAATATTCACTAAATGGATAAATCATACTCCGAAACTACTAAAATTATAATTATGAACAAATCAACAGCGCAAGGACTTATAAATCATTTTCAAAGATGAAAAAGTATTGAAAATAAGCCACCAACAGGTTAGGTATTTGGGGGTTACTTTTGACAAGTTTTTAACATGGAATGATCATATTGACTCGCTGTCCAAAAAGGCCACCAGGGCCTTCTATGCCTGTCAGAGGCTCTTTGGAAGGACATGGGGTCTGAGACCACGGATGGTGTATTGGTCATTCTATACTATTGTCAGACCTATGATCACCTATGCGGCTATCGCATGGTGGCGGAAGGTGGAACAGTTGAAAACGATGGATGCTCTTAAGAGGATCTACCGTCTGGCATGCATTGGTATAACGGGCGCTAGCGAGACGTGTCCTACGAATTTCATCGGGGCCATGCTGGGAATTTCTTCGTTGCATATCTCAGTAATGGAGGCGGCCATCATGGGCTCAACTAGACTCATAGAATTCGGTAGCATGAGAAGCGGTGATCTAAAGGGTCGCGGAAAGGATGTTACCGGAACATATATTGGTCAGGTACTTTTGATAGGAGCATGTGGGCCAACCGGACTTGGAAACCCGAGGTTGAGACTCAGTTATGGTTCACAGATGGCTCAAGACAACTGAATAAGGATTCCGATATTTGGAATACTTCACCCGGAAATATTCTTGGCTTCATCAATAGCTTGAACCTTAAGGGTGGTTCTGGGCAGCACAAAAGACCTATTATGGTCGCGGTGCGTAATGCCATTTGAAATAATAATAATAAGCCACCAACAGGCCATCCACTAAAGCTCGATAATTAAGATGGACGAAAAATTGAAGCCATTATTAAAAAAGACTTATTCAGAAGTGCACCTTAAATATTTTCGGAGTTGAAAGAATCATTGGGGAAGCTGTTTCAGCAGACACAGTACGTAGGTGTATTATGTAGGCCGTTTACAATGCTCGTACTGTTCGCAAGAAGCTGCACTTTAGCATAACTAATAGAAAAAAGCTTATGGATTCGCAACGGAATATAAAATTAAAGCAAACGACTCTTGGGAAAAGTAATTTTTTCGGAAAAATCAAAATTTAACATTTTTGGATCGAACGGACGTGAATTGATTTGGCGCAAAAAGTGCGACGAGCTATGTAAATACAACGAATATTATAAAAACTTTGAAGTATGGAGAGGGTGGAGTAATGGTATGATCATTGAGGAGACAATGGACAAAACGGTTAACATGAACATTCTGATAGAAAATCTTAATCATAATTCTGAAAACTGAATATTCGAGATATTTATTATTTTGAACAGGACAATGATCCTAAGCATACACCTGACGTTAATATATGGATCGTAAATAACACACCACATATGCATAAAACTCCTCCTCAAAGTCCCGATTTGAATCCTATTGATCACTTGTGGGATAATTTAGAAAAACGTATACGAAATCACAATATTTCAAGTAAAGCCCAGCTAAATAAAATATTTTCGAATGAATGCGTTCACATATACGAAAACTGCACAAAAAAGTTTGTGCCCTCAATGCCGATATGGTTGAATAAAGTTCTACGATTTAAGGCTTATCCTACTAAGTATTAGGTAAAGCAATCCAGTTCAAAAATACAAAAATTTTAATAAAGTTTTGTTATTTTTTTCAGGGGTACCATGACTTTTGCTGTGCAAAAAAATATTAAGTTACGATGATCTTTAATTTTTATACCCTTCACCACAGGTGGAAGGGTATATATAAGTTTGTCTTTCCGTTTGTAATTTCTACAATATTGATCTTAGACCCTATAAAGTATATATATTCTGGGTCCTTATTAAGAGCGAAGTTGATTTAACGATGTTCGCCTGTCCGTCTGTCCGTCTTTGTGTTGAAATGGGTTTTCCGAAGACCACAGACATGATGAGGACTTGATTGTTATTTATTTCTGTTACATGTGATCCATTTCTGATTGCTATTGAAAATCAGACAGATCGGTTAATAAATGTCTGAGATATTAGCAAAAAACCAGGACTACCTCTAATTTTTTCCGTAAAATCCCTTTGTTTAATACACTTAAAAAAGTTTTTAAGTTAAAATAACTGAAAATATTATTTAAAAGAAATCATATTTCATTTGAAAACCGGTCTACTTAAATTTCATTTAAATGCCCTTTGTTATTTATTTTTAAATGTTGATTAATCAACTGACACATCCGTAAGAAACAAATAATATAATCAGTTAAAATAAATGTCAAAATTTTACCACCAATCCTTAAAAAATAAATTTTTTTCATTTATTTGAAATTATTTCCGTTTTTGTATTTTTTGTTTATTTTTTGTAATATACTCGTACAATACAAAATGTATGTATGCATATGAAGCTATAAACACTTTTTGAATAAATGTGTTTGTATAAGTATGTGTGTTTATGAAGTTCTTGAAATTTGTATTGAAAAATTTTGTATATATACAACCAATTTAAATAAAAAACAAATTGAAATTTTTTGAATATTTTTTTTTTGAAACAGACAGCAAACAAATTTAAATTTGTAATAACTGTTACGGACACAAATAAACCGCAAGTTTCCGTTTTGTGGGTAAATTTTTATTAAATTTCAAACAAATGAAAAAAATAAATGAAACTGAAAAAAATCGGTAAATGATAGTTAATTATTTCGAATAAATGTATAAAAAAGTTAATATAGATATTTCTTTGAAAAAAAATGTATGTTCCTTTATTTTTAAATGGAACGGAAAACTTTTTTATTAAACTACAAACAATTAACTACATAATATTCTGAGTGTATGTATGTAGAATTTTACGCATAAGAAACACATCCATTTGTTGAAATTCTTTTCTTTCATCTCCACCTTTTATACACAAACAACAAACACGTACAAATATTTGTCATTTAAATAAAAACCAAACAAATCTCTAATGAACGAAGACTTTTTATATATGTACCTCTATTAACGATGATTTTGTGTGAGCTTCAATAGCTCAGTTGTCTAGACGCTATGTCACAAATACTTTTTTTTCTCTAAGGCCGCGGGTTCGAATCCCGGTCAATTCACTTTTTTTTGTACATTTTTTTTTATTTTCTTAAGACTTTTTTTTTGTTTATTTTTTGTTTTTTTTTAACATTTAATAATTAATTTATATAAAATTTTATATTAATAATTAAATAATCCATAAATAGGCTAAAAACATCAAAATTTTTATAAAAACCCTCTGATACAAACAAAATACAAACGTTTTTATTTCTATTTTTTGCTCCGATTTAAAAGAATTTATAAACAGATTTTTAAACCATTTTATTTCTCATATATTAAGAAAATTTTATATATAATTTCCCTTTGAGTGCAACTATTTTAGGTCATAACTTATAATAATTTATAAAAAAAAATGTATAAACTATTTTCCTTCAAATTTTTAAAATTAAGCTAAAAAAAATAAAAATATTTTTTAATACAATAGCGAAATAAAATCCCAAATGCAAACTTGCCAGCTAAATCAAACGTTTTTGTAGAAATAAAACACATGCAGTTCTAGTGATTTCTTTTAACGATTTGTTGAAATTCTTTTCTTTCACCTCTTCACCTTTTATACACAAACAACAAACACATACAAAGATTTTTCATTTAAATAAAAACCAAACAAAACTCTAATGAACGAAAACTTTTTATATACCTCTATTAACGATGATTCCGCATGACCTTAATAGCTCAGTTGTCTAAAAGCCATGTCACAAATGCTTTTTTTTCTCAAAGGCCGCGGGTTCGAATCCTACACCCGCTCAATTCAACTTTTTTTTTGTAAAATTTTTTTTTATTTTCTTAAGACTTTTTTTTTTTTGTTTATTTTTTTTTACATTTAATAATTAATTTAAATACAATTTTATATTAATAATTAAATAATCCTTAAATAGGCTAAAAACATCAACATTTTTATTTTTTTTATTTTTTTTATTTCTATTTTTTGCTCCGATTTAAAAGAATTTATGAAAAGATTTTTAAACCATTTTATTTCTCATATATTAAGAAAATTTTATACATAATTTCCATTTGAGTGCAACTATTTTAGGTCATAACTTATAATAATTTATAAACTATTTTCCTTCAAATTTTTAAAATTAAGCTAAAGAAATTAAAAATATTTTTTAATAAAAAAGCGAAATAAAATCCTAAATGCAAATTTGCCAGCTAAATCAAACGTTTTTGTAGAAATAAAACACATGCAGTTCTAGTGATTTCTTTTAACGATTTGTTGAAACTCTTTTCTTTCAACTATTCACCTATTATACGCAAACAACAAACACTATTCTAGAGCTGTAATATGACCTATGGATACGTCTTATATAGCAAAAGATCGAAAATCTTTAGTATAACATATTTGCTGAAAAAACTCGGAAATATCGGTTCAGATACAAAAAAGTTATGCCCAAATCATAATTTTTTTTAAATACCTATTTTCTGGAACCATAAATCTTCCCGAGTCCAAGTTTTATCACCAAACTAAATGGTTAATTTCCTCTTAAAGGCGTCCGTATATAAATCTGTCCATTCCATATATGTCCATGTATAAACTTCAGTTTTTTCCCAACCATGGTGAAGGGTATATAAGATTCGGCATAGCTGAATTAAGCCGCTCTTACTTGTTTTATTTATTGTTTAGATAAATAAGTGAAATATTATTTTGTTTTGTTATAGTATATAAATTAACACATTAAATAAAAATAAGTGTCATATCTTTTGTTACGTATTTTTTATTATAGCAAGGGCACCATGACTTTTGCTGTACACTGTATATAATTTTTAAAATGTTACTGAACTTAATTTTGTTCCCTTTTTTAAACGAAATTTTTTAAGCAACAAAAACATTGTGATTTATTTTAAAATTTTATTCGATTAACCGGTTATGAAAAAACACGAATAATGATGTGAACCATTAATCGATTAAAATGAAAAGTCAATTAATTATCCTATTATAGACACAGCCTGCTAGTCCTAGGGTTCTGAGTTCAAACACATAAAAATTTTTATAATTTTTTTGAATTGATTAAAATTAAAAGACAACTTGTTTTCTGTTGTAGCTGCAATGTTATTATTAAAAAATAGTATTCAAATTTCAAACCCGATAAATATTCGAGAATCGGAATGTTCGAGCCCAGTTTGTAAAATTAAAAAAAAATATTATTTTTAAAATAAATTTTGTAGCTGGCGTGTTTACTAGTAGAATATCTATTTAATTAATGTCTAGTTATAGAATATTATAACCCATTTATGTAGAATAAATGAATTTTTATAATAAAAATTCGAAATTTGTAAATAAATTTCGATAATTACCAAATTAATAAAAGTGATGATAAAACTACAAAACGTCTATAACAGCGTGGCGATAAAAGATTATCTAAAGGTTTAAATTTTACGTTGAAGATTTTTGCAGCTATGGTTGCAATATGTACATTTATTTAGTAGGAAGAATTTCCTGAGTGTTCCCTTTCACCTTCATCTATAGTTCGACATCTTACTTAAGACCTTCCGCTCTCATTAAAACCAGAAACAAAACAAATTCCTTATCATTTCGTTTTGCACATGTATTTCTTAAACATCCCAGCAAAACCTTCTATTACCCGGTAATAGATAAAAAAGAGGCAAGTTGTTACTTTTCTCTTACAAAACCTATTAATTTTAGGTGGTATATATACTCAAAATATATTTTTAATTACCGACTGTAGTTTATTTAAATAGTAATACGTAGAATTTGTTTTTAAATGAAGAATCAATTGAATTTCATAGAAACATATTTCTTAATTATTTGATCAGTCATTCAAAAAACAAACTATAAAAAAATTACAGACTTTCAGTATTAGTTGATATTTTCTGTTAAATGTTAAATTTTATGTTTTCCCTTTTTAAAAACAAAAATTTAAATAATTACGTTGTTTAAGTACAAAATTATTTTAACAAAAATTACAAAAAACTATTCAAATATGCACACACACATAGAAATAAAAATACATACATCTGTGCGTGTTGTGTTTTGTTATTAAACACAAATAAAAAACTTTCAATTGTAAAAACAAACCAAAAAAATCGTTTTTTTTTTTCTAACGTTTTGTCAGTTAAAAATTTATGGTTATTTTAAACGAGTTTCGATTGTTTTTTCTACTTTTGTCGATTATTATACAACAATGATTGAAAATAAAAAACAAAATTGGCTGAATATTTTTAAAAATCAGAACTCCTCTTTTTGATTGTATTTTCAATTAATTTAATATGTATTTTAGATTGTTTTTAACAAAATAATATTGTGAGTGTACAGATAAGATTTTCAGAAAATCGATTTTTATTAATTTTGTATGCTAAATATTGTTAAGATTTACCTTTTAAAATCGTTAATTTATTTCCTTGTTAAAATAATCAAGTTCTTTTTATATAGCAAATAATAAACATTAGTTAAAATTTTTATAGTAACTCTTTATTTACCTTAATACACACAGAAAATTTATTACACTTTACTCGTAACACAGTTACAAAATTAATTAAATAAATCATCAATTCTATTTTTCCAAGTTGTTGCGATCTATCTCCAGCAGAGGGCATATCTCTGGCCGCTCTTAAGGAGAGTATAATGCTGGAATCCTCTAGTCCTTGCTATGTGAAAGCGTCCTCTTGTGTCTACTAGAAATATTCAGAAGATGATGTCATCATCTACAGTTGTCTGAAAGGTTGAACTTGCAAGTGTTTAAGAGTTGCCAACCTGAATTGATTTACATTTTAGGGTTGTAACATGGGGATTTCTGTTTTCGGGGGTAAATGGAAATTGATGAATCGAATATCCGTTACAATACATACAAGTATACAAACAGAAAATTTATTTGCAATTCGACGAATAGTCTTGAAGTTACATGCACATTTTAAATGACTTCGCAGAGTAAAGTTAAGTAAAATGTTTTTAAAACTTTAAACGCCTTTTGCTTTTTTAAGTCGGTGTGCAAGATTTCTCTCTCAGTCTGAAATTTTAACACAAGATTTTTAAATATATTTTACTGTATTTAATCAAAAGTTTTTTCTCACTCCATTTTGTAAATTTGTTCTTCAATGAAATACATGATAATATAATATAACGAAATATTTGTTGTTTTTTCATTTAAATGATCGATTCCAGATATATTGTGCTCACCGCAAGATGCCCTTTTATAGGTGCTCCCGGACATCAGCTATAGCGGCTTTTAAAATAATTATTTTTACAAATTAAAATTGTTAAAATATAGTTAAAAGTTACTACAATATATGTATAATAATTTTTCCTTTATAAATTAAATTGTATTCCCAAGAAAAATTCTTGGAATTTCCATGTTTTTGGGTCTCCTGACTGTATATAACACTTTAACAAGTAATGCAAGGGTAAGGTGTAAGGTTGCAAAGTAATGCAACATTAAGGGGTTTAATGTGTTACCAGGTAATAAATATGGCAATACTTTCAATTTGATTTTTTTTTTTCATTTTGTAAACACCCTATATTACCAAGGTTTTGCTGGGATTTCTAACCTTAATTGGATTTATCAACAAACTTCTCACAAGCTAACATTTTTTTATACAAGCATTAACTCGTCCAAAATTATCACTAAATAAAAATAACGAAATAAAAAAAATTAAGTCACAATAAAATTATATTGAAATCGTAAAACTTGTGGAAGCACATACCGACAAATATATCGCACATATTGAAAATATCTATAAACCCAAGAAACATTTTATTTTCGAAAACAATATGTTTTGACTCCGTTTTGGTGTATCCGTTTCTTTGCTGTCAAATAAGGGCTTCCCCGATTTTAATCAGCTTTTATTCCGTTGCTTTTGAATTCGTTTTGTTGTCAAAAAGAATAACTAAAAATAACTTTGATCATTATACGGGTCGCGCTAAGGTTAGGAAAAATATATGTCTATTTACAGTAAGCTCTCTTACATTCAAAGTCTTTACCACCATCACACAGCGAAAATAACTTTGCAATATCCATGCGGTAAATATTTATAAAATTTAAAATAAGGTTTACAATCATGTGTGCAAATTTGTGCAGTTTTGCAATTAAAAATATTGACTGACAGTTTCACATAGACTTTTTGACCACGAATTAATCCCAAATGAAAATCTTGTCTTATTTTTCATGGTTTTCAATTGGCAACAACCGCAGTGATGGATACAGATGCTAATTGTGCTGGAGATGAATATAGCATTTAATTAAATTTATAACAGTTTTGTTATTTTATTTTATTTAATATCTTTATAAATAAATATAAAGAAAAAAAAATAAAATTTGTACTTCAAAATTGAAAAATTTAGGCATTTACAAGTCTGTTTTTCACCCGACATATCGGTCCGTCATTGACGGAATTTCAGGGGACAAATCTATTTCTCATTTCACATTTCGCAAACGGAGTTGGATTCCGTTTATGATGGACCGAAAACGGAACGTATTCTTTGTTGCGAATTTATTAAAATATGAATAATATAAAAATTCTTACAAATTCATTTTGAAGACATAAAAATATGAGAAATCGCGATAAAAGTGAGGTTCTTGGGAATTTTTAATTGAAATTGATTTAAACACTCTTTTTACACCAGGGCCTGGTCTTTTAGTTTTTTTTTTTCATGTATTTTTTATATTTCCTGAGCAGCCATCCTTACGATATTACATGATATCCTCAAGTATGCATTTTACAATAGATAAGTGCACATTTCAAGTTTATTTTTTGCGAGGGGGAGAAAATTTTAAAGTTTTGAAATTTCTAGCCAAATTTATAACACCTGGATCTGGCCAGACCCGCAATATTTTCTTAATATTTTAACAGATATTGCCACTTTTTCAGAAATTTTTAAAAAAATTAATTAATGAAGAAACTAAGCTGTGAATTGCAAGAAAATTAATTTGAACAAAAAAAGTGCATGAGCTGCAAAGAAAATAATCACTTCATTCGAAATAGTGGAAAATAAAAATGGAAAGAAATTGTGAAGGGATATCAGCAGTCGTATTCGCGTTTTGACCCAACATTCTATGAACGGGTTGCTGCTGCTCTATCCAATTCTCTTGAACGGCAAAGAGAAACGGAGACGATGCACTCAGATTATGTGCCGGATGAAGCTAAAGCTTCGGATATCGAGAAAAAAGAAAGGATTGCAAGGAGAATTATGACAGTGATGAAGATGACATTCAGACAGCAATCAAGTGCAGTCAGAGGGAAATGTAAAAGACCGAACTTCAAATTTTTACGGAAAAGATGGCTCAAAATGGAGCCATCCATAGCCGTTCTTATCCACAGCCATAGCATTATGCACTTTACTGAAGGTACTGTTCAAAGAAATTAAATTCCAGTGTGGAAGACATTCTCTGAAGTTGAGTTAGATGCTTTCATTGCTATACTTTTATTTTCTGGTGTAAGCTATAACAATATGTAGCATGCATCTGTCCTCTGGAAAACTAAAATTTTTAGACCAACAATATCGTACCATCACTTTATCTGTTAATTGCGTTATATCCGATTTGATTATAACCACACGTGTGCATTTCATGCCCAAACTGATAAAGCTGCACCTATTAGTGACATTTGGGACATCCTGAATGAGAATCCGAAATAGAGTTGATAAAACTTTTATTTCACTTTAACGACGATTTTCTCATAGGCTTTCTTTTTGATAGTATCGTACTATCATCTAATGTTTTTTTTTGCAATTAAAATTTTAACAACTCTATTTTCAATAGTACCATACAACGCTTATTAGACCCCTTGTGAGCAAAGTAAATGTTTTAGTTATTATGTATGTTTTGCGAATATGTAATATTTCAGAATATTGGAGATGGCAATTCCAAAAATGCGATTAAAAACTGCAATCTCAAAAAAATGCAAAATATAGTAGACATTAAAAGGTCCTAGATCAGATTTTGGGCGATCTTTCAAAGATTGTGGATTTATATAAAATATTTGAACACTTTCTTTCACACAGTTTATTCTTTTATCACAAATTGTTCGAACTATTCCGCATTAGGAATTAAACAATTTAGTTTTTTGGCCCACTTTAATGTACGTTCATACATGTGATAAAATTCTGTATGTACTTACAATTCTTGTACTAACATACTTATTACATACGAATATAAAATAATAGTAATATTTTCTTAATAGTTGTTGTTTTGCTTGTTTATTTTCCACTTAAAAAGAGCCAATTTAACACCTTACTTCCAGCATGAGAACACATGCATAATATAAGAGAGCCTAGGAGAAGATACTCTTAGTAAAGTGGTACCTTACTACTAGAAAACCAGAATACCAGAAAACAAATCTTGAGGGAATTTTTTAACAGAATATCAACTTACAATTTCTTAAAATAAATTATCGAAACATTTTAACAAATTTCTTACAGAAAAATTAAATTAATATGACACAGCAAAAAAATATAACCCAGCAAAACATGGTAATGACATGTCGTTATTGTGCAGATTGCCATGTAATGATAGGTCGTTACTTTTTTCATTACCTTAAACAACAAAATAATGACCTACTGGTAATGGGTGAAAGAAATACTTATATGTACACGCAAAATAATGATCTACTCTAAGTTTTTTTATTATTATATGTATTAATTTGTTTTGAAGAACTACAACATATTCATTTTTTAAAAATTTTAATATTTTAAAGCCGTTCTATGAGAATAAGCATTATGAACTTTAATTTTTGAGTTCAAAAAGTAGATATTTTAAAGGTTTATAATTTAAATACACATTATTCTTGTCTATTTTTTTTTAGGTAAGAACATTTTACTTGATATGGTACACTACTAGAGTATTCAAAAATCGAAACCGCTCAACCGGTTTCTTTTTTTTTAAACCGATCGGTTTCGAATATTTTGTAAATTCAAAGAAAACCTAAAACCAGTCTTTTTTGTTCGGTTTACCGGTTTTTTTAATTACATCACCAACTGGGTTACTTGGTCTCTTTTATTTTTTCCGAACACTTTTATAATCGTTTGCTGGTTATGAAGATTTAGATGTAAGTCTGATAGATTCCGATGAAGACTTAACTTTGGATATTCCAAATTCAAATAGTTTAATTTCTGATCTAAATAACACAATAAACAGTATTCAAAATCCTAAAAAAAAGAACGTACAAAATCATTCATCATTATATGTGACCTTCCCCGAGAAAAGGGGCCTAGTGTGTGAAAATGAAGTTTTGAGAAAAACGCATTTAAAGTTTATCACTGTGCGATTTGGTATGGTTAGTTATGACTTTGATGACGTCATGCCTATGTGGTGACGTATTTTTTTAAGCTTTTAGAGTGACAATTTAAAACCAAAAAAGTAAAATTTAATGTTTTTCTCATTTTTATCGATTTCCCAAGTTCGTATTGTACGTTTTTATGGGGTAAATAAATTTTTATCAGAAATCTAACTCATTTCATCTTATTCTACACCCTTTTAGGTACCAGAATCCACTCTTAAGTGCAAACACGTTTTTTGACACACTAGGTTCCTTTTCTCGGAGGATCCTGACAAATGCGACAAAAGAACTGAAAAGTTGGACAATTTATATGATTGTCTTTTGACTATTTGCCCAACATCTACTATTAGTGAAAGAGTATTTTCCACTTCTAGCTTTATTAAAAGCAAACAAAAAATCGTCTTAAAACGAAACATTTAAATTGCATATTATTTCTAAAACATTATTTTAGAAGTGAAAAAATAGATTTTCTTTTACATATTTAAAAAATATTGGTTTTAAGTTAATTTTTTGTTGAAATGAAATACAATAAAAAAATTAAATTTTAATGAATATGACAATAAAAATAATTAACAAATTATATAAGCTTTTTAATCAAATTAAAAAACAACGAAAAAACCGGTTGACCGGTTTTTTCTACAAAAACCGAAACCGGTTTTTTTAAAGTTCGATTTTTCGAAGAAAACCTAAACCGGTTTTTTCAAAAGGCTGGTTTTTGAATAATCTATACACTACTGTTTTATTGAGAATAACTACTTACTTTATTATTGTATTATTTCTTCACTATGAGTAACCATTTTGGTAATTCATTATTCTCACTTTTTTTGCAAGCGTGAGGGTAATGAACACCCATGAATTTTGGGACATGGCCACCAAAAGTAATTAAGCGAGTAAAAAGCCTGGTAACTAGTGAAACCCTTTGTGTGATACACCCTTAATTACTTGGTAATGTCTGTTTTTGCTGGGAACCTTCAATGATAATGAAATAACTTAAAATGTCGTTACTTTTTAAATATGCTAACAAAATAATTATGATACAAAGGACGAAGGCCTCTGCATCCAGTTCCAGTAACTGTTATATTATTTGTAAAATAACTTTACTCTTAATAATTAAAAATAAATAAATAATTATGATACACTGTTCCCGTTAAACATTGGAAAAAGTTCATTATCTAATATTTTCTAAATGCAATCTTAAAAAGAATTTCTATAGCACAATTATAAAAAGAAGTTCAGAAACAATTATTATTTATCTAGGAAATAATAATAAAAGGTATTTGTATTTTTAAATTCTGAAAGTGCGAAAAAAAACTTGAAATATTTTTTAAATAAATCAGTTATTTCTTACCGGTTGATCTGCAAGTAAAGGCATGCAAAAAAATGTCTACACATGTGGATTATCCCTCAAATTAACATTTTACATATTTGCAATAACCTTTAGGAAGTTCTGTAATTTTTCCGAGAATTTTTAGCAACAAAAAATTCCATTGTTTCTTGATTTGTGAATAAAAAGTGTTTCTGTATTTCAATGCGAAAAGAGGCAACACTACTGACGTTTTTATTGGAATATTCCAATAAAATGTCAAATGCTATTACAAACAAAAAGCCAGGATCATCAACTAAAAAATAAACAATTTTATTTAAAAAAAGTTGTGTAATTAAAAAAAAGTTAATAATATGTATAGTATTGCCATTAGAAAAGGTAATTAAAATATCTTTTATGAATTTTTTCCTTTTAACCTATTACGGCGAAAGAATTTTCATCTTCTGTTTAGTTTCAAAAAAAATGTATTTAAATTTTATTTTAAGGTGAATTTAGAGGTTTTAGCTCTGTAAACAAAAAAAAATATTATGAAAATAATTGATATTTTTTTATATTTATATATACATATTTTCTTTAAATATATGGGTAATTTGATATAAATGGAAAGATTTGAAAAAAAGATTTGAAACTTCATCTAAAATATATTTCACATTTTTATTTTTAATTAAGTTTTAATTTTTCTGCCACCAAAATGAACGATAAAGCCCAACTCCACCAAAATACACAAATCTCGAACCGTTTTAAATTGCGAGTAATTTTGACACTTGAAATGAAAAACTTTTCTCATTAAATGCTTACAGAAACACTTTTTCTCACATTTTTCCAATAATTGTGGAAAAAATCCTTACGTGACAGAAAGTTTTCACAAAAAAAAAGTAATAGAAACCGTCGTGTGAGAAAAATGACATTTTGTATCAATTTATATCGTTTTTGATTCATTTCGCACGTTTCATGCGAAAACTTTCTCTTTCGGAAAATTACAGAAACTGCCTACAGGCCCAGGTTTTTTCTAATCCAACTAGGTTTATTTCCCATGTCTGATTTTCTTGATAAGTACACTCTGGTTGCCAGCCGAGAACTCCACCCACTGAGCTATCGACACATATAATTTTTGTTTGCCTTAAATCTAAATGAATTGTTGCGCTTTGTTCTTAAACATTTCATTTCTCTATATTCACATTTTCAAGATACACATATTGTTGGCGTCCTTTCATTTTATATATGTACAGTGTCGGCCAAAACTAATCCAACAGAAATACCATGTTCATTTCAGTGTAGCTTAAAAACTAAAAACCCATATTCTGTAAACGCATATCGGTTTCCCACATTCTATTATTAATAAAATACTTTGTTTAATTCACATTCCGTACATTTTAAATATATGGAGAAATAAAGAGTATCAGAATCTCAAAGAATGAAAGCGACAAAACGCACTGAACAAATATAAGTGTGAACCCAAAATAAGAATGTGACATGCAACGATAGTTGCTATGAGAGAAAACGTAATACGTTGTTCACTCGAGTATACAAAGAGAATATTGTATGCTAATTTTACTCATCATATGTTTTTTGTGCACAAAAAACTTTTAAAATGTGGGAACTCTGTTAAGAAAATTCGAAACAAAAATAAAAAAGATTCTATTTCACAACTGCAACGCTCGGCGCGTTTAAATTGTCCATTGGTATGGAAAAATACATCACGAAGATACTTTTTTTTTTAGTTACTAAAATTTTTCGTTAAAACAAATGATTTTTTTTGTTGTATATGAATATGATTTTTATTAATGAACATGGTACTTTTGTTCAATTAGTTTTGCCCGACACTGAATGTATTTTTTATGTCTTGGATGAGTTGAATTTTTGTGCTATTTTTTGTCTGTACTAAATTTAGTAAGCTGCCAAGAAATGATACAGTATCATTTCGATATCATTTTTAATAAAATATTTGGTTTCGTCAACAATACAAAAAAATAATATCGAAATGAAAACATCATTTTTTAAAATTACGATAAAGTTTCTGAAATAAACCTTGTCTGTAAAAATTTAAACGTTTTTTAAAAAAATAAAAACTAAAACTTCAAAAAATTAAAACGATGGAAAGAAACCGCCATTATTTCTGTTGTTTGGTATGATTTGTTAATTAAAATTTATATAAAGTTCATAAATTTAATAATTCACTATTTTTACAGCCATTTTGTTGAACTTGTGTAGAAAAGTTTTGCAAGTATAAATAAATAATGATTTTTTAATATTGTATTATTTTAAAATGTCAACAAAACATTTTTTAATAAAACCAAATCTTTGCAGGCGAACTGAATAAAACGTTAACCATTGATACGTCCGTCTTTTCATGTATGCATTTTTATTTTTATACGTATGATATTTAATTTGTCATTATATTTTCTTTAAGAATTATTAAAGTAAAATTATTGTGCTTTTTTATTTAATGTTTCATTTTTGATATCGCAACTGAATCTTTTTCGATATCGTTAAAAAATATCAATTATTTTTGTTTATTTCGATTTCGACAACGATATCAATGATAGAGATATATTCCCAGGAATATGGCGAAATATTATCGCGGTGGCTAATATTTTCGATATCATAGCGATATTGTTTTTTTTTTATTTTTTATAGAAAAACGACATCATTATCGAATGTGTATTTTTCTCCACTGCTACTATTATTTATGTATGTACCGTTTATCATATAATTTTTAGGAAAACTCATCATCTAAATGATATCAATATTATTCCGCAATAATATCCTTTGTTTTTTTGGGTTTGACATCTATGTAATGTGTATCTGATTATTGTTCTCACTATAAAGGTGTTAATCAGCACAATATTGTTAGAAAAAAATTAGTTTTTAAATTAGCTCTTAATTTGAACTAATTGTTATTGCTGAAAAATATAACTAAAGTATTCGTTGAAAACACAATTCCAGAAAAAAATTCTAGAGCACTTTTCTGCGTTCTTATCAAGATTTTTTTAACTTTAAACGTTTACATGTATGCGTAAAAGAAATCGAAAAATTGGGCTAATCGATATTTGGTGCTCTTTTAAGGAGGATCTCAACTATTCTGGCCTTAACAATATCCTGCGGACCTGACTTTCTTCTCCATCAATATCGTCTGTGAATGGTTAAGTCCTCTTCGTAACGTTTAACATCCGTGGAAACAGTATCACGGTGTAGTTTATGCTAGTTTGCTATTATTTTATAAAACTAAAATGGATTTTGCTTTTCTTTTTTGGCTATTGTTTAGGATTTTACAAGAAGATTACAAAAATATAAAACGCAGTCGATTTTTGACTCTACTTGATGGTAACGAGGGCGTTAGCTAACACTTGTACCCGCCATATAATGGGTGATTTTTTAACCGTTTGGGTTTTGAAAATTGAAAAAACCCAGAAAATTTGCAAAAGTGAATGAAATATTTATTTGGAGCGACAAATGATGCCTATTTACTTTTTAAATATTATTTTATGTAAATGTTGCTCGCTCCAATTTTGACATACTTTCGGCCGGTATCACACCAATGGAAGCTTTAATATTGTCTTCCAGTGCTGGAATTGTGGATGGCTTGTCCCTGTACTCGAGAGACTTCACGTATCCCCACAAAAAAGTGTAGTGGGGTTAAATCACATGATCTTGGCGGCCGATGGACTGCCCCAAAACGTGAAATTAATTGCTCACCAAACTCGCCTTTCAATAGGTTCATAGTATTGCGTGTGACACCGTCTTGTTGAAACCACATGCCAACAATGTCCAATTCTTCCATTTTGGTCAAAAAAGTTGATAATCATCGCACTTGCTCCATTGACTGTAACGTTGCGATTTTTATCCTTCTTGAAGATGTAGGGCCCACAAACCTCACCATCTTTCAGTGTGCATTTGCAGCTCTTAAACCATATTCGACAATTCTATTTGTTGATGTACCCATTGAGCCAAAAATAAACTTCGTCGCTGAAGACAATTTTTTGATAGAAACACATTTCTCAAATAGCACGAATTTTAATAATAAAATTTAATAATATGCAACCGATGTTCGTTTATTCATGGCGAAATGGCAAACCTTACTCAGCATTGCCACATGTCACGAATCTTTTTTTTACACTGAAAAACCAAATAGCAAAACATCACCCTTTACAATAGTAATTGATTATAAGTTCATTCTATCTTAAAATGCTTATTTGACCACTAGTAGGGAAAACTTACATAACACGAACATTTTTGCTATGATTTAACTATTATACACATTTTTAGACCCGCTGATTTCAAATCTGTTTCCAAATTCTTCTAACGTCACAATCGCAAAAGACAATGTGCAAAATTTCCGTCTGTTTTCGAAAGTTTGTACACAAAATACGGAAAATCAATTAGGATATGCGAATTATATGTTTTTTATAAAAAAAAGTATTTTCGATCTCTATGTTTTGATTAAATATTTTATAATTTATCAGATTGGAAATCGTAACACTGTGCTACACTGAAAAAGAACTTGCGAAATGACTTAGTGTAGGTTGTAGGTCTAGCTGAGTGTATTATTACCGGTTTTATAAGTTGCAATGTACCAGAGAACTGCAAAATCAACTTTTTTCTTGATTTAATCATACACAAAAATTCTTGTTCAGATTTAATAATTCAACAAAATTCAATGTAGAATAAAATCAGCATCATGTTGAATCATCTGTCGATTATGTTTACTGCAAATTTAATCACTCAGAAAAAACAACAATCAACGCGTATGTGTGTATTCATAATGAAAACAAAATAGAAACACATTTCATAAATTAGGGTGGGACTTAAATCCGCTTTTTTCGAATTTTTATTAATAATACAATACTAAAAATATTCTTCTTTGTGAAACAAAAATATTTTTTTGGAAAAAAAATTTAGGTCGATATCTCAGACTTGCCTAATCCGGAAAAATTTAAATATTGTCTACAATTTTTTTTCATCTATTTTTATTGGAAAATTAGGCAATATTTAACCCTAACCGGATTGAAAGATCCTGAGATATCGACCTAAATTAAAAAAAAAATCACATAGAACAATATTTTTGGTATTACTTATAAAAATTCTAAAAAACGTATTTTAGACCCACACTAATGTACATATACAATTTATGGAATATGTTTCTACAAAACCACCCCCTTATTATAGATAAGAACCTATTTTGTTTTAATTATGCATACACTCATACACGTTGTTTGTTGTTTTTTCTGATTTATTCTACATCAAAATAATTATTGTTGGCTCGAATTAACAGAATAAAATCAATGGTATAACAACGACCAATGATTATAAATCAGTGACACAACAATTTGCACGTCGTTTGATTGATTTAAAATCATCAACAAATATTTGTGTTGGAGTATATTCAGCGTTTTTTTGTTTGTTTTTTTTTTTGTTTGTTTATTTATTTGCAATCTATCAAGTGATAATAAGCAAATTTGATAAAAAAAAATCAGGTATAATATACAATAACATATAGTATATTACATCATTATGTAATATCACTAATATAAAAATTTATAAAAATATAACAATTCAATAATTTATGATTTTAGAAAATTAAATGATACATATTTACAGACTTATTATCTAAATGGGAGATCTAATACATGCAGTCTCTTTAATCTTTTTGTTTCATTACTATCATCTAATAAACAAATGGCTAATATATTGGGGTGATCACTTAATCTTTTTAAATACTTTTCTGAAGATCTTTTGATTTCATCCTTTACTTTAGTTATGTTGAGGTCGTGGTGGATAATGTTATTTGTGACAAACCATGGTGAGTCTAAAATTGCCCGAAGTGTTTTAGATTGAAATCTTTGTAAAATTTCTATATTAGAGTTGCTTGCTGTACCCCAGAGGTGGATGCCGTATATCCAAATTGGTTTAAGAATAGCTTTATAAATCCTTAGTTTATTTTCTATGCTTAACTGAGATTTAGGGCGGAGCAGCCAGTACAGCTTTTTGAATTTGTTATTAAGTTGATTGCGTTTTCTTTTTATATGATCGTTTCAAGTGAGTCTTCTATCCATATGCATTCCAAGATACTTGACATAATGTTTATGGGGTATCGTTTCATTATTTATTTTTACAGCTTCACAATCACCTTTTCTCAACGTAAATGTAATATGATTCGATTTGTTTGAGTTCACCTTAATGTTCCATCTTGTAAGCCAGTTCTGTAGATTGTCAAGTTGATTTTGTACTAAAAACGATGCTTCTGTAGGTGAATTACTAGCTGCTAAGATTGCTGTATCGTCTGCATATGTGGCTACTAAAACATTATTAGAATTTGGTAGATCGGATGTATAAATTGTATATAGAACAGGTCCTAGAACACTGCCTTGCGGTACGCCAGAGTATATCTGTAAAAAATCTGAGTAATCATTGTTATGTTTAACATAAAGAATCGATCACTTAAATATGATTTTAAAACTAAAAAATATGGTGTTGGTAAAAACTTCTTTAGCTTGTTCAATAATCGCGCATGCCACACGCGATCGAAGGCTTGTTGAACATCTAAAATATTCAGCACTTGAACGCAAACACGTATTTATTCTTGTGTTGATTGCGTATGAACGTTTTGTAATCAGCAATTGCAGTTCTCTGCAATATACCCTCAAAATTTCGAGATATGGGGAAGGGAGTATTTTTTGGACTGGCGCACTTAAACTTTTCTAGCTCAGTCATTTTTTAACCGATTTCGAAACGGTCAACGGCATTAATTAGAAATGAACGCTCTTTCGAAATATATATACTTCCCATATACTATTTATATAAATGTGTAGAGATTTGTTCAATTATATAAACATTTTTCACGAGGGGTTTTTTCGAATTTTCTTTTAAAACAACAAGAGCCTTTAAGTCAGTGTCGTTCTGCGTAAAACAAGCTTTTATTCGTGCAAATCGATTAAAAATTGACAAAGTTATAATACTTTTTCTAATCAAGAGATATTTGAATTCCTTAAACTATTTTTTTTTTAATTTTTGTTATCGAATCGTCGTTAAGGCCCAATTAAAATTGGCTCTTGTTTTATTATTTGCGTTTCAATTAACAAAGAAATTAAAGTTTTTTTGTTTTTTACTTTAGATTGTTACTCAAGTTCGGCGTATGACAAAGTCAACTTAAGGAACTTAGGTCAATTATAGTTCTAGCTTTAGGACTTTTTATACGAGTATGATACAAACAAGACATAAGTGCAAAGGAGAAATAAAGAAAGTACACTCTGTGTAGGTTAGTACTCTATCATTGTAAAAAAGACATTATTTAAATTATTTTTGTAATAATACCGTTACTTTTTTCATACTTGCAAAAAAGTTGTTTACTAGTTAGTATTAGTGGTGCAGCTTCAAAAAACAACATATTTTTCTTAAAAAAGCTAACCAAAATATTTAATTGTGTCATAAGCTAAGTGTTAATAAAATCATTTGATCTATTAAAAGTTAAGTGTGCTAGTGAATTTCTAGAGGCATATGGAGAAATGGGATGCAGAATGTCAATCAAAATACATTTTTTGCATTCTCACTTCGAATTCTTTCCATAAAAATCTGGGTTAATTTAGAGACGAGCAAGGCGAACGCTTCCACCAAGAGCTATCAACAATGAAAAAGCGATTCGAAGGAAAAAGTCAGATCAGAATGCTAGCGATTACTGCTGGTGGCCTTACAAACGTAGTAGATTAAGTTAAGATTTTAAAAAAATAAACGTAATTAAAAAAAAAATAGTTCGTACTTTAAATTATTTCTTTTGTTGAATCATATAATCGAAATCGGGTTTTCGTTGTTTAGAAAAAGTACTATAACATTGTCATTTTTTAACCGATTTACACAAATAAAAGCTTGTTTTACTCAGAAGGACACTGACTTTAAGATTATTGTTGTTTTAAAAGAATATTCGACAAAATGAAAAAGTTAAAAAAAATGAAAAATTTTCATATTATTGAAAAAATCTCTACATATTTATATTAATAGGATACGGGAGGTATATATATATAGCGCGTTCATTTCTAATTAATGCCGTTGACCGTTTTAAAATCGGTTACAAAATGACTGAGTTAGAAAAGTTTAATTGCGCCAGACCAAAAAAATACTCTTTCCCCCATATCTCGAACTTATAAAACCGGTTATATAATACTCTCAGCTAGGCCTACAACCTACACTAGGTCATGGACATAAATGTTACTAAGGAATAGTAAATACTAATTGTTTAAATGGAAAATTTTCAAGTATAAGCGCTAGAGGGAGTTCACACTTTCAACCTGAGCAACCAGGTCATCGTCAGCCTACTTATGAACCACTCAATCCACAAACAACTCATGCTTTTGAACAGACTGAGAAGTTGCATAATCATTTTCTTAAGAGTGTGTGAGAACAACGTACCAAAATAATTACATTTTATTTTTCAAATCAGGAATATGTAGTGCGAACGTATTTGATGTATATCTTTAAAATACGGGATTTTTGATGTTTTCTTTGTGAAACATAAATACATTATGTATAAATATACTTATTCAAAGTATTGGCCATCGTTAGCTATGACTTTCTTCCCCATCAAAATAACTGCACTGAGGCCAAGAACGAATGAAGCTAATTTTGGATATCCCATTAAGAAGTAAAACATATTCCAGTGAGAGCTTTCTGCATCGATCGAATTAAATGGTAGTCAGACGGGGCAACCATTACTTCCTAAATAGTTTTAACTGGTCTTGCAAAATATGGTCGAGCGTTGTCATGATGGAATATTACGGCTTCATGCCTGGTCACATATTCAGAGCATATCGGACATGTTAAATCGTCTTTCCCAATTTCTTTGCCTTGAGATGAATCCAGACGTTTCGAAATTTCGATAAGCTTCGGTGAGCAATCGATTTGTTGCAGATGCAGTTTTTTCAGATAAGATAAGTAAAGCAAAACTTCCCGCAATAGATGCTTTGTTGCCACCAAATATTTCATTTTCGAAGCAAAAAAAACTGATGTTTACACTATTACGCTCAATGACAAAGTTAAAATAAATGACATACATAAGCTATTAAGGACACAAACCATGTGTAGTCCCGGATTTTTAAGTTATAAACCCAATTCTATTTCTCGACAACCGATTTTAACTGGCATCCATGTTAACCGGATTTAACATCATATGACTATTTTCATTTTATGTTAACAAGCCTAGAACCATCCAGAAATAAAAACGAACGTTCGTAATAAAATCATAACCATTACACCCAAAATTCATTTGCGTCTGCTTGCATATAGATTTAAAAAGTTTGGGGATTACATATTTCAAATAAAAGTCCCAGACCCACACAGTATTGTAGCCTTAACCAAAAATTCTAAAATCAAATGTCGTTAAACAAAACAACCTGTTTCCGGCACGTTTATTATAATCCGTAATTCTTGTACTTAAAAGACAAATTTATGTATTTGTTTTTTAATCTAATTTCAACAACCATTGACCTATTAAATTATACATAGTAAAGAACAAGTTGTTGTATAAAATTTGAAGAACACAAAGCAAGGGATTATACCATGATTTTTAAAAAGAATTGTTTTTAAAAACTTCTATTTACAAATATATATACATCCATAAACATGCATTTAATCAATAGATCAATATTGTATAGTTAGTAGTGTTTCGACTTTATTTAATCGATTAAACGATTCCTTGATTAATCGTTTCTATTTTGGTTAACGGCGAAACAAATAATTTAAAACTCAAATAACACTAGTTTAAAGGCAAAATGCGACAAGCATGCTAGTTTTTGAATTTTTTTTAGTTTTTTATTTTAATTTATTAGTGAAGTTACCAATTTGACTATATCTCGAGTTTGACTCAAAAATTTACGTATTTTAAATCGGTTAAATAGTTTAGAAGATATGGGTAAAAATTTCGCGAAAAATACATTTTTTTTTGATAAAAAACACAAATTTTTAAATTTCAAAAAAATAAAAAGGATTTTCGTCTTACGTAGTAAAATATGAAATAATTTCTTTTCTTAAATGTTGTACTTCTACCAAGAAAATAAGCCATTTTAAAAGTTATGATCATTTATGTAAAGGTGCCCAAATTTTAAATTTTTCTGTTTTTTGTTTTATATTACTATTTTTTACAGAATTACTGCACAAAAATCTTTTTTTTTTTGAAAGAAACTAAAATTGGACGGTTAAAAAATTTATTTTTGGAATAAAAAATTGTGAAATTGTTGTACTTCTTAGCAGGTACTGAGAACCCCTTTTTTATTTTATTTGCAAATAATGTAGACAAGAAAGCAAGAGCCCTCATAAATATAAATGACAAAAATGCCAAAAAGAGAAGTCTTAAAATGAGAATGTATTAGTTATGTTACACAAAAAATGAGAATGTGTTAGTATCCAATTTACTCAAAGATATTTATAATAAATTCTTTGGAATGCGTGTCACAAATTTGCAAGAAAGATGGACACCAATGTCTTCCGTGCTATAAAAATCTTACAGGATGGGCTTCTGGCACAAAGTTGAAATTATTTTTTACTGATTTATTTAATATAAATACCTCATGTGTTGAAATTTGGTTTTATTAGCCGAGGCATGAAATTCGGTGTACCAATGATTTGGAGAAAACCATCTAATCATATCGACGATTGCTACTTTTGGATTTGGAGCCAATGCTAATGTAGACTCTGTCAGTTTTCCAGTTCCTCATTCGGATGTATTGCCCATTCCTAAATATCCAAAATCAACTAACACCAACGTAAGTTCCGAATCATCATTTGTAAATCAAAACTCATCTGAAGACAATTATAATACAAGTGGAGAGAGCCGCAAACTTACTCAGGCTCAATTAAATGATTTGGTCAGAGACTTGGAGCTCACAAAAGAAAAAACAAATGTAAAAGTATCATCCTATAGAAACCGCGAAGTAAAGAAAGTTTCAAAGCAATTATTTTACATAACGGAAACAAAAAACCATCTATACACATGTTGTAAACACTGAAGAATCGTACGAAACAATTGCTAAAATGTATTAACTATCAAGATACCAATTTGTTCCGATTTAAAAGTGGTGGGCATGCTATGTGGAATGCAAAATATTGTTGTTTTATTTGCCTCTGGGATAGTCGAGCTCGTGCTTTTTATTATAAGAGAAAACATTTTCCGGAAAGATTAGCCATTACAGTGGACCAAGACAACATAAAGTATGTGCTTTTTTAGGAAAGAAAACATTATTCTTACACCATTACCTGAAAAACTTCGACAAAACATTGAATTAGGAAGGCCAAGCTTCCGCCTATTTGAGTAAAATTTTAAAAGTATTTATTTTGCAAAAATCATGGAAGGAATTTTAAATGGTGCACAAATAAAAAAACTTATTAAATATACAACATTCGAAAAATATTTGTCCCAACATAAGACTGCAGCTTGGAAATCATTTAAATTGGTGGTTTTTGATTTCCTCGGAAACAACAAAAATTGGGACTTCACGACCAATGTTGAAGATTTGATTAAGAATTATGAAAAAATGGGTATAAAATACTTTTTTTTTATTTAACAAATATTATTTCCTAATTTTTCTCTTTTACTTTTTCAATAGGTGTTAATATATCACTTTAGGTTAATTTTTTACATTCGCACTTAAGCTTTTTCCCAGAGAATCTCGGTGATGTAAGTCATGTCCACGGAGAGAGGTTCCACCAAGAAATGAAATCCATCGAGAGGCGATATCAGGGATATCAGGGCGATATTAGGATGAGAGAATGATGGGACATTACATTTTGTTTCTCTTAAGAGAAACGCACCCCAACGAAAACAAACGTAAAAGAAGGCCCAACAACTATTTTTAATACTAAAATACAAATAAATTTAAAGAAAATCAATAAACAATATTAATAAATTAAAAGTTAATTTTATTTTTTTTAATACTGACGATCTTAACTGTACGATATTATTGGGTATGCTTTCATAAAACTCGTAATATAAAACAAAAAAAGGAGAAAATCTCGAATTAGGTACTTTTACATAAATGGTCATAGCTTTGGTATTTACCCATAGATGTTCTTTGAAAATGATTTATTTCTTATATAGAAATACTACATTTAAGAAAAAAAATTATTTTATATTTTTCCTTTTAAGATTAATACCATTTTAATTTTTTTTAAATTTTCAGATTTCAGTTTTTGGCGAAAAAAAGAGAATTTTCTGTAATATTTTGACCCATAGGTCCAAAACTACTGAACCTATTTAAAAACCGTACTATAGAAAAATGTTGACCATTAAATGACAATTATTTGCAATTTGATTGATGAATCAGAATATAATGATTAAGTATTCTGATGCATGAGTGGAAAATGTTCATAAGTTTTGTAATATTTAAGCTTTGGTGAAAATTTAATTCATCTTGGTCCTAGTTTGAGATATAGTCAAAATAGTAAAATTACTCAAAAATTAAAATATAAAAATAAAAAAATTTTCAAAAACTACACCAGAAACGAAATTTTTAAATGCGATTTTCGGATTCAGGAGACCCAAATCAATAATAAAAAAATAGTCGCACGCTTGTGGCACAAAATTTTTTAAAATTTGTTAACTAGTGTAATTAAACCGGTTAAATTTTTAACTTAGATTTTTTCCGTTATTTTTTCTTTAAAAAGTCTCTGGATGCTTTGACGATATTCGTACCATAAACAAACTATTTATAAACCAATAAACTATACTTAACTTGATACTTCACAGAAAAGAGATGCCTTTAGTTTGCATTATACGGTCAATCGATTAAAAGCCAAATTTTCCGATTAATCGACTTGAATAACCGATTAATCAATTTTCGTAATTTTCCGAATAATGCTCTAACCGGTTAACCGGCAGAATCGAATAAATGGAAACACTAATTCTTAGCGTTTATTACCTGAACAGTGGGTACTGATGAACTCTTTATATTTTAGACTATTTGTCGTTTTGCTTGACATCGCTTATTCACCATTGGTAGTTTGTTGAGGATTAGAAATATGTAGTAACATAACTATTATGGGTGTAATAACAGGAAATTTTCAGTAACGGTTCTACCTTCAGCAAATGCCATGCGACAGCTCTTGTGATTTCGAAATCTTTTATATAAGGAATTTTCTGCTGGTCTGTTGGCCAGCAAGTAGCATCAACGCTTGAGATCAGATCTATCTCATTTTAGAAATTGTATTATTTTCCCCCAGAATGGATGATTGGCAAACAAAAATCAATTCAAGTTGAAAGCAAATAAAACATTAATAGAAAAAATGTGAATTGTAAACAGTTATAACTGCTTTCATTTAACCTCACCACTAGTTATTTTACTCCCTACTCGTAAGCTTGAAGGCAGCTAGCTTCCTCCAATGTCATCCCTGTGTTTGGCCCGTAAGAGCTTGGATTATAACTAAAGAATAAATAAATAAAATAATAAGCTTATCAAGCACACTTCTAAGAGTTACTGCTCGTTCTGAAACACATTATTTGGTAAGGTCTTTTTTCCTGGTAAGCGCAATAACGTATTACCAAATGCAAGTAATTTCTAACCGTTAATGATAAATGAAAATGACATTTTTCTTATTTTCAAAAAATAAATTTTTAAATATAAAGTTTCTATTCATTCAAATATCTAAAAAAAAGAGAAAAGCCATAAAAAAATTCACTGACATACGGCCTTAAGTTTATGTCAAATTCCTAGAGGCATATAGTTGAAGGTAATTGTTTCGCAATTCTGGCATTAAGAAGTGTTTCAGTAGAAATTTTATGAGAACAGCAGAAACAAAACTGTGAATATAAAAAATATGGTTTAAGTTGTAGACAAAATAAAATATTATTTAATAAATTAAAAGATATTACCTCTTATGCATCGGTGCATTAGGTTGCAATGTTGGTATTTTGTTGTTGTTTTACATGTTAATTTGTTTCATAAAACTGTTATAAATACATACAAAATAATTATACATTTGACAAAATATGTATGTGCATTTAAAAACAAATTTGTATAAATAGTGATTATTTATGGAATGTGGTCTAAAAATGTCAACAATTAGCATGTAAGTAATTGAGAGATAATTTTGTTTATATTTTATTTATAATTATTATATATTTTTAGATTTTCAATTAAATTATTTTCAAAAACAAAAAAATCACAAAAAACTATTTTAGTGCAGTCCCAGAATAACAAGGTGAATTAAAACGATTGTTGTTATTTAAATTAAAATTTTATTTTATAATAAAGTAAAGTTCATAAAAGATTTTAAATAAAAATGAATTTATTACCGTTTTTTTATTCTACACATTGATATTTTTGTTTGTTATTATTGGTAATTTATAAAGAGCGAATATTTTCAAAACTAAAGCAAATTAATTATTTTAAAACGTCTATTTTACTCTCTTTTTGTTTTCTTAGCAATCAAACATGGGGTCAAGTTGATGTCTTGACATCCCCGGAAATATACTGATTATTGATTAAGAAATCTATGATTTATAAATCTAAAGTTATAATTTAAAGATTTTTAAAAATCTATTTTTAGATACAATACTTTGTGTTTTTTGTAAGCAAAAGGGTAATGTATGTATGTTTTGACAACACTTACAAAAAAACGAAGTGCTGCAATCAAAAGCGATATGCGTCGATAGCTCAGTGGGTAAAGTTCTTGTCTGGCAACCAGAGTTCCCAGTTTCGATTCCCATCATGACCTCATCATTTTTAATAACGTTTAAAGTTTTTGTAATAATTTTTTTAAAAAATTTTCTTTTTTGAAAATCTATTTTTATTCCATTCTCGTAGCCATAGTCAGCAAAAATGAAGGTGCCAAAGAAGCAATAAAAGGATCACTACTATGACAAAGGCATCACTTCTTTTCTAATGGTTTCATCGATTAATTTAACATTAGCGTGTCATAGGATGGAAGCATTTAAATGTAGCTACTAGCATTACTCATGAATCAGAATATAATGATTAAGTATTCTGATGCATGAGTGGAAAATGTTCATAAGTTTTGTAATATTTAAGCTTTGGTGAAAATTTAATTCATAAGAATGCAGAAAAATAACTTTAAAGAAGCGAAATTTATGCATTGATATACAAATACTCTTTATTAAAACAAATAAATAATTCTGCATTAGTGAAAAAACATTTTTAAAACATTTTTCAAAACTTTTTTTGAATTTTTAGACAAATTTTAAAATATTTTTGGATGATTTAAAAACTGTTGTACAACCAGTTTGAAATAGTTTAAAACAATTTTAAAATATTTTTAACCAATTTGAAATAATTTTTACACAATTTTAAAATTATTTTGGTAAATTCTGAATTAAAACTGGAAATGATGTAGTGTTAAATAAAATACATAATGCAAAAATGCACAGATTGCGTCGTCATAATTATTTAAGGCTGAAAAAATGCAAATGACACGCCAGCTAGTTTCAATTTAAGGTCAAAAAAATCTGTTTTTCTTAATTTTTCAAAACTTTTATAAAAATTGCAAAACTGCATAAATTCTAACCCTCATGAAATTTTAACTAAAATATAAAAAATGATTTAATAAAACAATTAAAAAAGTTAATCAGAATTATTTTATTAATTTGAATAAATGCTTTAGATTAAAAAAAAATACGATATACTATAACTTAGGCTTTAGAAGTAATGAAGATTGATATTTAAAGATATGCATCGGCTTTATATCCAGATCACTGCATTTCAAATAAGAACACATGAATTTTTTGGAAGTGCCTTAGAATAACACCAAAAAATCATAAAAGAATCCCAACTGAAGTTAAGAAAGGAATGAAAAAAGTTATAGTCACAGAATGCCTAAAATTTTTTTTGCTGGGTATAAATAATCCCTTACATTATCACCTCTAAAGAAATGGGTCTATACATTACTTTACAGGCTCGTCGCCTATAAAATTCATCAGTGAAGTAAGGTGTAAAGTAATCCATGAGCCCCGATGGCTACACATTGTTTGGTAATGTGTGGTTTTGCTGGGATACAGTGTAATGATACAATACTAAAATTGAAGACCAAAAATATATACAGGGTGTCCGCCGGGAAGGTATACTACTTTGTTTGTTTACAATTTTTGATTAAATGAAAGAGAATGGATTTTATATTGATAAATGTTTTATTTAATGTCGGCAATTATGTATGGAATACAATATCAGATAAATGTCCGCCTCTGTTAGCCTCACAAATGCAAGACCTTTTGAGCACATTTTCCATTACATTCTCACACATTTCAAGCGGTATTTCATTAATTTCATCACGAATATTTTGTTTGAGTTGCTCAAGCATTTCTGGTTTGTTTGCATAAACCTTGCTTTTCAGATATCCCCACAAAAAGAAGTCCGAAGCAATCAAATCAGGCGACCGTAGGGGGTTACAGTAATTTCATTGTAATCCTGGCTGTATGCGATGTGACACCGTCTTATTGTTACCACATGTTAGTCAATCCCAAAGCATGCAGTTGTGGCGTTAAAAAGTTTTCAATCATATCACGATATCGCTTCCCACTCACAGTTACCGTTACGACGTTTTCATTTTCAAAGAAGTAAGTTCCAATGATTCCTCCTGACCAAATTGAACACCAGACTGTAATGGATGCAAAGGTGACTGATGAATTATTTGAGGGTTTTCTATTGCCCAGAACCGACTATTCTGTTTATTCACATATCTATTCAAATGAAAATGTACCTCGTCAGTCATTATGATTTTTTCATGAAAATCGGGGTTGCCATGGGCGAGCTGTAACATCCTATTGGCATATGTAGGGCGGCGTAAATGGTCTTGTGGAAGAAGCTCTTGTGTCAGCTTAATCTTAAATGGAAACAAGTGCAAATCCTTGTGCAAAATTGTGGCCAAAGTTGTTTTTTAAAGACCAAGCTCCTGAGCACGGCGTCGAATTGAGGTTGATGGATTGCAGTATGTTGTGGTCCATGCTTGGGCCTTTCACCTACAGACCCTCTTTCTTCGAAATCATTCACTACAGTATAAATAGTGCGTTTCGTTGGCACGTTGTTTCTCCCAAAAATTTCACGTAACTTTCTCACCGTTACAGTAATCGATGATTGATTTTGATTAAATGTTTTAACGATTAAAACACGTTGGTTTATCGAGTATTTTTCCATAATAAATTCGCCACGTGTCTACTTCACGACTGCCAAATATGAGCTGTCAAGACTAATGTTTACCAAAATTTTGGCAAAACAAAGTAATATACTTTCCCGGCGGACACCCTGTATTAAATATTTTTAGCTCAGGCTCAAGTCATATTTTTGCAGTCTTTTTTTATATACATCGAAGCTTTTTGTTTGTTATTATTGTTAATTTATAACCTCCGTTTATAAAAACAAAGCAAATTAACTACTTCAGCAAGAAAAAATAATTGCAAAAAAATTCATAGATATTTTGGACGTTATTTCTATCAGTTGTCTGTTTTACAATTTTTTTTAACTGTGAGTTTACGGTTAAATTATTATACATTTAAGCCCAGATTTTTTCAAAGAATTTAATATAAAAAAAATAATTTTTACAAGAATATCATAATTCTAAAATACATAAACAGCCTTTTTACTTATTTTTCATCTTTGGTTTCTAACATTTTTCTTATTATCAATATATTCAATCAAATTTCTAATTGAATTTGATTCTTTTTTAAATGCTTTAAATTTGAAACAATTTGCCTTACTGAGGATTAACATTAATTAATTTTGTGTTTAAGAATTGAGTTTAAAAATTTTTCATATTGAGTGTAATTAACTGATAATCGCTTAAAACACGGTAAAGTAAAACTGTAGTTGAATGCAAATTTTACATTATTCTTTTTCTAGTAAAATAATAAAATAGGGCAACCCTGTTAAGAGAATGGAAGCAATAAATGAGAGAATAACGTTGTGAAAACAATAAAGATTCTTTTTCACAACCGCATCTCCTGTGTGTTTTAAATACCAATTTGAATGGTAAAATACGACACTTTGTTATATGTACATTAGAGTGGTCCAAAAAACATCAAAGTTTGAATTCGCAATGTTTAAAAACTCTCTGTGCTAAGTATCTCAGAGGTAGCTTAAAAGGTTAACTTTTAGGAATTATAAATTTGACCATAGAGTAATTTATAGAAAAATTGGAGTTCAATTAAATTGAATTATTTTTTAAACTATACGCTATAATTTAACAAAATTTTTCCAATATAGTCTTAATTAATGTGCATAAAAGGAATATGAGATCAAAATTTAAAAAACTTCAATATCTTTTAAGTAGTTTACAATTTTTTTAAAATTTATACATAACGTTGTCATCGAAAAATCCAACTTCTGCACTTTCATTAGATATGGCATAGTTTTTAATTTTTGAAAGGATAAGAGTAACTGAACGTAAAATTTGACTTTTAAGTTTTTAAAATTAAATTGTTAACAATAATCTTGTCTCACAGAAGAAGACAATCCGTGAACTTATAATCATTCAAAGAAGAATTTTGCGCAGAGGCAAATATAAGCAAATATCTTGATCAAATTTAAACATTTTTGGCATGAAATTTTCGAGAATTACGCGACTCCGAATTTAATTTTGATTTCATATTAGTAAATATATTAGACATGATTAGTCGCAATCGTAATAATTGTATTTAATTTTACTCAACTTTTAATTAATTTAAAATTATAAAACAAGTGCACCTTTGAAACTTCAATGGTGTACTAAATAAAACAATTTTTGAGATTTTGTTTTGCAGACCACATTTTTTTCCATACTGACATATTGGTAGGGTTGCGGAGCTCGTGAATTCGATCTGTTTTTTTGGACGCCGTAATGTAAATGTTTCTGCACTTAAGATTTAAATTGTCAACAAAGAACACTGAACAAAACAATAAAAAAATAACAAGGCGTGTATTGGCGTTTAGAAAGTTTACCTCTTGCACATTTTTATCGTAAATCGGCAAAAAAAAAAACATGTGACTAAAGTATTCAAAAAACCGGCCTTTTGCAAAAACCGGTTTCGGTTTTCTTCGAAAAATAGAATTTTAAAAAAACCGGTTTCGGTTTTTGCAGAAAAAACCGGTCAACCGGTTTTTTTCGTTTTTTTTTAAATTGATTTATTGTATTTCATTTCAACAAAAAATTAACTTAAAACCAATATTTTTTGTTTTATTATAAAACTATATTTGTATCAAATGAATAGAGAACATTAAGTTTGTAAATTGGTAAAATTAGGTACTTAAGTAATTTGAACGTTTAAAACGTTTGGCATTAAATAAGTTTGGCATTAAATAAGTTTTTAATATTACATTTTAAATATGTAAAAAGAAAATATATTTTTCTCTTCTAAAATAGTATTTTAGAAATAATATGCAATTTAAATGTTTCGTTTTAAGACGATTTTTTGTTTGCTTTTGATTAAGCTAGAAGTGGAAAATACTCTTTCACTAATAGTAGATGTTTGACAAATAGTCAAAAGACAATTATATAAATTGTCCAACTTTTCAGTTCTTTCGTAGCATTTGTCAAAATATATGAAATAATCATATGTGACCTTCTTCGAGAAAAGGAACCTAATGTGTGAAAAAATGGGTTTGGACTTAAGAGTGGATTTTGGTACATAAAAGTGTGTAGAATAAGATGAAATGAGTTAGATTTCTGATAAAAATTTATTTACCCCATAAAAACGTACAAATCGAACTTGGAAAAATCGATAAAAATGAGAAACATTTTTTTGATTTTTTGGTTTTAAATTGTCACTCTAAAAGCGAAAAAATAAGTCACCACATAGGCATGACGTCACCAAAGTCGGCACCCAATCATAACAAACCATATCAAATCGCTTCTCCCAACTGAAGGTGTGTTCACAGTGATAATGCGTTATGAAACTTTAAATGCGTTTTTCTCAAAACTTCATTTTCACACACTAGGTCCCTTTTCTCGGAGAAGGTCACATATAATGATGAATGATTTTGTACAGTCTCTTTTTTAGGATTTTGAATACTTTTTATTGTGTTATTTAGATCACAAAATAAACTATTTGAATTTGGAATATCCAAAGTTAAGTCTTCATCGGAATCTATCAGACTTACATCTAAATCTTCATAACCAAACGATTATGTGTTCAGAAAAAATAAAAGAGACCAAGTAACCCAGTCGGTGATGTAATCAAAAAAACCGGTTAACCGAACAAAAAAGACCGGTTTTCGGTTTTCTTCGAATTTACAAAATATTCGAAACCGATCGGTTTTTAAAAATAAAGAAACCGGTTGACCGGTTTTTGAATACTCTACATGTGGCCCTTACATTGTATGTATAAAATGTGTTTTACAGATTTAGGTAAAAAATTACGAGGAACATTTTTGTGAAACATCTTAACCCTCTAACTCCTCAATGTATGCGTCTTTTCTGTACCTTTAGTGAAAAGGATGAAAAATACCATTAAACGGGGGTATAATGGGTTAAAAAGTTTTATTAATATTATTATTTCTTTGTGTTGTAAAATTCTACTATAAGTTTCTAAAAACACCAAAGCTTAAAATTTTAGGGCGAGAAATAAGTTAAAACTTAAAATGTGTTTTAAGTTTATTTTTTGAAGTTATTCAGGTTTGGCGCTAAAATGTCCCACAAATCCGTATTTTGTTTTAGTTTGTATGAAAACAGTGTGTAACGTAAAATTTCAATATATGTCAACATACAAAAAAACTGGATATAATTTATATTAATAAAAATATGAGAGCAACAATATTTAGAGGGATTTGTAGAAACAGACATGCCAACACTGGTCTATTAGCTAGAATTTTTTTAAATTAGAAAGTTTTAAAATTTTTTGGTAAGTTGCGACGCGAAAATAAATGAATCTTACCTATAATTTTCTTTTCCCCTTCCCTGTTTGTTCACTCTTATACTAAGAACAAAATTAAACATATGGTAGCTCTGTTGGGAGTTAAAATAAAACTAAAAGATAAGCAGGCAAACAATGAGCGATAGTGCAGGCGATCCAAACGATCGTTGCTTAGTTAGAAAGAAAGCACCCTGAACATTTTTGTTTAGGATTTTTTTTACGAGTATTTGTTCAGTATGAAATGTCGAAGCACTAAGGTGTGATCGTGTGACTATTATTTAATAATAAAACAAGTACATATAGTGAAATTAATTACATAAAAATGTTGTTCTTGCCAATGTAAAAAAATAAATTTAAAATTAACAAAGATGATAATAAAATAAAATAATATGAAACATTATAACTCATTAACAAACAAGTGGATAACAACACATGTATTCAGTGATAAAGTAATATATAATTGAAAATAACAAAACTTATGAGTAACATACATAATATATATATTAGTTACTTTGTGTGTAAAAAAAACGATTTACAGAATTAATTGTTAAAAATAGTTTATAACAACACTATCGTGTCATCCTCAAACATTTTCTAAATATAAAGTAACAATAAACATACAATAATAATTTTAAGTGTTCATTGTGTAACAGTAAAAACATTAAAATAATTTTTCATGCAAATTTTATTTGCAACGTTTATTAAATATATTTAAAGAATTTTGACAACTTTTATAACTAAATGAATCATTATTTTGAAACCGAAACCGAAAATATAATTTACGATTACAGGAAAAAAACACAGTTTTTTATAAAACTTTAATATGAATATATATAATTTACTTGCAAGGAGTGTCGGTCTGTGGGTTTCCTTATACTTCCATCACATTTGAATATGTGACAGAGGAAACAAAATTAAAAAAAATTCGGCAATAAACATGTGGGCCCTGAGCAATAAATTATCCATGTTATACTCTACACACGAAATAAAATTTAGTAAAGTCAACAAAAAATATTGCAGACTCCGCAAAATTTTAGTCAGGGGATGCTTGCAGAAAATTTGCTGATGTCAGCGGAATTCTTTAATTAATCGATTTTTTCTAAAAATAATAACACTTTTGCTAAAAAAAAAAGTATACCGAAAAAACTCTAAAAACTTGTAGAAAAATTATATAATTCTAGAAATATATATATATATATTTTTTTTTTTTGTAATTATTTTGAGACTATTTCACAAAACTTTGTAAAATATCAAAATATCCAAACTTTTACATTGCCGGTATGATTTAATTAAAAATCAAAAAATATATAAAAAATAATTATATGTATGAAAATAAAATGCAAACAAAATTATCTCTCAATTACTTAAGTAAACCGAAGTTAACACAATATCTTATTTTCTATATACACATTTTTGGTGTCCTTTTGTTTTAGTTTCATTTTTTTGTCTGTACTGCATTCAGATAAGCTGTAACATCTTGTCTATCTGATTGCTATATCTGTATCCAACACATGGGCAATATGGGTATCGAAATTTTTCTTTTTACGAGTTCTAGACACTAATAAAATATTACAAATTTGATACTTGTATTTAAACGTCCCAATTGAAATAACTTACAAAAGTTTTAAGTTTAAAAAACAACAGCACTCAAAAAATTTTCGAATTTTTCCGATTTACAAATTTTGGACTTAGTTGCCTCATATGCGGCAAATATACCACACAAATAAACTGCGCATACTATGTAACACATACAACGATTAAAGCTTATCTAAAAATCAATACAGTTTAGATTTTTTACAGCAAGTCAGCTGTGTTGTCTATTGACTAATGGGGCATAGTCCAAACATTCAGCACACTCATAACAACAAAAATATATTTTTTTACACAGCATTCACCGCCCTAGTCCCGTTAATAACAATCACTCACCGTTTATTAGAGCTTGTGACACTATTAGTGGAATATATTCTTAGTGTCAAACTGATTTATGAAAAAAACTTTGTTCATAAAAATATAATCCAAGGGTTTTCATAAAAAACTGAATCAAGTTGTTGTGTGTCAAATAAAAAAATAATTAAAGAATTGTTTCATTTATAGCTCTGGTGATAATTAAACAGTATTAATTAAGCCCAAACACCCCAATAAATAAATTAAATGTTTATCTGAATTATAAATGAATGAATTGAAAACAATAATATGTAACAGCAAAAGCAATACAAGCAACAGCAAAAATTGTAAAAACAATAACGAGAAAATTAAAAATACAATAGCAAAAAAACAAGTAATTGTTGAAGCTGCTAAATAATTGAAATAAATTAATGATAATATAAAAATAAATTTACAACAACAAAAGTATCAACACTTTACAACACGCAAACATGTCGACGTATCATATATTAACAAATAACGACTGTAGCAATGATGGGTCAACGACAACAACTACAGCAATACTTACTGATGATGATGATGAAAACTTTGGAATATTCTATACAGATGACAATAATGATCAATTGAGACTCACTAATAATGAGAATAATATACAACGTCAACAATATAATCATCATCATTATAATAATCATTATTTCGATGATGATGATGATTTTAATTATAAAAATCATAGACACAGAGAATCATTGCCCAATGGTAACCATGTTGGAGATCTCATTCAATATAATAATCATGATACAAGCATCAACAATACTGAACGAAGTGTTAACAACACTACTAATACAACCGGCAAAATCATTATCATGAACGGCAACAAAAACCACAACAACATGAATAGCAACATTAAAACAACAAACACTAACAATTTAATGACAGAACTAAATCCAGCTGAAGCTAATGATAGCACGATGGAAATTCCTCTACTGCATCACGACCACCATCAGCACCATAACAACGGCATCAACTATAATAAAGTAAGTAAAATTTATATATGTATGTTTCCAACCCTTCCTTTGCTATTTTCTATTTATATTGCATTCAAATTCAAATAAAAACATTTCGAAATTTGTGTCATGATTTCTTTTAATAGTCTAAAAAATCTAAAAAGGAATTCACAATATAAGTGTTATCGTACAATCGTTTTAAGATATCACGATTTTTGACAACTATGGATAAAGGAATTACTAAGGAGTTATACTGGAAAGGTGTTTTGTCGTCATTTCTACGTTTTTGACAAGTATCAGAGCAATAATATTTACGACTTTGAATTTACACTGTAATATTTTGTTGTTAAAAAATATCGGAATAGTTTTAAAATTTATATTTAAATCAAACAATGTTGGACGAAATTTTAATTTAGTAGTAAAATATCTGTATTCATGATGCTTTTAAACGCCAAATGATTTCATTGATTTGAAAAACGTCAGTTTTGTTATCGTTCTGGTCTACGTTATAAAAAACAGACCTTTTTTGTTTCGGTATTGGTATTCCCGTTACATAATCATCAATACCGCTACGTACGGGGATTATTAACAAAATACGTTTTCAAAATTTATTATATGTTGTATTAAAAAAATACAATATTCTGAACGAAAATTTAAAATCGATAACCGTACGTAAAGTTAGAAATATAAATTTTTGTTAAAATAATGATTTAGAGTGGGTTATTTCATCGTTAAAAAAATTTTGTATGCCTGATGGTATTGCTGTATTTGAGTGTTGTGTTACCGTTGGTATGTGTTACAGGGGTCACAGTAATGGGTGTTTCAACCAATATTAAAAGTTATTCAAGATTTATTTAAGAGTTAATATATTTTTATTTTTATTTTTTTATTAAACTCAAAAATTATCAAAGTTCTGATATAACAAGAATCTACTTTGGGAAAGTTTCCACAGATATTTTGTATTAAAAAAATTATATGTTTTGCTAAAAACGTAAAAAACAAGATTTTGTTTAAAACCTATTCAGTAATGCACGCATTATCCAATAAAAATTATTAATTGAAATAACCATTACTGCTGAATGTTTGTAAATACTTATTTACCTAATATAAAAGAAATACCTTTTTACAAAATAAATAATCTTTAAACTATAGTTTGCATTTCGGTGTTATCCGTAATCGTAGCTGCATAAAATAATCGTGCGGCTACGGTCAAAATTAAATTTTTTTAAACCCAGGTTTTGTATATATAAAAATTGTATAAAAAAAAATTAAATATTTGCAATTTGTATGAAAAATACAATTTTTATAAGTTTTTACGCCGAATTTTAGAGTGAGTTAACTACGATAATAACCGATGTCTTCAAACATTGACATAGTTATAGTTGAAAATTAAGTTGTTAAAAGTTAGGATATAAGAAGCAAACAAATCGGATAAAATTTACGAACTCGATCAGTTCGGTATTTGTCATAAATTTAAGCAGTTAATTTTAAAATTATATCAAATAAGTACCCAGTAAAACTTGCATTAGTCCCACAACTAGTACTATAACTATATCTTTTAAGTCAACACTAGTTCTAATTTGGCGTTGTCACTAATGTTTTTATTTAAATTGTCGCTATGGGCACTAGTTTTCTGGTTTCTATAGTTTGAGAAACAGGCACTGGTATTCGGAACGGTTCTAGAACCTATTTTTGTATCCTTGATTTTTTATAAAATTCTCACGCTCGAAACTAATTCCAAGAAGATATTAAGAAGCATTAATCCCTAAGGTAGATCGAATTAAAAAATAATATTTTTATTAATAGTTGAAAAGTTTTAAAATATTTTATACGATAAAAAGATTCAGCTAAAAGCTTTTTAAATATTTTGAGAAAAAATATTCCAAAATAGTTAAAGCGGTAACCCTGGACGAATCAATCTTCATTAGAAAACAGATTTTGAGGAGTTAGTCTTTCCAGTTTATATTAAGTAATCCTTCCTTCCAGTCTTTTGGTAACGTTTATGTTATGTTTATGTTTTTGGTAAATTTGAGGCGGAAAAAATAGCTCTATGAGTGTAAACAAACAAACATAAACTCACAATATTATTTTGTTAAAAAAAATTTTAAAATCTACTGATTTTTCATTATTTTCGGCCCATTTTGTTGTTTATTTTCACTCATTGTTTAATAATCGACAAAAGTAATAAAAAAAGAAAGTCATTTAAAACAATCAATTTTTAACTAAAAAAAAGCTTGAAAAAACGATAAATTGAAAGTTTTAATTTTATTAGTGTTACAAAATGCAACACATCTGTGTGTATATATTTTTATTTTATATGTGTGTATGTATATTTGAATAATTTCTTGTCATTTTTATCAAAATAATTTTATATTTAAACAATTTTGATAACAAAAAACAAAAAGGAATTATTTGAATTCCTATTTTTAAAACAGAAAACATAAAATTTAACATTTAACAGAAAATATCAACTCATACTGAGTCTGTAATTATTTAGTTAAAAAATATGTTTCTACCCTGTAGGAAATGTCGATAGTGAAACTGTACTGATTCACTTTTGACTTTGTCACCAGTACTACTGACTAATTATGCCCCAGCCAACGCTTTCTGCTATAGACATTTAACATATGCGTGTCATTGCGAACCTACACAACTATTGACTAGGTGTTGACATTGGAACCAGAGATTCACTAGTACATTTTAGTTATTCTAGTTTACACTTTTGGAACTTTTTACTTGATTTCCACACTAGGAAGGAAATAATATTAAACAGGTGCAAGACTGCACAAAATCATCCACAGGCTCCCGTAAAATCTTCATCAGACTCCACAAAATCTATAGAGTTGCAATTTTCACCAAAAATTTGTTGGCTCTTTCTTGTTATTTTTGTTTTAATACGAAGTTGATTGTTTTTTTTTACAAGTTTTTTGTAATTGCTTTTACTCATTATATATTTTATTCAAATTTGTATATTTAAATTTTTAATTCATTTTTCTTTATATTTTTATTAAAAACTTTAATTAGCTATGCACATGTATTTTCAACAAAATTAAAGAATAAAAATATCAAGAACAAGTACAGCTTTGCAGCTGCAAAAAGGAATGTAAAAAGTACAGACGCTTTGTGAACATGTCACCCAAAATAGTCGACAAAAGTGGCGACTTGTAGACACTTGACCCCAGGCTTCCTACAGGGTATGAAATTCAATTAATTGATTCTTCATTTAAAAACAAACTCTACGTATTTCTTTTTAAATAAACTACATTCGGTAACTTAAAATATATTGTGAGTGTAGTCTTATCAATATGCACATGCGTTGTGTTTATAACAAAGGATTCGTTAAAAGAACCCCAGCAAAGACTATTTTTAATATTTTGATCTACGTTAAAATAGTTTGTTCCATTATAAAAAACACCTTAAATAACACAGTTCGCCAAAATTTGATAACATTTTCTAAGAATCAGACAATACTTTTCCGAAGGTTTTAGACGTGATGATCTGACCTCAGTATAGGCCTATCACTGTAGGTTTTCGAGATATTTTAACTTAAATTCATTGTGAATTTTTAAAAAATCTTTATTTGTCTCTAAAAAGCGATGATACGCAGTTCTATAATACTTCATTATTTGAGTCGGTACACGTCTTTCACATGCAGAGGGTTAAGGGTGCTCAATATATCAATGAGAAATGAAGACTTTTTAAAAATTCAAAATTGATTTTCCAGGGGAGGAGTAGCACTTTTAGAATCTTTTTCTAAAATTCTGGAAGTTACAGAACCTCAAATGTACCCAAAAAATCTATTTTTTGCACTTTAAGTTAGAATATCTAGAAAACCTTCGGATTCAGCACATCTAAAACCTTCGGGAAAGTATAGTCTGATTCTGGGTCAAAACTAAGAAAATTTATGAAATTAATATTTTTTTAGGAATAAATAAATGCAATAATATTGATGTAAATTTTACCCATATTCATATTTGGACAATACCGGTATTAAGGGAATCGGTTATGGAATAACGATATTTTAGAAATCAAGTGTATCGGATTTGTTATCGGAATCTGTTTTCAATTTAAAAGGTTTTGAAATGGATAAAGGTATTAAAAAGAATATTTGAACACTACCGGTATTAAAGAAAACGGTTATGGAATACTGGTATTTTTTTTTTAATTTTTTAAATTAAAAAGGTTTTGAAACGGATAACGGTATTAAAACAGGATCGGTTGCCAACTTTGGTTTAAACTTCAAAAGCACCCTCCTTTACAACGATAGCACAATATCGCTTATATTTACTGTTAATTCCTTTGTATTACAATGTCCCGTAATTATTTTCGTCTTGAAATAATATCAATATCAACCAATTTTTTATTATTTCAAAATACTTTATAGATGAACTAGAAACCCCAAAAAGTAAAAAAAACTACTACAATTAATGATATAGATATACTTCTTTTCTTTTAGTATAAATTCTAAATCTTGTATTCCCACTACCGGATATCAAAGTTATGTGAGTCTTTATTTTTATTTTATTTATTTGAGTTATGTCAGTCTTCTCGCAAATGAACGATATATGCAATTCGTTTTTGGGACATTCTTCCACATATCCAACAACTAAACAACAACATTTATTAGTTTTTTTTATTTTTGTAGAGGATTTTCGTTTATTATTTCTAGTTTAAAGCGAGCTTTCAACCTCCATATATTTTCAAAAATAAAGCACATTAACTATTTTTAGCTAGGTTGATACATGTATGTCGATCCGCAAAAGATGTCTTCAGAACCCACATTTTTAGACAAGCTAGAGCCTTTAAAAGAAGGCAGAGCCTCAACAAAAAACCTATTAAAAACGAATATTTTGCTACATTTCTGTCTTCTTAGCAATCACACATGTGGTTAAGTTGTTTTTCTAACCGGCACAATATTGATACTAAAATTAAAAAAGACTAAAAAATTTATATTTGTACAGAAAAAAAAAATAAAAATATTTTTTGGATACACGCAAAGAAAAAACATGGTTGGGGCAATCATATTCGAAGAGCAGCATATACTTTTGTGTTTATGGTTGTGCCAACCATGGTAGTACTATAATATTATGATAATAAACTAACCATATTTTTACCATAATATGGTCCCTACAGTTATACTATGATTCCAAAATTACCATATTATGGTCCTGAATGAACATGTTATATTAAATTTATCATAATATGACTGCACGTAATCATAGTACAGTCGAAGCCCGGTATAAAGAATACTCAGTATAACGAAAACGCGGTATAACTTACGACGTAATTGTTTTCAATAACTACCTTATATAACGAATATTTCTAAAAATTTATACTCGATATAACGAACAATTGGTAAAAAAATATAAAAAAAAGTTAAAAAAATAAAAAATAATCTAAATAAAAAAATAATTTGAGACTTTACTGTGTTTAAACCTTTTAGTGTAAGCGTGTTCCATTATTGCAGTCCTTTTTTAATTTTTTAGTAATCTCAAAAAATCCCAAAATTCTAAAAATGAAGTTAAAATCATACAAAAATTTGTTGCGATATAACGAATATTTCAAACTAACGAATGGGCCTGACTATATATCATTCGTTATACCGGGCTTTGACTGTATGCTCAAAATGTTATCATATTATTAGGAAAAGTCCATAGAATCTTAAAATGTTTTTATCAGATAAATTTATAAATATCTCTTATTTTGTGTAAAAAAACCTTTTCATACAAAAACAAGTAAAAAAGGCTTAAATTCGGCTGTGCCGAGTTTTTAAATACCCTCCACCAATATCCTAAAACAAGTGTTTTCTACTGTTTTTGATACAAATAATGTAAAAAACTTTTAAAGTAAAATTATGGAGGTGAAAAACTTTTTTGGATGCGAACACGAATTTTTTGTTGTAAAAAAATCTTGAGGTGAAAAAAATTTTTTGAGGTGAAAAAATTTTTATTTGTGGTGAAAAAAAATTTTAGTGGTGAAAAAATTTTTTGAGATGAATACAAAATATTATTAATTTCTAAGCGACTGGTGAAAAAATATGAGAAAATATATTAAATACCAGTCCCTACTATGAAATTGTACTAAAATACACCAATTTGTATTGAAAATTTAGAGGTATCTTCACATTTCACTCATTATTTTTTAACGGCTGGACCGATTTTGCTCATTTTCAATACCAAACTGCTCGGAAGGATGTACAATAATCTGTGTAAAAATAGGCACCCCCGCTCATTGCCATTTTAACAGACAGACGGACATCGTTAAATCGACTTAAAATTGCATAAGGATCACGAATATATATACTTTGGGGTCTTTGACCTATATTTCGACATGTTACAAACGGAATGACAAACTGATATATTACCCTCACCATATATGGTGGAGGGTCATGTGTTCTACGGACTTTTTCTTATAAAAAATATTTTATTAATACTTTGGGAACTTTTTACAAGAAATGAGTTAATAAAAATATTAAAAAAAATCGAATTGTTTTTAAAAGAATTAAAAAATATAAAATTTTTTAATAGAATCTTTTTGACAATGAATTAATTAGTGTAAATAATATTATATGTATAAGGAATTTTCGAAAACCCTCTTTGAAAAAAATCTTCTAAAGCTAAAAAAAAAAATAACTGGATCTTAATGAGTCAATTAATTAAATATTTTAATGACATGTGAAAGATATTTTCCAGGTTTGTCCAGATTTAATTAACAATATATGATTGTTTTTTAAGACATTTTGTAGTAAAAACAAACTGACTTAACTGATCGAATTTTGGTTTTTATGAAAACAAGACAATATTATGACTGTAAATGTTAGTCATGTTTTATTTGATGTATAATTATTTATTGATTGTTAGCAGCATTTTTTCTTATATTTTTCACAGTCAGAATGTAACCACAGTATGGTTACAACCAATCATGATATAAAATAAAAGGTGCCAATCATAATATAGTAAAATATTTAGTAAATAATGATGGTAGCGACCATGTTGATAATTAGCGTGTATACTCGGGCTCAAGTAATAATTATTAGTTCTTTGTTTTGTAGAGGTTTTTCGTTTTTTATTTCTAGTTTATAGTGAGCTTTCAACCTCCATATATTTACAAAAATAAAGCACATTAACGATTTTTAGCTACATGCATTAACATGTATTTCGATTTTCTATTTAAATATTTACCTAAAATCTAATCTCTAAAATTTTGAATATATAATGTTTTTATCTTATTGTTAATTAAATATATTTTTTAATTTCATTTCATTGCTACTAAATGTGACCTAATTATAATGTATGTTATTATGTATCTCTCAAACCATTTTAATTGATAATTCCTGTACTATAATTTTAAGATTACTTCTTGTTGTACAGGAAGTGCAATATAAAGAAATACATATTTGGGCAATTCACAACTGTATATAATGTATTTGTGTATTACTTTACAATAGTGTAAACTTGTTGTTGGTAATTGACACTTAAAAATCTGATACAACTTTATTTTGCTAATTTATGAAATGTTGTATTACACTCAGAATATTAACATAGAGGGTGGCGCAAAATTAACCTTCCGATGTTTTTTGGCTGTAATTTAAAAAAAAAAATTAAAAACTTTGATTCTTATGTGGATTATTTTTATTTGGTCTTTTAATTTTTTTTACATCAAGTCGAGAATATGATGTCATATAAATGGCCGCCGCCACAGTTGATTGTCATTTGAGCCCTTTTTATGGCATTTTCCATCACTTTGGCCAAAACTTCCGGCGATAGGTCCTCACATTCTTGACGGATATTGTCTTTAAGAGCTGCAAGAGTATGAGGCTTGTTGACATAAACCCGCGACTTCAAAAATCCCCACAAAAAGAAGTCTGGAGCGGTCAAATCAGCTGATCTTGCTGGCCAGTGCAAATCGCCAAAACGGGAGATTAGGCGCCCGGGAAATGCATCCTTCAGCATATCGGTTGTGGTACGTGCAGTGTGTGGCATTGCACCGTCCTGTTGGAACCACATGTTTTCCAATCCCAATTCATCAAGTTGCGGCAAAAAGAACTCGTTGATCATTGCTCTGTAGCGCTCACCATTCACAGTAACCGTTTAGCCCGCGACGTCTTCGAAGAAAAAAGGTCCGATGACTTCTCCAGCGAAAACAGCACACCATACAGTGACTTTGAGCGGGTGTAATGGCTTTTCGTGGGTTACACGCGGGTTTTTAGTGCCCCAGAAGCGTAAATTTTGCTTATTTACGTACCCGCTAAGATGGAAATGGGCCTCATCACTCATGATTATTTTTGATGAAAAATCATCTTCATTATTGCTCAAATAAATAGTCACCAATATTCCGCGTTCTGGAGCAGTGTAGCGTAACATTGTTTATTAACGTTTATTTCGCATGTGTTTACTACACAAATGTCAAAACAGAATTGACATTAGGGGCCAATCGCAAAATTTATAGCATTTTCTGATAGGAGGATTACTTTTGCGCCACCTTGTATGTATGTTTACTGTTTGTAGTTTTATAAAGAAGTTTTCCGTTCCATTTAAAAAAAAAGAAACATGCAATTTAATGTTTAAAGAAATATTTAAATTAACTTTTTTATAAATTTTTTCGAAATGATTTACTATCATTTACCAATTTTTTCAGTTTGATTTGTTTAAAATTTAATAAAAATTTACCAACAAAACGGAAATTTGAGGTTTAAATTTTGTTTGCCGTCTATTTAAAAAAATATTAAAAAAATTCGAATTTGTTTTTTATTTAAATTGATTGCTAACATTCAAAATTATTTCAATTCAAATTACAAGAAATTCATAAACACACAAACATACACATTCACCCAAAAAGTGTTCATAGCCATGCATACATACATTTTGTAGATTAAAAAAAAAAACAAAAAATACAAAAAAGGAAACAATTTCAAATAAATGTTAAAATGATTTATTTTTTGAGGAATTGTTAGGTAAAATTTTAACATTTATTTTAACTGATTAAATCATTTTTTCCTACGGATGTGTCAGTTGTTTAAACAACATTTAAAAATAAATAACAAAAGCAATTTAATTTAAATGAAAATTAAGTAGACCGGGTTTTAAATGAAATATCATTTCTTGTTAATGGCATTTTCTGTTATATTAACTTACAAAATATTTTAAGTGTATGTATCATAATATATCAGTCTCGTGTGAATGCCAGTTTTTTTTAGTTTCGCCTTTATTGTATTTTTTCTACTTGTTTCTATATATTTATAGTTATATTTATTCTAGAAATACTATTTGACGTTTCACAACATGAAAATACAACTGACTGTTTACAACAAAATATTTTTAAAACATACACAATTGACAAATTATGTCATATCCTTTACAATAAAAATGCATAAAAATCAGTTATTTATCATTTCTATTTTATTTATGTATTTTTAAAATTAAAAAATATTGGAGTTGACAAATTAATTGTAATTATTTAATTAAATACATATTAAAAAATTTTAAAAAAATTGGTTCCGCTACGTTTCTGTTTTGAAAAAAACTGCATTCAAACCATTTCTTAGAATAACTTTTAGAGCATCAATGCCTTTAGAAGCAATAATCAATGTTTGGATGTTGTTCATTGAAAGAAGTGGTTTGTAAAGCATGACTTCTAGTTTTTGTGCTGGGATGTTGCAATCAATTGAAAAGGTTCTGGTCCATTACAGTTTTTTGTGTTTTAAAAGAGGAAATTAAGGAGTGTGTAGAAAATTTTGAAGAGTTTTCTTAAACAATGCAAGAATTAATTTATTTTTTTGGTTGTTTAAAATTACTTCTAAAAAATGCACTAAAAATATTAAATGGATACTTTAAAAGCAAATTTTTTTACTCGGATGGTGAGATCAATTGAACAGGTTATTTTCTTTCTCAAAACTTTCTTTCTCTTTTTAGAGATTAAATTGTGTTTTAAAGGAGAAAATTCACTCGTGTATAATTTTAAAGTTTTCTTGTTTTATTTGCAGTGAATTCAATTTAAGTGTTGCCATCCAAAAGCTTTTTTTCCACCGTAGGAATGTAGGAATAATTGTTTTAATACAACTAATAAGTTGTTGAAAGAAGTATACTATTTGTTATATGGCTTTACCCAGAGAAAAGCTTGGTTGCAATTCGATCACAACCATTAAAATGTATTTGTAAGGAACTTAAAAACAATTCTATTATCCATTTATTGGTATTTATAATATACTTTATAACTATAATTCGTTTAGTAATTGTATAAGTAGTAGTATAATATAAGTAGTAGTAGTAGTATAATGTTATAGCAAATATATTATATAATATTTATTAAAAAAATTTCGATGTTCAAAAGTGGTAACTAGAAATACTATTAAATTAGGTTTTTAGTAGAAACAACAGAATTATGAATTTTATTGATTGTATTTATATGTTACAAATTATTGGTATTGGTAAACGAATTATACTACATTTGTTTTCCCAAAAAAAAAAATATTTAAATTCAAAAGTACACGCAAAGAAAAAACATGGTTGATACAATCACAATCGCAAACTATCATTAATGTTTGTGGTTATGATTGTGTCAAACACGTCTTAAGTAACAATATATGTTTAGATATAATATTTATAGCTAATAATTATCTCAAACATATTGTTATGTTCACAAGAAAACCGCAAACGATCTTTCAAACCATGTTTCTATTTTTCCCAATACCATGCAAAATGTCTATGTCAACATGTTATATGGTTGTCACAATAAAACAAATAGAAAAAACATGGTCGATACAATCACAATCGCAAACTATCATTAATGTTTGTGGTTATGATTGTGTCAAACACGGGTTAAGTAACAATATATGTTCAGATATAATATTTATAGCTAATTATCTCAAACAAATTATTATCTTTACAAGAAAAACGCAAACGATCTTTCAAACCATGTTTCTATATATCCCAATAACATGCAAAATGTCTATGTCATCATGTTATATGGTTCTCACAATAAAACAAATAAAAAATATAATTTCCAAGATTTATTTTTTATTAAAAAGGTATACATATATACTTAAAATATAAATTAAATAACTACATGCACACATGTGTGTGTGTTTTTAGTTTAGTATGCTTTTGGTATACCTGACACTATTGCTTTTGCAATGCCAGTTATATGCTTATTTTCGATACACTTTGTCTGGAGTGCCTCCTTAATTTCAAGTTATTGCTTTATTTCCTAAAACAAATACAGTTTTGTAAAAATTAATTATTATTATCTGTTACATACGTATTTACATATATATGTATGTATAAATGTACTTACTTGTGTTAATAGTAGTTTTTCAGCTTGGTATAAATTGCATCCACACAAAACGTTTCCTGCGACAATCTCATATGTCTGCAGTTGGGAGATATTGTTGTTAAAACTCAATTCGGAAGGATATTCTGTGTTATCTGCTGGTGGAGGATTTTCTGGTAAGTCCACAATTTCTTGCGTCGAATCACCGTATAAAATTCTAAGTCACTGTGACAATTTAATGTTGAAATACTTGGAACAGTTTCTGTAGAAAACAATGTTAACATTATTTTTTGTTTGATTTATTAAATTATTTTACTTTTATATTTATTTAATTTTACGCACTAATTACTTTTGCTTTCTATAAATTTAACATGACGCATCAACCACTTTTTATATTTTTTCTTTTTGCTTTTTATGGCGGGACAGTTTAACACAAAATGACATTTAAAGATCTTTGAATCATGTGAATCGCTGGCGAACGGAAAATGACGCGGCAGAAAATTTTATTTGTTTTATAAACACACACTGTTTATTTTGACAATAAAAGTTTGCTCATTTAGAGAATGTGTTTAAAGGCAAACATAATTTTTGTAATAAACATACACTTTTGTGTGCAACTAATATTAGGATTTTAATTGTATAGATGAAAACACCATAAAATATTATTATGATGAATTTAAAAATGCTTAAGACAAACAATTTTTGTTCAATTTATTCTAGGGCTATAATAAATTTATTAGGGTTAACATATTAGGCTAATATGAATAAATATGGTCGTAGTGACCATTCATTAATCATGTTTTTTCTCTGCGTGTGTGAACAATAGATTTGAATTTATATACATTGTAATTCTTAGCGAAGATCTCTGCCGGGAGTTTATTCCACATACGGCAATTTCGACTGATGAAGAAATTTTCTCTGTAATGCGCAGAGCTCTAAAATAGACTTTGAAGCTTCTGCCCATATATGGAAGTTATATACCTTAAATTGGAAGGAGATCAGTAGTGCCGTCATCTAAATTTTTTTAACGATTTTATCAATTTCGTAACCTAACAATAAGTGTCGGTTGAGTTACCGAAAAAGCTAATAAAAAAATGTCCACAATGTTGCCAATACATACAAGATCTTTTACTTTACTCCCGGCATGGGCGTTTTAGGTAATTTTTATCCAAATCACATTAAAAAGTATTATCTGGGACATATATCTCGGAGGGGTGCCTATAAGCAGTGGCGTGCCTACCTGATCTCAAAATTGGGAAGAAATTTCATATCTAATTAGATCTGATCAAATCTATACAGGCCTGAAGCATTGTATATAATCCACTTTGCTGGAGATTTCAACCGAATTTCAAAAAACATCCTTTATATCATATACATTTTTGGCCATATTTGCTCGTATCTGCCTACAAAAATCATTTTCCAGATCCCTTCAGATATGAAGAGATCTGGAGCTAGATCTTATTAGAAACGTCTATAAAGTATTACATATGCAATATCTAATCCTATATTATCACATATGACCCCAGATCTAATTTTGTTGATTTTTCAATGTACATATTCCAAAGGTTCGGCATTTTTTAATAATTGATTTTCTTTGCAAGAGCAATTGATGTTTTTGCAGATATCATGGAAATTTTCGCAAATTTGTGCAAAAATGTGAAAAATTTTCTCTAAAATCCGGGAAATTAGTTCAATTTTCATATAGTTACCGAAACTTTGTTATCTGTAAAAAATTTAATTTGGCTGCTGCCTACGATGAAATCTATATACTTATGCTTTCTCTATGACGACACCTAAATAATTTTTACCACACACATAAAATTGAAATAGTCTATTGGCTTTTAATTTAATGCCTTTTACCTTTTTTGAACGTTTTCTAAAAAAGGAGTAATTAAAGGTTGATTTACATGTATGTCGACTACCCTTATCTACCATTACTCATTATTGGGGTTAAAAATCGAGAAACAAGAAAATATTAATAAATAATACCATACTAAAATTGTTTTTTGATAATTTACCATATATCTCAAATATTAGATAGCATTTATAATTATACATGGTTCTGTAGAAACAATATACGAGGTGTACTATTTATATTTCGGCAAATGCAAATAATAATAAACATTTTTAAATGAAAATTGTTTTATTGTTTTTAAAATATTTCCATTGATGATCAAAACTCTTTTGCATTCGGTCAAACCATAAGTCATAACAGTTTTTCCATTCTACTTGAGACACCTCCAAAACAAGGTTTTTGAACGCTTCAACTGCTTCTTCGTCGATTGTAAATCGTAGACCACGCATTTTACCTTTGATAGTCGGGAACAAGAAGAAGTCATTAGGTGCCAAATCATGCTCATACGCATATATCCATAACTTGTCACCTGTCACGATCTTATACACGTCTTTTGACGAAATGACGGAACTTGCTCAAAATTTGACAGTAGTATATTAAAAGGTGGTACTTGATGGGAGCAGTGTTGCATTTCATATAAGTGTGAGGGAAGTTCGAAAAGTTACGGACTTATTGATCTGCCCTCATATATTTTCCAGTTTTATAGAAGCACAGAAAAAAATTTTTAAGAATACGAATACTTTCATATTTTCTACGTTTTTGTCGTCTCCTTTAAAATTTTTGTTATGGAATGTAAGCCGTTGTTTGCGATGGCTCTTAAAATAAAAATTTATTTTTTCCTTTTATCCGGTCGTCCGGAAAAAAGTGTTACAACCCGTTTAACCGGATAGACAGGTCGACCATAAATTGTGTTGTTGTATCTCCGTATTAAAAACCAGACGTGTTAAAAATTTTATTCAACATAATGATGTTTTTTGTTGGGTTTCTTTTTGTTAGCGCATTTCAACTTAGCTTACTTAATGCAACGTTTCCACTTGCGTATTTTGGGCGAATCATGTTGTTTTGACGAAAAAAATATTTAGGAAAACATGTACAAAACAGTGTTTTGTTTCAAAACACATGCAAAACACGTTCAGTGGAAACGTAGCCTAACATAGGAACAAATGTTGTATTGTCCTCCCATGTATTGTCGTATATTTTAAAATTAAATAGCACTTTACCACCTACACAGATAAATATTTACAAAATTCTGTTTATATTATTAAACATTTTTTATAGAACACTATTGTAAATACAAAAAAAAAAAAAAAATTAAGAAAGCACCAAAAATGGAATTTGTAAATAGAAAAAAATTTTAGTTTTTTGTAACTTTGTATATTTTTAAAGAATGTTTATATTTATATTCTAGATTTAGATTTATTTATTGGCAATAACAATTTACAAACATTTCATATAAAAATTTTAAGAAATCCCAATAAACATTAAAAACTTAAAAATTCAAGTGCTTTAAATATTGCTTGTATTGTTCTTTTTTTAAGTGCTTTTTACAGTTATCAGTTTACAGTTTTCTTATTTCAGGAAGATTATACACATTTTAACGCTTCTAAATGAAAAATGATTAGTCAAAAACATCGAAGGTCAAATAGAGTTAATAATTTGTACCAAAACCAATTATTACCGTGTTTTTATGGTTTTATTTAAACTTGAATTTAGGGCTTGAAAACAAGTGTTGTTATGTTGTTTGAACTTGAATTCAACTGTGATTCAAGGCTTGAATTAAAGTATATTTTCACTGTAATGTTCGACTTGAGTTGCAGTGTGTCCGAATTAATGTATAAATCAAAACTTGAAATTGGAAAATATGACTTAAATAACAATTGGTTTTAGCTTTAATTTCAGCAAAAATGCTCATTGGGATAAAATTAAAATTTTAAGAAATATTTCTAATTATTTAAAATTGTGTGGTACTTTTTTCTGTGTAATCATTTATTTTAATCTAATTTTGTTTTCGAAATCGCTCTGAACCCGACTTGATCCTGCCATAACCATAGAATATGTTTGTTTAGCATATTGTTTGGCAAGGTTTAAGAAACATTTATTATAATAATGAATTTTTAATTATTTGAATAAAATAGATTCCTTAATGGTATGAACAAAAGTTCTATCAGTGCACTTATAACGTATACTTAACATGTAGTTATGGTACACAGCCTATATATTTACAGCTGTATTCATAAAAATTTTAAACAGTATTTCAAACCAATTTTAAGCAAAATTTGCTAAAATTGTATTCATAAACGAATTTTAGCTTAAAATACCTTGTTTAAACCTTGGGTAAATAAACGAATTTTAAAATTGGTTCGACCCTTTTTTAAACCTATTTTAAAATGACATTTTTGATTTGTGTTTATTTTCATTTTAAATATTTTTGCAAAAAATTGTCATTTAATCAAATGAATTTATTTGTTTTTGTTTAATAAATAATGAACATTCTTTATTTGATCAAAAGAATTAGTAAGAACCATTTTTATTTGAAAAATGTGATATTATTAATTGTATTTTGTTCATAATAGAAAGTATGGCCAAAATTTAAAAAAATCGTCAGACGAAAATTTACAAAAAGAGGATCGACCCGTTTTCAATTTCGGATAAAGAATTTAAGCAGAAATAATATTTTTTGATATTATTTATTGAAAGTAAACTAGTGATGTGTTGTTTAATTAAAAAAAAGAAAAGAAAACCGGTTATTTGAATACTTTTTTATCTACAATAAAATCATTATCTATGTAACACTTTTACTGGGCATTTTGTTTTGACTCTTTTTCTCATTTTATTTAAAAAACAAGTTTTCATAATTTTTTTATTTTATAAAAACAATATTTTTCTGAAAAATTACAAAAATACATAGAAACGAGTACCGTATGGTTAAGTAATCATTGCTTTGCATCATTACTATTAATGTGACAAATAAAAAAATGCAAGTTAAAAAAACATTAAATAGTTTTTTAGTTAAAATACTGATTATGAGTACGAATTTTTAATAAACCTTTTTCAGGCTTAAAATGATTTTTAAATAAAATGCATTTGAAAATTTAATTAAGATTTTTTTATGACTACCGCTGTTAAAATAGACACTTATAAATAGAAACTTTTTTGTATCCATACATAAACAATAATAAATTAATAAATTTCAATTACGACTTAATTTACAAATTACAAATAGCCAGTACGATGACGAAAAATGTTATTTGTGTTTTCATGAAGACTAAAATAGTTTAATTCAACAATTTAACTGTTTTTTTAAACAGAAAAAAAACGATTTATTGTAACAAAAAAATTTTTGCCAATCGTATGATTGGTTTGAAACTACCACTATACTTGTTTGTGACAACATATTGTAAATTCGAATAATACAACAGAATTTCGGTTAAAATATAATAATTTAGTTGCTGCAACAAAATCATTCAGTTTATAAGAAATCCGCTTGTCACAAAAAATCTATTTTATTTGTGTACAAACAATAAATTTATAATATTGTTACGATAAACAATAGGTTAAATATCAAAAAAAAAAGGTAAAATAAAATAGGTTTAGGATCCTCAATAACACGTGGTTTGTTTCGTCTACGCAGCGATGATACGCTACTACAAACAAATATTTTTACAAATGTAATATTTATTTTATATATTCACCCTTATTCTAGTTGTCGTCATCGACACAAGACAATGTCGTCTTGGGATTTTTTTTTGAAATTGGTATTCCCGTTGTCGTTATCGAAAATAATTGATAACTGTCAACAAGTATTTTGTATTCTGTAAGAAAATGTGACGACGATATTGTCTTGAAACGACTCTGATTTTGTCGACACAAATTTTAGTAACGACTTGAGAAAAAGTAATGACTGAAAAAAAACGGAAAAAATGGGAAGAAATATCAAATTTATTAAACGCACTTGGCCCACCGAGAATAATGTGAGATGGATGGCAGAAGGTAAAGAAAGCATGATCATATAAAGTGCATTATAAAATATAACAAAATTTATTTATAGGTTTGGCGAGACTTAAAATTTAAAGTTAAAAAGAAAATGGTAGCCAACAAAGCCGAGTGTAATGCTACAGGTGGCGGAAGATTCAAGCAATTTATATTGAGCCCGCTGGAGGAGGCTGTGGCAAATCTTTTACAGTTCCAGAAACAGCTGAACCCTAAGTTAACGTCGTTTCCAACACTGAGCTGGTACGACCCCTGGGCTAAAAATCTTAATGTAGCTGCCAACTTTATTGTTTTGGAAATAAATGTGGACTTGATTCCGGTTTTCAAATTAGGTGCTATTGTTTCCAGCACATCTTTGAAGCCTGTTTTATTCAGCCGAAAGTAACTTTCAAACCTTTTAAAAAAATTAGAAGATTAACATTCTTTAAAGTAACAGACTTTGATTTTGCTACTCACTTGTTATCCGGCAGATTAAAGATATTGGATTTCTGTATGAGAAGTCTTCTTTCCAATACTAGATTTTCTTTATTTTCTTCATCACTGGTATCAGAATTTAAATTACACATAAAAAACATTTTTTTGCAAAAATAATAAACAAAATAAATCTGCCAACTCAATTTTTAGAGATGTGTTTTTGTTTAAATTGATAAACTGTCAACGTCGTTACAACACAGTTTTAGAATACCAATTTGGTGTCGAAGTGATGTCGACGTCGAAGCAAAGTGATGTTGACTCAAAAACGACGACGACGACATTGATAACGACAACTAGAATAAGGGTGATTTATTCATTATGATTACTTTTTATCTTTTAAATGTTTTTGTTGTTTTGTAACCATTATTTCATTCTTTGTTTCTTTTAACAGCAATTTCATTTTAAATATGTTTGCCTGTGCCAACAAAAAGGTTTTGCATCCAACCTCAACAACAATTCAACACAGACCGCTAAATCAAAAATCCTTTGGGCCATTGCTCTATGTTGCATATTTATGGTATGTAAGTGCTTCTAGCTCTTAGTTATAAAAACTCAACAATTACCAATACACACAATTCACACACTCAAAAAAAGGCTTCATCGTATCTATGAAATGTGTCAGAGGTTTTCGTTCAATGTAAAGTTTCATAGTAATTATGCAACATTTTAATTTTTTTGTATCATTTTAATGAAGTTATTATTTAACAAAGTAGGATTTTTTTAATCAAGATCTAGCCAGAAAATGATGATGCTACAAAAAATTAAGTACTATTATAGCATACAATATATCAAAAACAAAATGTTCTGAGTACGTTTGAAAAATACCATATTTAAATGGCTTTGATAGCACTTTTTAAACAAATTTCACTGCTGTTTATTAAAGTAAAAATTATATCTGTGGACTTTTGACTAAAGCGCGTAGAAAATAAAACTTTTAAATATGTCTAGCCGCACATTTCTACACCTAATGTACTAAAAGATACCAGACGTTCTTCAAATCAATTTATACCAAAATTTGTTAAGAACTTATTTCATTTGTAACTTATCGCAATTTTACTGCAGTAATTTTCCGAAAAAAAACGTTGTTATAACTAGAAACACATATTAAAAATCAAAAAGCCATTAATGTAAAGAGGAGGCTGAGAACTTTTATTTAAAACTAGCGGGCAAAGCCCGCTACGTTGTTAGCGTAGAAAATGGTTGCCCGCGCTAAGCCTGGGAATATATGGGTTCCCAGACAATTACCCGGAGCCCCCAATTATTACCATGCCCTAGACCAAAATTCTAAGATGTACCTCAATAATGAGTTAGCCCACAGGTAACACATTTTTCAAATTTCAGAATTATTTTCTTTGAACCCCCAATTTTAGCATGTACCTGGCTAAAATTTTAAAATGTAGCTGATCTGTGAGTTAGCACATACTCCAGTTAACACATATTAAAAATTTCAGATTTCTAACTAAATTGGTGTGGGTAGCCCTTTAAGGGGGGAGACTGTTCACCTTTTTGTCCAACCCGTAATATATCCAAAAATCCGAACTAATACTTTCAGACCCCATATTTGATAGACTTTTTATACTTTAGAACCGGACCCTGTTTTCATCTACCACAGGTCTGGCACTTTGAGATCCATCACATGATATAGACTTTTAAGCCGTTCACGTTGTAAGTACTTAATTGATAAGTAAAATGGCAGATCAAATTAGATCCAGCAATATTTTTGGGAATAAGGTTAGATCTTAATTAATCCGAAAAATGACAGATCATATTAGATCTAGCAATATATTTGAAAATGAAATAAGATCATAATTAATTCGAAAAATATCAAATTAAATTAGTTCCAGCAATATATTTGTGGATTAAGTAAGATATGGAATTAGTATTTCAAATTTGTTTGCAAATATAACACCATATTAAATTATATTAAAAATATTTTTATATAGGCAAGCTGTTGAATCATAGATAATTATAAAGAAAGTCATTGAAAAGTGCTCGCAATTACGTCACCTGTATACAACAAACATTACGGTGTAAATATTGTTTTATTTGCAACAATTATTTCTTTTTTCTCTTTTTTTTTAATATTTCGTTCATTTTTTCTGTTTACTTTACTCTACATGTAGATTGTTGAATTCCTAGGTGGTTATATAGCCGGAAGCTTAGCCATTATGACGGATGCCGCACATTTAGCATCAGATTGTATTAGTTTCGTTATTGGTCTAGTAGCCATTTGGTTGGGTAGCAGGCCACCGGATGCTAAAATGTCATTTGGATATAAACGTTTGGGTAGGTAAACATCCTCCATAGACATTCATTAAGAACAAAACATTATACATAATTTTAAGAGCTTTTAAATGTTGGATATACACATTAACAATTTTCCATTTAGTATTAATTTGTGATTATTAGGACTAGGAAAATAATGCGTATATAATCGTGTTTTATGTACATAAACTATGTACTAAAAATTTTAAATTATGCATTTAAAAATATGCATTTATTAATTTTTCAATACTATTAATTAATGGTATTTCTTATCTTAATTAGCAGTTTAAAGGGTTAACAATAATTAGATTAAGTGAGTTAAGCTTTGGTTTAGTATAAAACAAAATTTTAAAAAGATAATTCAATTACAAATTATATCTTAATACCCTAACCGAGCAGTAGCAACAAAGGCTTTTGGGTCGTTGTAGCGTTTGGCAATACCAATATTTATTTTTTTTAAATACCTATAGCTAGCTTAAGTCACTTAAGCTAATACTGGTTCTGCCTCAGGCATTGAATTGTGATTGTACTATTTTTCTGATATTTGGCCCTTCTTGATAAAAAAAATATTTTTAAAAATTTGAAAAAATTTAAAGGTTTATTTATGTCGAAAAAATATCAAAATACAATAGATATACATATACAATAGATATCAAAATACCATGCATTTTTAGCAAAATATGAAAAGTATTAGTTTATAGCGAAATATGCACTAACAGTTATACCAATATATGTAAAGATATGCAGACAATTATACCCCAGCAAAATAAGAGCTGAGGGAGAAGTAGTTAAACACTAAATTTACTGAACACAAGGTTGTGAAAATTTCGGTGAATCATTAATGATTTTAACATTGGCGTGTCATTGGGAGGAAGTAGTGTGTTTCGGTGCTATGAAAAATCGATGAGCAGATGGACTTTTTCATTAGCTTACGGAAGTTGTTAACCCATTATTGGCCGCTACCCTAAAACGTAGGAATTTTTTGAATCCCTTGCAGGAGAGTGTTATTATGACCCCAATGAAGAATAATTTTAGCAAAATTTTCCCTCCCGATATATAGGTTTCTTTACATGGACTGGTCGAAAAATCGACCAATGGCCGATAACAGTAAAAAAAACAAAAAATTATTTGATATTTTTGAAGGAAAAAATATTGTCTTAGGCTTTATTCAAATGAATTTATTACAAATTGTTATGGTAGTCATAAAATAGTTTGTATGTAAGTTTATATTGCACTTTTTGCATGTTAAAATAGTATGTTTCTTACACGATTTGCAGCGCCGATATTTATTTTCAACGCTTCTTATAATTGAGTGTACTTTTTCGTTGACTTGGGGTTGGTTGGGGACTATATCAAAATCTTCACTGTTTAGCTCACTGTCGTATTTTAAAAGCTGTGTTGTGACTTCAGAACGAAAATCAATTTGTGAAAGGGGTTTTGTCTTTTGGATTTTTGCCAACATGCAGTGCATCTTCCACGCGTTGACCATTGCGTTACCAAGCGCATTAGTCCATATTGGCCACCACCATTTCTTTCCCTTTATACAGATACGATTATTGGCCACGGCATTGTCATGAAGGTCGACACCACCCATACCATGATTATACTCCTGAATTGCTTTTGGCTGTGGAATAGTAATAGCTTTTTTTTGCTTACGGCAATAACGTTTAGCATTAGCCATTGGTTCGACTGTTGAGTTATTGGTAATTACGTTGACAACAGAATTGTCATTCCAGCGCACCAACAATATTTCTTGTTCACTATCTAGCAACTGGTCAAATTCTCCGCCATTGCTTTTTTTTAGATTCTTTAACGGAGCTTTCGCCGTTCGATTTTCGCGTATAGTACTCGTAGCATAAAATTTGCGTTCATTCAATAGACACATGAGATGATAAGAAGAAAATAAATTGTCAAAAAAAACTATGTGACAATCGGGATCAGGTACGTTTGCTAGTAAGTCCAAAACAGTTTGAGCTCCAAGACCAATGTCCTTATCGTGTGGCGTGGCTGAACCACCATATAAAATACTGTAGAATAAATATCCACTTTCGAAGCACATGCACCATGATTTAAATCCAAAACAGATTGGTTTACCCTTAATGAACATTTTGCACGAGTGTCGCCCAAAATACGGAATCATCTCCTAATCAATTGATACAATATGGCTAAAAATTCCAAACTGCATAAAATTTTTATTGAGAGCATCAACTAGTGGGCTAACTTTGGCAAATCGATCTGTTTTGTCTAAGCGGCTATTATCTGATAGATGCAAATTACTTTTAATTGTTCTGAACCGATTGCGGCTCATGGCTTGCTTTACCATTGGAACTCCCATGTCGAGCTTCGTAGACCAATAATGGTATATATGTGGTAAGGTATGATACCCCGACAAGTATAAAATTCCAATAAATCTACGTAGTTCAATAGGTGTAATACTGGCTGTAGCATTGTTTTGATTTGCATATGTATTTGAAAAATTTGTGATATCCAGTATTATGGATTTATCAAAATATAAAGAAAAAATTTCAAATGGAGATTTAGAGCCTATAAAAAATATATAAATGACTGAATAAATACAAGAATCCAAAAGAAACAAAGCGGACCAATTACTCACCAATTTCAAAAAAAATTTCTTCCATTTTAATAGCTTCATTATTGGTTGGCTTTGTCGTGTAGCTAAAGTTTCTTGGCTTTCGCCACATAGGTATAGCAAAATTCGATTTTTTTGTAATGCTTCCCCTTTCCATACCTTTGTTACGTGAGTTGGATGTTGACGGCTCTTCAATTGTACTTTCAAACACATCACCCAATTTCTGTATATTGCCTTCATCTAGAGAATATTGTAATTCTGCACTACCAGCAATTTCTTTCATGAGGCCATCATTGTTGTTATTTACATTAATTTTATCGTCATCCAAATCTTCTTCATCAGTTAGAGATCCTATAGTTGCTGGTGGAATGTAAACGATATCTACATCTTTGGCTGCCGTTATAGCTTGGTCTTCCTCGTCATCTGAGTCTAGCTCATTTAAAATATTAATTATTTCAGACACATTTACTGCCTTATAAATCGGCATTGTAAAATATTGTAAAATTAGTTTTCAGCACAACTCTTTACATTAACCTTCGTACACTTATTGACATTTTAACACAAATATTTCTATAACTAAAGTAAAACAAAATAATCTGGGGTTCCCCTGACTAAAATACGCGATATATTACTTAGCAAGAGAAAACTACAGGGCGACACACAGAAAAACTTCAAAGGAAGTATTGCCAGATTTATTATGAAAATAACAGTTTTGAAACTCAATTTTTAAATTCTATGGTAGGGCCTCCGGCCACTGGTCGATTTTTCGACCACTAAAGATTGTTTGCATTTAAGAATGAGAAAATGTGTCATATGCAAATTGATTTCCGTCGATTCTTATAGTACAGGATTTAGGCTCTTAAAATAATGAAAAATGAGAAACAAAAATTACAATTATTAGATATAATTTTTAATTGGAAAAAAGTGTTAAAAATATGGTTTTTAAAATCCTCTTACCAAAATTTTTGTCAAATACTTTAGAAAATCATTTCACTACAGATATTTTAAAAATTAGTTCAGATTATATTTTTGTGAAAACAGATCAAAAAAATTATAGAAAACTTTTGAGATATGCGCTCAAAAAGTTACTGGTCGAAAAATCGACCAGTGGCATATAATGGGTTAAATATAGGGACTACAAAATAAATATAGGGAGTGGTTTTTTTTAAGTTAAAAATTTGATTTTGAACACGCCAAGAATTATTATTCCGACTGGGACAAAGTGAATATCACTGGTATGCAAAATATGTTTTCAATATGGCATTTAATGACTGCAGGAATTAACCATTTATGGACCAACTAAATAATTGTTTTTTTTAATAGTAGGGGTTAATATCAACATTTTGGAAGTTGTTTAAAATGACTTCTTATAAATCGAAAAATTTGCACTATTAACTTCTTTGGATGTTCTGAAAAAGAGATTCGTAAAGAATAACATCCATTTTATTTTGCTGGGACATAGTAAAATAGGCAACCCAAATGAATAACGGTCTTGGTATCGAGTTTTTGTGTCTACCGGTTCGTACCAGAATTATTTAAAAAATAGCGTTTACACAATAAATTATGTTTTGTTGTAAAAACACAGCATTGCCAAATCAAATTATAAATTGATAACCGTATGTTAAGTTAACAATTCCAATTTTTATTAACAACCAATAAATTTTGGTTCAAATTTCGGAAAACTAATGAGATAAATATAACGAAACTGCTGAAAATGTTCAATTAAGCAAATAAACAATGTTTTTTTCAAATACAAATTATTTTTATCGATTTCTTTAAGTAAAAAAATTTTACTTGAAAAGGTACACTATTATTTTACTACTTACTTTACTATTGTAAGTAACCACTTATTTCTTCACTATAAGTCACCATGCTGGTAACTCTTTATTCTATTTTTTTTTTTGTAAGCGAGTGGATAATGACCACCCATGAATTTTGGGAAATCGCGAACAAAAGTAATTAAGCCTGGTAATGTCTGTTTTTGTTGGGTATGTGTTGAAATTCGTTCCGATTTTCTTCAAATTTAGATTTATGCAATTTACAACCCAAATATCAACAAGATATATTTTTTGTATCCAAATACCTATTAAGATTGAGTCAGACAGGATCTTTCTACACAGAGAAAACAGATTCTTTGTGACAACCGAATTTCTTCGGAGGGTCTGATTGTCTTCAAATTTAGAGATATTAATAAGGGTCCTATATAATATTCACAACTCCAATTTCAAACATATATTTTAGGTTTTGTTTTTCTCAATACCGTTTAAGACCACTTCAGAAAGGAACTTTCTGGATTCTGGATCTATATAATTCACGTATCAAATTTGATGCGAATATGCATATTGATACGTATTTGATATCTGTAGTTTGAATACAAAGTGTACATGGACGAACGGCCCGGGATCGTTAAATCAGCTTACAAAGTGATTCTAAGACGATTGTTATACTGTAAGATGGTTCCAAGTTCCACTTTTCGCCCCAGGATTGCCACAAATTAACAATCATTTCACAATTCTTTATACAAGAATATTTATAATTTTATAAACAAAAACCAAAAAAAAATCAAATTTAAAATTTTTTTTGTTTATTTTTCAATCAGCTGTTAACATTGGTGTTGCCAATAGTAAAAAAAAGGGATAAATATAACAAATCAAATATAAATTTCATATATGCATAAATGCAGGTAACACTGAAATTATTTTAATTTTACAACTAAAGTGATAACGTAAAAGTCCAACGCAGTGACGTAGGCGTTAGAAAGTGAAGTGTAGATGAAGCGTTGAAAGCAGAGGGTTTTCAGCATGTGGGAATTAATTTAATTTAGTTCCAAAGATCATGTTATTTTTTTATTTTTTATCAATTTTCTTTATGTGATTTTTATCAAAACTGTTTTTAATAAAAAAGGCTTTCGAACAGAAAGCAATAAAGATAACTTTAGTAACGTCATAGTAAATATACAAAAGGTGAAGCTCTTTATAAATAAACAAAAAAGTTTCCCAAATTTGTGAGAAAATTTATATAGTTTAATGCAACAGAAGATATTTTTAACTAAAGCTGCAAAAGTATTGAGTATTTATCGAGTATCGACCGTTTTTTCGAGTGCTCAATAGTTTAAAGTACTCAATTATTCCAGAGTTTTTTTCTGTATATAAGCGTAATTTTGTCATAAAAATATGATATGCAAATACAACCCTATTTTTTAATATGAAAATAGAAACCTGTTATATTTTATATTATTTATAACTGGTTGTTTTTGTCAGTTTTAACACTAATGATTTTTGTTTAAAATTATTCCAAAAGTAACCCGGTTTCATCGAATGGTTCTGTTGTATCATGTTCTAAAATTAATGCATTTGGGAATCGTGACGCTCTGTTTTGCAACATCAAAGAGGGAAGATGCCTACCCATCAGGGATGGAAAATGGGATTTTTTTCGGTATCAAAAAAAATTTAATAGTACTCTTTTGACCCTCAGAGTACTATTTTTTTTTTTAAACAAAAAATTACATAAAAATAATATACATAAAATAAAAAAGAACACAAATATAAATTCGTTTTTACATAAAATAAATATATGTACGTTAAAAACATTTTTTTATATTAAACCAATAAGAGTAACACATTCAATTAGAGTTTAAGTTAATACAAACTTTAGTTACTCAAGCAAAAAAATTTAATCTAATCACATTTTGTTGAATCTAATTGTTTATACCCAGCAAAAAATGGTACACTCTAAAAAATGCTTTTAAACTTACTACTATAAAATAGGTAAAGTTTATGTAATATTACGAAAATTCGGTAAATATAAACAACAAATGCGTAAAACTTTTTTGCGCACACTTTTATATACAATAATACATACGCGCAGTATTTTTAAACACTATGTGTTTACAATTAAACACGTTATGCCTAAAGTTAGTATTATTTTGTTAAATAAAAATTTTATGCACAAAGATTTTAAATATACTACATTACTTATAGTAGTAAAAAAAAAACTATGGCATTTTAAAATTAAAAAAAAAGTCCATAAAATTTTCAAACCTAAAAAATAGGTTTATTAGTTTTTAAATTTATTAATTATTTGGAATTTCTAGACAATAAATTTATTGTTTTTATTCTTGCTGTGAGTTAACAAACAATAAAATTATGGTTTTTATTTTTATTGTGAATTACCAAATAATAAATTTATTGTTTTTTACTACAAAACAAAAATTTATGTGCTTTTTAATTTTCGATATCATGGTAGAAAATGTGCACATTTTTTGCGGAAAGCATTTTATGTGTACATTTACAGGAAAATCGTGTTTCGTTACGCACAGATTTGGTGAATTTACTCAATAATTTTAAAATTTCATTCAATTTTTACGCACTTCTAATGTAATTTTACCTATTTTGTGTTCATAAACTTACGCATAATGTGTGTATTTTTTTCATATACGCACACAGAGTAAATTTACCCAACTTATAGTAGGAGTACAGTTTCCTACTATATGTTGGGTAAATTTCAACAGAAATTAATTAGAGTGTAGTCATTCTGTGGCTATAACTTCTTTTATTGCTTCCTAAAATGCAGTTATCATTCTTTTATGATTTTTTGGTGTTATTCTAAGGAACTGTCAAAAGAATTCAAATGTTCATATTTCAAATGTAGCGATTTGGATACAAAGCCGATGCATTTCTTAAAAAAATCACTTTTCATTACTTCTAAAGCTTCTAAAGTTATAAATAGTATGTTGTATATTTTCTTAATCTAAAACATTTATTGAAAATATTGTTTTCTGATTATTCAAGTCAAAAATTTCAATTTGAAAATAGTTCTGAAGAACTTTTATAATTTTTTTTTTTAATCATTTTTATATTTTTGTTTAATGCATTTTTTTTAGCTTAGTAATTATGGCGATACAATCTGTGCATTTTTGAAATTTGTATTTTATGTAACACTGCACCATTTTCAGCTTTAATTCTGAATTTTCCAAAAGAATTTTAAAATTGTGTAAAAATGTTTTAAAATTATCGAAAATAATTTTAAAATTGTGTAAGAATTATTTCAAATTGTCCAAAAAGGTATTAAAATTGTTCAAAAATTATTTAAAATTATTCAAAAATATTTTAAAATTGTCTAAAAATGCTTCAAAATTGTACATATAACCAGTTTTTTAATTATCCAAAAATAATTTAAATTTGTCCAAAAATTCATTAAAATTTTTAAAAAATATTTTAAAATTGCCCAAAAAATCTTTTTCATTAATGCAGAATTATGTATTTGTTTTAATAAAGAGTATTTCTATATCAGTGCAAAAAGTTCGATTCTTTAAACTTATTTTTCTGCATTCTTATGATATTAAGTATTACGGGGAAATGTTGAAATAAGTGAATATCAAAGTTAATTTGATATACTAATCATTTCGACAGGTGCAAATATTCTTAATTTTAAAGTTGAAATTTCTCTTTTTTCTACAATGCATGAAAAATCATGGCAAAACAATATCAGGCAAGGTCTTAGGAGGGTTTGGGTTTTTTGACTGTCTGCGGTTGATGTATTCCGAAAAGAGGAATTACGTACAATTAAATTAGGAAAAACGTCCGTAGTTTGACGGGGTTACCAATTATAGAGACTATGTAATAAAATTTTCTATATTTTAATGTTTATCAACGAACGAAAATTTTATTGAAATTTGAAAACTTAAAAATAATGCTAAATTTAAAATTTGTTTGATAAATAAACAATTTATAACAAAATTTTTATTTTGTTGAATATGCTGGATATAAAATAATTTTTAGAAATTAATTCCTTTCAATTTCCAAAACAAACCATAATCAGATTTTAAAAACTAAAACAAATTTGGTTAAGATTTTCAAAAAAAATAGTTGAAAAACATGTACTCTAAATTGCGTTGTCAACTTTAGCCAGTTCGGGTTCGGACATACCCTAAATTTGTATTTCAGATTAAATTTTCTGAAATGAATTTAGTGGGATGTAAACTAACATTATGCGCAAAAAAAGTTTTCAAGAATATCCTACATTCCGTTATGTAATCAAAATAAATGTACGTAATATATCCGTAGCTTTCTCAGGCATATGAATTAATAAGGAATTGTAATGAAAAAAAATGTTTTTTGGCAAAACATTAAATTTGCGAATATTTCAAAAAATGGAGCTAATTTTTTAAATGCTTCGATTTTTACCAAAATTTTAGTGTTCAGTCTCTACATTAGCAACATGTTGCGAAAAGTTTGTAAGATCTCAAAATGTTATGTATCTAAAATTTTTAAATTAGCGGTTCCGAAACCTAAATGTGCCTCTATTGTTAAATAAATTTTTCATACTAAATTATGGTTTTAAATATTCATGTCACGTGAAATAACATAGAAAAATGTTAGACTTAGGTATAAACTTTTTAGAGCTTCCATGTCATGTGTCACGTCAGTGATCATAATTTCACACCTCGTAATAATAATTTTCCTACAATTTTATTTAAGCTTGCTGCACGAATTCGGCAAACAAAATGTTCAGTTACGACGTCTCAACCTATTAACATTAATATACTTTCATCCAAAATACAATATACATATACAAATATTTGTATTCATTTTATGAAATATGTTTTTTTTTTTATTAAATTTTATTTTACAGAGGTCATGGGCGCAATTGTATCGATTTTAGGCATTTGGATACTGACCGCCACTTTGGTTTTAGTGGCGATACAACGCATTTATTTGAATGACTACGATTTGGATGCAAATACTATGATGACCATTTCTGGTATTGGAATTTTAATTAATATTATGTAAGTGTTGTTGTGTATGTAATGTGGTTATAGATGTTGATGTAGCCATTCAACTTCATGCATATTTTTATTGTATTTTTATTTTCTACCATTTATGTAAAAAAGGACAATATTTATTTTTGCATACATAAAATTATTGAAAATAAAAAAAAAAAACATAAAAAACCGTAGTGAAACGTGTGTCATTCAATTCAATTTCATTTCAATAGAGTTGTGGGTATGCATTTTTATTTTTATATTTATTTTACTTATTTTTTAATGTGTTTTCAGAATGAGTTTTATTTTACACACTTCAATGCTTGACCTACCAGCAGGTAGTATTGGTTCCTCTCACGGCCATAGCCACAATCATAGTCATCATGGTCATAGTCACTCACACTCATCTCCAAGTTTGCGTCGACGACATAGTAATGATAGCAACCATTTGCACTCAGAGTTTTCATCGAGGTCACTTGTTACTACAGACAGCGATTCTACGACTGCTGTTGTTGACACTGGCGAGGCAACATCAATAGAGTTGTCGTCTGCACCATTGGTGCTCAACGGAAATGACTTTAAACACCAAAAAGATGGGTAAGAATTTATTGAAATAAAATTAGATTAGGGGTTATTTAACATCAACCATATTTATATAAAAGACCAAAAGTGTTTTTTGCTTTTTATTGTGTTTAAAATATTTTGAATTTAATTACCCGGCTAAAAAAAACATATATAAAGCTTTATATAGTCATGCATAATTTAATATCCCAGCAAAACGAGATTCAAATTCAGTAGAAAAAGCACTGCAATTAAAAATCTAGATATATTTATGTTTAATGATTTTAATATTAATATTTTAACTTCTCCTTTTTTAGTAATTTTTAAAGGAGGGCAGAAGAAACTCATTTTCATAAACAAATATTTTTTTATTTATGAAAATTTTTCCAAAAACTGACAGTTCATTTGTAGATTTCAGCTTAAGTCAACAAATCAACGTAGGTTAGTTTTATCAGCTTTTTCCTTTAAATTTGTGAGTTAAATAGGAGATATTTCCGATTAAAACAGCAGAAAATGCATTCCATTCGGCTGTTGTTTAATAATTTTTCTTTTATTTGAAAAAAGAAAATTTTCAAGATCTCGAACCGATTAAAAGGACACTTGACATAACAAATAAATTATAAATATATAAAATTAAAAAAAGGATGTGAGTCAATTTTTTTTCTTTGTTCATAAATTGGGTTTGTTGGGTCGATTCGCTTTTAAGGCCCACTGGCTTTAAAATTAAAACCAGCTTAAGTTGGTTTTATACAATTTAATACGTAACACTTTCAAGCAGCTGTTTTCGGTCAAGAATAATTTTATGAAAAAACAATGTTTACATTGAAAAGTATTGAAAGGAATTTTGCAATACTGGAGGATTTAAATGGCTCTTGGCTTCTTCATCTCATCTAAAAAGTTGTTATGTATTCATCGCCAAATTGAAGGAATTTTAATAAAGTTTTACCTTTTCAAGTTTTGCTTTTGGAAATACCTTTATTAATAAAAATATACTTTTCTTTCCTTTTTTTAATAAAGTTTTACCTTTTAACGTTTTGCCATTGCAAATACCTTTATTTACACACTTTTCATTTTTTCACCTAATATAAAATCAGCTGATCAATGTTGCCACTTGTTTATTTTTTAGTATTTTATCGTCTTTGTAATATACACATTACAAGAAGAAACTGTTCCTCATAATTGGACTCCATAGGTCCATATTGCCTTAATAATGGCTTTGTAAAGTAGAACATAGTAGAACATACTATAGATTGAGAGTAGAATAGGGGCAAAGGTTGTGTGGATTTGGATTCAATATGTTGAGACTAGGTGGGGCGACGATCCAGGTCAATATCAAATATTTTTATATGATTTTGCTGAAATGTCTATGAAGAGTGAAGAGCAATAGTGCTTTCCTCCAAGGCCTTTCTTGCAAGAGTAATTATGCGATGATCCTACTCGACCGTTCCTTGCTCTTTACGGAATCCAAACTGATGAACGGGGTATGCACTCTACACATTTAAAAATTTTTTCTCGAAAAGCATTGATAAAATTGTATCTCTTCCAAAAAATAGGATTTTTCAAGGTCCATAAAATTCGCATTTGTTTGATCAATATTTTCATCGTTCGAGCTAAATCTCTTTCCACCGAGTCATTTCTCTAGGTTTGGAAACAGGAAATAGTCACTGGAGGCTAAATTCGAAGAATAAGGCGAATGAGGGGGCAATTCCTTGTCTACTTCATGGGTTTTTGCCATGGAAACTAAGTTGTCACACTATTCCGTTGGTGGCCGATTATAAGCAAACGCAGCAGCCATCTTGCGAAAAGCTTTCTCATACCCAAGTGATCGTTTAAAATTGGAACCACTGAGCCATGTGAGAAAGGCATTCCACAATCCATCCCACATACAATCTCCGATCGGCCAACACCATATAGTGTATTTTTTTCAATTGTTTTGGGTGTAGAGACCTCAACTGGGCGTCCAGAACGTTCGGCATCTTCCGCGCTTGTGAGGCCACAACGAAAGTCAGTAAACCACTTTTCTACCATTCAAATCGATGGTGCAGAGTCCCCATAGTATTTATCAATCATTTCCTTGGTTTGGTTTAAGTTTTTTTTGCGCAAAAAAATAGTGTTTAATGAGAACTCGAAATTCACTTTTTTCCATTTTAAAAAAAAACCAAGAGGTTGTATGTTTTGAACAGCTGTTAAACGCAAAGTAAATGACGGAACCTGCTCAAAATTTGACAGTAGTTTACTAAAAGGTGGTACTTGATGGGAGCAGTGTTTGAAAAGTCACGGACTTATTAATCCGCCCTCGTATACCACAGCCCTTTCATAATAACCATAATAGAAATATATTTCATATTTCTAAACGGAGGTATATTATTTTTGCGGAAAAGTACTATTGATTTATGCAAAAAAAAAAATTTCCCGATATCTTAAAAGCTCCAAAAACCGTTCCCTGGAGTCCGTATGACACTAGTTTTTTTCTTAAAATGCTTTATGTCTTTTAATTCTTTCTCGAGGGTGGGGGGTTATCTAAAATTCCGGACTCGCATCACTATAATTTTTATCTCTGCATTACAAAAAAAATTCATTATTTTTTAACAAAACAACTAGAAAGCGCAACATTTACAATTTTTAAACGTACGATATGTTAAGGTAGCAGTAAAGACTTATAACACAGTTGAATTTAACGCGTAGTACTTTTTCATTGTAAAATTTTGTGTAATTTTTGTATTAAATTTTTCAATTTACATATATAACATTGGAAAATTGAATAGACAAACTGTTTAAAACTAAAAAAGCTAAAATTAAAAAAAAAAATTCATGTAAACTGCATCCTAAAAAACAGTTAAAACTTGCAATATGGTAACTGTGCTCTCCGAGAAAGCTGAAATTATGACTGCAAATCAGACGCCACAGATCAAATCAATGGGCTCATTCAGATGATAACGAAAACTGTTCTATACCGATAGATCCATAACTAAAACACTGGCAACGTCAAAAACTAAGTTCACTAGAAACATGCCAACCTGGGATGGAAAACGAAACATAGGGATATGAAACCTTCAACCAGATCGCATTTCTAAATGTTATTGTTATTACAAATAATTTCAAAAAGGTTCTCTCCACGTTTATTGACATCACTACTTCCCCATATCGCGTCGCAACACAGGATCCAACTAAGATTCCTTATTATTAGTGATTAATAACCTTAGTAAACTCGATAATCCTAGAAGAATAATTTTGTTTGCAGATTTAATGAATAAAATTTGTTTATGATACATCAAATAGTTTTAAAAAACATTAACATAACTAAGAACTATTAGTGGAAACATAATATTTTAAAGACACTTTTACTTCTATAAAAAGGATACTATGATGCAATTGCGGAAGATTTTTGTAATTTGTTGGATAGAAAATGCTGGATTCTAATTATTATTGGGTGGATGACCTTTTAAAAAGTTATTAAATAATTGCAAGCACTGTTATGGTTTAAAAAAAGATTTTAATTTTCCTTATTTTAATAATTGCTAATTTTGAAGTCGTTATTAATATAATTTATAAAAATTTTTCCAAATTAGCTTATAAGCATTTTATTGAATTGTTTAAAATTAAAAAAATTAATTTAAAAAAATCACCTCAAGACAAAAAAAATTCAAAAAGATAATTTAAATTCAAAAATTTTTAGAAATAGCTACTTTTGCCCAAAATTTTAAAATAAAAAAAGGCAAAAAAGATGAATTTCTCTGCTTTTTGTATTCAGAAAACCATAAAAATACAGAATTTTCTTTATAAAATCGGCTCATAGCTGTGGATTTTTCCATAGCAACAATATAAAAACTATCGAATTTTAAAAACTGCGATTTCCTAAATTACCATAATTTGCAGAATAGGCCATGCTCCCCTATATTATTATACTTGTCTTTTTAAAATATTTAAAATGTTTTAGTCTGGTTCGGGTTCATAGAAAATGTTTTTCAAATGAAAAACTTTTTTATTTTTATTTAGTATGTAATCATGAAGAGTACACAGAAAAAGTTATTAGACACAAGCTGAAGAATGTTGATAAGGGTCGTAGCGGACCAAAAAATGCTTTCCATTCAGCTTGTCTAATAACTTTTTCTGTGTATTCTCCATAAGTACTAAATAAAAAAAGGAAGAAAATTTTTTCATTTGAAAAAAAAAATTTTTTCTGTGATCTCGAACCAGACTTAAACACATTTTCATACATACATATAATTATAAAAAAGTTAAACTATAAAATAAAAAAAAAACTTCACTATTAAAAGTATTTAATCCATTTATGTTAATTTTACAGAAATGAAAAAAATTTAAACCTTCGAGCAGCCATTATACATGTTATCGGCGACTTAGTACAAAGTTTTGGTGTATTCATTGCATCAGTATTAATTAAAATATATGTAAGTATAATTTAAAGAAATGCTAGCATAAAATATGCATTTAAATAATTAATTATATTGTTTTATAGCCTAAAGCTGTATTTCTTGATCCTTTGTGTACATTACTATTTTCCGTTATTGTTTTAATGACTACAATTAATTTATTCAAAGAATCAATGCATATAATAATGGACTCAGTACCTCAGGACCTATCCATTGATAATCTCAATATGGATTTGTGTGATATAGAAGGAGTCAAGTATGTATTAATTTTATTGGTTTGGATAAATATGTATAGGGTACGCCAAATAACTTTTTTTTTTGAAAATGCTATAAAAAAAAACTACTTAATATTTTCTCAAATTTCTTTTTTTTTTAAAGTACAATCCTTTCGGTTAATAATGGAATATGATTTCATTCAAATGGCTGCCTCGGCTGGCCGTTACAGTCAAAGGCGATCGTTATCGGCCATGTTGAACGAATTTTTGTTCACAAAAGTTGAAGAGGAGGATATTGGCAACAATTTGGTTTCAACAGGACGGCGCTACGTGCCACACAGCCGAAGCTACACTCGATGTTTTGCGCCCTGTTTTTGAAGATCGCATTATCAGCCGCAGAGCTGATGTCGTTTGGCCACCTCGGAGCTGCGATTAGACACCGTTGGACTATTATTTGTGGGGTGCCGTCAAAGATAAGTGTTACGCCGACAAGCCAGAGACAATTGACGCTTTAAAGGACAATATTCGTGAAGCCATTGGTGAAATACAGCTGCACTCAATCGATAATGTGCTTAAAAATTGGACCGATCGTGTAGGCTACTGCATGGCCAGCCGAGGCAGCCATTTGAATGAAATTTTTCCATTATTAACCGGAAGGATTGTACTTTTAAATAAAAAAAGAAATTTGAGAAAATATTCAGTAGCTTTTTTTTATAGCATTTTCAAAAAAAAAAGTTATTTGGCGGACCCTATATGTTATATCATTCATTCCATGAGAATGGAATGAAAAACACCGTTTTATACACGTTTTATATTAAAATATATAAATATTTATGTTTTGTAAATGTAGTTAATTTTGAAAATCATAACCATAATTTTTGCACTACGAATCGTAAAGCAGACAAATGCACTTCTCAGGTGCTGCTTAATTTTTAACGTAGTTAATATACTTTATAAATTGTGTTCCATAAGGTAAACTACTTTAAGTTTTTTTTGAAAAATTATAAATGTGAATTAAATCAAGATTTAAAATTTTTAAATTTTTAAAAACAGAAATGACTTAATATTAAAAGCTCTATGAAGAAAATTAATATTGTTTCATAGAATAAACGATATATTGTTTTAATTCTTACAACTCTACTTATCTGTTTGCAGGTCAGTGCATCATCTTAATGTGTGGAATCATACATCAAATCATAGTATTTTAATGGTTCACTTAGTTATAGGTAATTATTATTATATACTCATTACCATTAATAACTGTTTATTACCTCATTTTAACCCAAGTTTTCCAGTTTCCTCCCAGTATCTTTAACCCATATTAGACACAATTTTTTTGTTTTTAGTTCACTGGTTTTTAATTGTATAAGTAGGAAAATAAATTAAAATAAAAACAATAAAAAAACCTAATATTTTGGAAAAATAATAAAAAATTTTATATATAAATCTCATTATTTCATTTAAAAATTGTCAAATACGAAACTTAATTGCAGAAATTTTGTAAAAGGTACGATTATTAAAATTATCGTGTAAACTGATAATATTACTATTTACGTAAAAAATATGGTTAAATGGATCCTACTAGTATTTAATTGAAGAAGAAACCATGCATTCTTATTTTCAAAAAATGTGGCCTTGTAAGTGCAATACAGATTTTTACTAAGTGGAGTTTTTTGATCGCGGCTCCATATATCTTACGAAAACCTATATAGACGTAGAATAACTTAGATCTTGAAGAAAAATTATCAACACTTTTCCATACTGTTTTATTAATGAATAATCTTTCTCAAGACATAACTTATGATAAACACTGAACTGAAATAACAGCAGTAAAATTAACTAAAATCCACAGTAAATTAATGAATGGGGGTGATTACTATACAGCTAGCAAAGCACGTCCGTTTATTTAAACACTTATTTATTTTCACATTTATGTTATGTAAACAATTCGATTTAATCAATTTTAATATTTATTTTGTGTGTTTGATCAATGAATTTTATTTAATTCAACTTAATATAAATTTATAATTTTGTATTTCAGTATTTGTATTTAGATGACAACAACACTGCACAACTTTACACATGTAAAGAATTACTTAGTATGTGCCGAAGATGACAATGTGCATTTTTACAAAATTTGTTGATCTTAGAAAAACATACATTAATTTCAATAAAAAAATAATTATTAAAAAAATTGTTTCGTCAAAAGTTAACTAAATTTCTACGTTGATTTCAATTAAAACTTTTCGTTCAGTTAATGATCAAAAATCAACTTTTTGTTTTAATTTTTTAAAATTTTAAAGTAATGTGTAGAGAAATAAAAAAAAAATATTGTCAAAGCTCCTTTAGGGACACGCTATTAAACAAAACATTTTACAAATATTTCTTAAAAAAGCCTAATTCGAAATAACTACAAAGTTTTGTTACAAAACTCCCAGCAGATTTTTGAACGGATCAAAATGGGTTAGTGACAAGAAATTAATAATCAGCTTAAAATCTTACTTACATGGAAACATTTTAATGCATCAATTAGTGTGGTAACGATAATTTAAGAGCAATTGTATTTCAGTTTTTTAACGGTATTTTGGTAACTGTCAGAGTCACGTTAGTCAATTGAAATGTCCTTGAATCGGTAAGAAGTTTTAACTGCTATTTTGATTAAATCCCATAAATTTAAATGAATCTGTATATTTTGTTTATAAATGTTCTTAGTATGAATATGTTTTTAGATATCGAAAATGTAATTCTTTATTAAACAAGTTTTTAGATTTTAAATTTATTTGAATATTTAAAAAAATAATAATTCGTTCTTTATATATAGACATACATATATGTTACCCTATTATCAATTCACAATATAATTTCAACTAACATCCTACTATACACATATTGATATTATACATAATTCAAAAATTTTCTGTTTCAGATATTCTTGCCGATAGCAATACAGTCTTAATGAAGGCTACACAATTAGCTGCAAGTGTTAAATACAATATTAAACATAGCACCATACAAATTGAACGAGTGACCTCATAAACTCTTTACACTCATAGAAATGCAACAATTATAAAGTCAAAAACTACAGTTTTTAGTACAAAGAAAAATATAAATACGGGTTTAAATTTCGAAATTAATTATATCAATTAAAATAAAATTTGTATATGTTAAATCTAAAAAAAAATATATTAAAATAATAATTATTTAAAATATTAAATGGAAATTTTAATAATTTTTTATGAAAATAAATCAACTAATCAGAATACATATAGACCAAAATCAACGCATGTCAACACCCAAATTTTTAAACTTGAAATTGAAGTAAACTTTAAATGTTTGTATAGTATAGTATATTTTTGATATCACTGTATGATGAACTTCAAATTAAGTTAGTTTTTATACAAATTTTTCTATTCAAACATACAGTTTTAGAATTAATTGAATTGACTAAATATATATTTAATAACTAACTTTATTTCTAACAAATCTTTAATTAAATATTTTAGGTTAATAATTTTTTATCTATAAAAAAAATTTCCAATTATACAATAGTAAGAGTCTTAAGAGTTTCGTGTAAATGAACAGACTATTTTTAGTAAATTAAATGTCAAAGTTAATTAATTTCTTACTGTTCCTAATTCATACTAGAAGTTTTTTAATCTGAGTAATCGTATTGTAGTATAAAACTGTACTCCTATATATTTTTCAATAACAGGTCAAGTATTCTAATTGTAAATACCGCTGCTTTATGTACATGTATAACATAGTTACGAGGGCGGATCAATAAGTCCGTGACTTTCCGAACTTCCCTCCTAGTTGTATGAAATGCAGCACTGCTCCCATTAAAAACCACCCGTTAAGAGACCACTGCCAAGTTTTGAGCAAGTTTCGTCATTTACTTTGTGTTTAACAGCTGTTGAAAATATACAACCTCGAAGATTTTTTTTTAAAAAATGGAAAAAAGTGAATTTCGAGTGCTCATTAAACATTACTTTTGCGAAAAAACTCAAAAAAAAAGACATGAACTCCAAATAAATCCAAAATTTCCTTTAAAATAGTTTTAAAATTTTCTTCAATTTAGGTCAAATTTCATTAAAACACGAAAGGGAATTTTTTCAATTTCTATTTTTAGAAACAGACTACAAAAAATTTTAGATTTAACTGAAAATATCAATATATACTGAAAGTCAGTATTTTTATTCAAATAGTTCAAAAATATATTTCTATGTATAACTAAAAGGGCATGAGTCCATACATTAAAACTTTTTAGGATTAACAAAAAACGTATTTGTTCTGAAAAAGTCTATGGTGGTTAAGAAATAAAAACATATATAATTTTTGTGCCATTTTTTGTTTTAAAGAATGACCTCTTAGAAATAATCGCAAATCAAAAGATTTTTGGAAGAAGTGACATTTAATATTTGTATAGAAATTTTGGTACTTTTTTCAAATCTGGTATTTTCCTTTCATTGATCGACACTTTGCCAGCATACGCAGGGGTGTTTTTTTTTTTGCTTTGATCATTTGATTTGATTTAAAAATTAGTCGATATACATCAGCATTTTGTTTCACTTGAAAAGGGCATAAGTCGAGGACTCATGCCCTTTTCATAAAGACTTTAGTTTCGAGGGCCATATAAGGTGGTTTGTTGCACGTGAAGATCTACCATTTTCACAGATAATACGTAAAACCCTTAAATGAATTAAACGGCATCAAAAAGTGATATTTGGAAAAAGACTGACTCCTGTCCTTTTCTAAATGACAGGTTCAATTAATTTATCATTTTAAATAAAGTCTACGTAAAACTTTTCAAATAAAGTACAGTCGGCAACGGAAAATATATTGTGTGTATAATAATAAATTAAATTAAATTAATTTATTTAGAACGAACAAAATTATTTATTTACGGGAAAAATGGCAACTCTTTTCAAAACCTTCATGACACTTTATAAAAGATTTATTATAAGTTTGATGAAACTCGTCAGTAAAGTTTTAATTCATAATTGATGACAAACAATTTTTCGTGTATATGATGAAACTTTTTTCCTTAAAGGAAGAAAATTTAAAAAAAAAATACACAATGAAAATTCTCAGTGTATTTTTACATCGTTTAAAAAATTTTCGTAATATATTTTCATTTCTATAAATTAAATTGTATTGCTAGAAGCTTAAATTATTATAATATGCAATATGCCAGACATTTTGTACATTCTTATAACAGTCTTATAAATCAAACTTGTTTTTGTTTTACGTGTTAATTTGTATAATAAGTTCAGGTTAAAAATTTTTATAAAATGTTTTCTAAAATCGGCAACAATTTTTGTAAATATTCTGTAAAAATTTATTAATTTGTAAAATGCATATAGCAAAATTTTTTACTAAATTGTATTTTTTTTTTACCTTTTCATTATAACGGTAGTTGTCTATCACGCTCAGATCAATAAAGTTTTTAAAACTGCGGTTGCAAGAGTGACATGTATCTTCAAATTTCACGAGGTTTATTTCAAAATTTTCATATCGGTCTTAAAGTAGCTATGGTAGCCAACTACCCTTATTATAAAATGGTATTGAATGCCAACCAAGAAAAAAAACAAAAAATTTTTATTTACTAAATTTGAATTTAAAAATTTTAAAGTTGAAAGGAACATTGAAATAAAAATTTATATTTTGTAGGCTAAGGTTGACAAAACTTCAATTAACAACATTCATCGCTGTGTCGAGTGTAATGTATCTCGGTAATGTGTGATGCTACTGCACCTTAGAAAGTTTGGCTGCAGCACTTTACCAAATAAACATTGAAAAGTTTAAAATTTAAGTGCTTTAAATATTTATTTTAAGTGTTTTTTTTTTTACAGTCAAAATCAAGCTCATAAAAATAAAAATAATTTGATTCATATTTTTGGATTATATTTTAAAATAAAGTAAAAACATTTGATAAAATTTACAATTTTCCTGTGAAGATTTTTATAAAATCTTAATTTCTTCTATAGATTTTAAAGAAAGGTAAGCCACATTTATTTCGTGCTAAACTCTGTCCTTACATTATACTTTTTCTTATTACAGGAAGGTTCTTCAAATTTCCACGCTTCAAAATAAGAAAAAGTATTAGCGGAAACCCATCGGAAGTATAAAAAACTAATATTTTAAAAATGTATGTCTGTTAATAAATTGTTACCAAAACCAATCATTACCGTGTTTTTATTTATGGCTTTGTTTAAACTTGAAGTTAGGTCTTGAAAACAAGTTTTATAATGTTGTTTGAACTTGAATTGAACTGTGATTCAAGGCTTGAATTAAAGTATATTCTCACTGTAATATTCGACTTGAATTCCAGTGTCCGTTTTGCTGGAATATACTATTGAATTAAAGTGCAATTAAAGTATAAATCAAGGCTTGAAATTGAAAAACATGACTTGAATAACACTTCATTTTAGCTTTAATTCCAACAAAAGTGCTTATTCGGTAGTTTTAACACAGAAGAATTGGGGACTTATTTTTTATGGAATAAACGTATATTTATTAGTTATATAGGGTACTTTTGGAAAAACTTTTAATATAATTTTTTTTTTAGATATAATAAAAAAAATCACTTAATATTTATTATGGAAATCCTTTAAATAATAATGCTACGTTTTTCTTGGCTTTAGTGTATAATGGAGCAGTAATAAAATTTGTTTATAAATATTTTACAATTCCTATTTTTTATATATATTGTTTTTATTTAAGAAAAAATAAAAAATACTGTCGAAGACCGGTGTAACAAATACTCAGTATGATAAAAACACGATTTAACTAAGGTGATAATACGTCCCGTTTTGAACAGGACCGTCCCGTTATCAGCTACTTTGTCCCTGACAAAAACTCGGGGACGCAAAAATGCCCCGTTTTCAGAAATTCGAAAAAAAGAGATAGTTGATTTGTTTAAAAATGTAAGAACAAATCTTCAAATTCGTCAAAGATGGTTTTTTTTTAATATATGTATTTTAAAATATAGCACAAGTCTGGCTGAAAAATAATTTCATCTAAAAACTATTGAAAACGATTATCTGAATTTCTTATGAATTTGGTTGAATCAATTCATGGTACATAAACTCAAATTACTGTTCTTAACAAGCAAAAAATAAAAAATTTAACCACCTGTCAAAATAAGAATACGTTGCGTAAAACCAGGTGGCTTGCGCTGATGCCAGCCGTGAAAAGAGTGCTAAAAATGTATCAGCTGCTAAAGAACTTTTTTTTGAGTATTCAAAAATGCCCTGCTATTTTTAAAAACTTTTTTGAAAACCCTAGCTCTGAATTGTGGCTTTATTTTATACATGCTCAGTCTAAAATTTTTCATAAAGCTGTACTAAAGATTGAAGGTAAATATTTTATCAAGTACATTTTACTACACCATTTCCACATGTTATTCAGAAAATCACACATTAACTCCAAAAAAACCAATTTCAAAATTGCAATTGATATTTAAAAAATACCATATGTTATTCAGAAAATACCAAATGTAATTCAAAAAATCACCTTTGTTTTTCAGAAAATACCAAATGTAATTCAAAAAATACAATTTGAAGTTCAAAAAAATTCCAAATGTTATTCATAAAATAACAAATTTAATTCAAAAAATACCAATAGAATTTGAACTGATATTTTTCGAATTACATTTGTAATTTTTTTGATTTACATTTGGTATTTTTTGAATTACATATGTTATTTTCTGAATTACATTTGGTATTTTTTGAAAAACGAATGCGATTTTATGAAAAACAAATGTGATTTTTTGAATAACATTTGGTATTTTCAGAACATTTGGTATTTTTAATGTAATTTTTTTTTCTTAATTTCAAACAAATATTCTGAATTTTAATTGCAAATTTAAAATTACATTTGTGATTTTCTGAAAATCAAATGCAATTTTGAAATTACATTTGGTATTTTCTAAATAACAACATGAAATGGTGTAGTTTATATTTTTATTTCCAACCATAATATTAAATTATTTATTTCAGGTCAAAATATTTCGGGAATTGAAGCAGCAAGTGAAATTAACAAATTAAAAGAGAATTTGTTTCAGAAAGAGACAACTCACTTTCTTCCATATTCAGCCTGTGGTTCACTTGAAAAATTAAAAGAAGATGGTTATTGACGAGAATTTCGTGAAAATTATGGCTAAAGAATTTAATAAAACTAGTCGAGAGTATTTAAAGCAATGGACTGTTTATAACAAAGATTTAGAAAAATTTAATTGGGCAAATTTAACACAAGTGGGAAGATGTTCAAAAAGTTCTAGATATATTGATCAAAAAAGAACAAATCGATTGCAATAAAGATGCGGAAGTATTCGATTAATATTCACTCGTATCTAAATACGTAACATCGTAGAAAATTTATGAATGGAATCAACAAAATATTTCTACGGAAAATCGTTGGGTGGAAGTATTTAAACATGTTAAAGGCAATTACCTAAACCATGCAAATTTTCAGATTATAGTTGAATATATTTTATGATGGTACAAATGCGCCGGTTTAACGTGTATTTTCTTTGATGAACAAGTTGTGGACCGAAGATAAAACTCAATTAAGGGTATCAGTGCTTAAGGCTATGTTAATTATTAAAATAATATTAAAAAATCTTGCCAAGAGTTTCACACATATTTGAAATCGTCGCCTAAAATTTTAAAACAAATCTGTGCCTCTGAAAAATATAACAAAGTATTAACAATTTTTTGTAGTGTACCGTAAAATAAATAATGCCATTCACTATGGACAAATAAAATATTATCTGAGCATTTTCATTTGATATAACCGAACCCATCAGAATCATACGATGTCCCGTTTTCAGGTAAAAAAAATATGGTCACTAAATATAACGTACGACCTAACTGTTTGAATTAACTACCTTATATAACGAATATTTGGTAAAAAAAACGAATAATTGGTTAAAAAACAGAAAAAGTTACAAAAAATTTAAAATATTTTAAATAAGAAAATAATTTTGGAATTTTTTGTTTCTAAACCTTATAATGTAAGCGTGTTCCTTTATTGCAGTTCTTTTTTTAATTTTTTAGTAATCTTAAAAATTTTCGAAATCCTAAAAATTAAGAAAAATTCATACAAAAATGTGTTGCGAATATTTTGGAACAACGAATGGAACTGACAATATATCATTCGTTATACCGGGCATCGATTTTATATATTTTTTGTTGTTTTCAATTATTTATGGTATTCTTTTTTATAGAATTAGTGAGCATTAGTCAATAAAAAAATATATTTAAAAAATTTTAAAATATTTTTTGTTATATTTTTTTTTAAAGCAAAAATTTTTTTGTTTCATTAATTTAAAATTATATCACCCGAAAATAATAAGTGTTTCTGGCCTAGAATAAAGAATTTATGCAATGTGTAAGACATATATTACCTAGGGTAGAGCATAAGAAATTGCCTGACAGTATTAAAAGTATAGGGTGATCAATTTCAAAATACTTTTTCAATAGCCTTTTTTTGACAGATCACGTGTGAGTCGTGTCATGCTGTCATGTTATTTTACCCTTCACCACAGGTATATATAAGTTTGTCATTCCGTTTGTAATTTCTACAATATTGATCTTAGACCCTATAAAGTATATATATTCTGGGTCCTTATGAAGAGCGAAGTTGATTTAACGATGTCCGTCTGTGTGTTGAAATGGGTTTTCCGAAGAACCCAGACATGATGAGGACTTGATTGTTTTTTATTTCTGTTACATGTGATCAATTTCTGTTTGTTATTAAAAATCAGACAGATCGATTAATAAATGGCTGAGATATTAGCAAAAAACCAGGACTACCTCTAATTTTTTCGGTAAAATCCCTTTGTTTAATATGTATGTAGAATATTACGCTTAACAAACACATCCATGTGTTAAAATTCTTTTCTTTCATCTCCACCTTTTATACACAAACAACACACATACAAAGATTTGTCATTTAAATAAAAACTAAACAAATCTTTAATGAACGAAGACTTTTATATATGTACCTCTATTGAGGATGATTTTGTGTGAGCTTCAATAGCTCAGTTGTCTAGACGCTATGTCACAAATACTTTTTTTTTTTTCTAAGGCCGCGGGTTCGAATCCCGGTCAATTCACTTTTTTTTGTACATTTTTTTTATTATTTTCTTAAGACTTTTTTTATACCCTTCACCACAGGTGGAAGGGTATATATAAGTTTGTCATTCCGTTTGTAATTTCTACAATATTGATCTTAGACCCTATAAAGTATATATATTCTGGGTCCTTATAAAGAGCGAATTGATTTAACGATGTCCGTCTGTCCGTCTGTGTGTTGAAATGGGTTTTCCGAAGACCCCAGACATGATGAGGACTTGATTGTTATATATTTCTGTTAAATGTGATCCATTTCTGCTTGCTATTAAAAATCAGCCAGATCGGTTGATAAATGGCTGAGATATTAGCAAAAAACCAGGACTACCTCTAATTTTTTCCGTAAAATTCCTTTGTTTTTATATGTATGTTGAATATTACGCATAACAAACACATCAATTTCTTTTCTTTCACCTCTTCACCTTTGATACACAAACAACAAACAGATACCAAGATTTCTCATTTAAATAAAAACCAAACAAATCCCTATTGAACGAAAACTGTTCATTTAACTCTATAAACGATGATTCCATATAGCCTTCATATCCGAGTCGTCTAAACGCTATGTCACAAATACTTTTTTTTCTCTAATAAGGCGAGTCCAAATCCTACTGAAGACACAATTCAACTTTTTTTTTGTACATTTTTTTTTATTTTCTTAAGACTTTTTTAATTTTTTTTTATTTTTTTCTTAACATTAAATAATTAATTTGAATAAAATTTTATATTAATAATTATATAATCCATAAATAGGCTAAAACCATCAAAATTTATATAAAAACCCTCTGATACAAACAAAATACAAATGGTTTTATTTCTATTTTTTGCTCGGATTTAAAAAAATGTATAAACAGATTTTTAAACCATTTTCTCATATATTAAGAAAATTTTATACATAATTTCCCTTTGAGTGCAACTATTTTAGGTCATAACTTATAATAATTTATAAAAAAAAATATAAACTACTTTCCTTCAAATTTTTAAAATTAAGCTAAATAAATTAAAAATATTTTGTAATAAAAAAGCGAAATAAAATCCCAAATACAAGTTTGCCAGCTAAATCACACTTTTTTGTAGAAATAAAACACATGCAGTTCTAGTGATTTCTTTTAACGATTTGCTGGACTTCTATTCTTTCATCTCTTCACCTTTGATACACAAACAACAAACACATACAAAGATTTCTCATTTAAATAAAAATCCCTATTAAACGAAAACTGTTCATTTAACTCTATAAACGATGATTCCATATAGCCTTCATAGCCGAGTCGTTTTAACGCTATGTCACAAATACTTTTTTTCTCTAATAACGCGAGTTCAAATCCTACTGAAGACAACACAATTCAACTTTTTTTTTGTACATTTTTTTTTATTTTCTTAAGACTTTTTTTTATTTTTTTGTTTTTTTTTAAACATTAAATAATTAATTTAAATAAAATGGAATTTTATGAATTGTTGATCTGTTATTTTGTAAGTGAATAGTATAGTAGGATTTTTTTTTTTTTTTGCTGGCTCAGTGGAATTTCTCAATTTTTATTCTCTATAACTTACTAATAAAATGTTCATGTTTCTTTACAATAAAAATAATTAAAAAGAATATGATATGATCTTAAAAAAAAAAAAATCCTACTATACTATTCACTTACAAAATAACAGATCAACAATTCATAAAATTCCATTACTTTACACACAAGGATACAGTGAAAAATATAATTCAAAATATTGTCTATTCATTAACTATCAACATAGATTATGTTGTAGATTTAATATGGATTAAGACAAACATTTGATATTAAATGCTTCATATAAGCTGTGTTATTTGATACTTTAAGAATTAAAGTTCATAACAAAAAACTGTAAAATATAGAGGATAAATATAAATTGTTAAATTTCGTTGATGTTAGTCTAATTGTGTTGTTGTTTACAAGTTTGTTAATTTGTTTCCTAACACTCAATATAAAATAGACAATCATCAACAAGCAATGACCGTAAAGGGAGAAGAAGAGCATGGGTATTGACAAGGTTGGGTAGCGCCAACCGAAAATACTAAGTATTCTATCCTGCTGGCTCAGTGGAATTTCTCAATTTTTATTCTCTATAACTTACTAATAAAATTTTCATGTTTCTTAACAATAAAAATAATTAAAAAGAATATGATATGATCTTAAAAAAAAAATCCTACTATACTATTCACAATTTAAATAAAATTGTATATTATTAATTAAATAATCCATAGATAGGCTAAAAACATCAAAATTTGTATAAAAACCCTCTGATACAAACAAAATACAAACGGTTTTATTTCTATTTTTTGCTTCGATTTAAAAGAATTTATAAACAGATTTTTAAACCATTTTCTCATATATTAAGAAAATTTTATACATAATTTCCCTTTGAGTGCAACTATTTTAGGTCATAACTTATAATAATTTATAAAAAAAAATTATAAACTATTTTCCTTCAAATTTTTAAAATTAAGCTAAAGAAATTAAAAATATTTTTAATAAAAAAGCAGAATAAAATCCCAAATGCAAATTTGCCAGCTAAATCAAACTTTTTGTAGAAATAAAACACATGCAGTTCTAGTGATTTCTTTTAACGATTTGTTGAAATTCTTTTCTTTCACCTCTTCACCTTTTATACACAAACAACAAACACTATTCTAGAGCTGTAATATGACCTATGGATACGTCTTATATAGCAAAAGATCGAAAAACTTTAGTACACTTAAAAAAGTTTGTTAGTTAAAATAACTGAAAATATCATTTAAAAGAAATGATATTTAATTTAAAAACCGGTCTACTTAATTTTCATTTAAATTCAATGTTATATGTTATTTATTTTTAAATGTTGATTAATCAACTGACTCATCTGAAGCAAATGATATAAACCGTTAAAATAAATATCAAAATTTTACCTACCAGTCCTTAAAAAATAAATGTTTTTTTTTCATTTATTTGAAATTATTTCTGTTTTTGTATTTTTTTTTTTTTAATATACTCGTACAATACAAAATGTATGTATGCATATGAAGCTATAAACACTTTGTATGAATGTGTTTGTATATGTATGTGTGTTTATGAAGTTCTTGTAATTTGTATTGAAAAATTTTGTATATATACAACCAATTTAAACAAAAAAACAAATTGAAATTTTTTGAATATTTTTTTTTGAAACACAGCAAACAAAATTTAAATTTGTAATTACTGTTACGGACACAAATAAATTTTTATTATTAAATTTCAAACAAATGAAAAAAACAAGTAAAAAAGGGCTAAATTCGGCTGTGCCGAATCTTTGAATACCCTCCACCAATATCCTAAAAAGATGTTCTCTTCCGTTTTTGATACAAATAATATAAAAAAACTTTAAAAGTAAAATTATGTAGGTGAAAAAATTTTTTAGATGTGAAAAGAACTTTTTGGTGGAAAAAAAAATTTAGAGGTGAAAAAAAAATTTTTAAGGTGAAAAAATTTTTTGTGGTGAAAAACAATTCTCGTGGTGGAAAAATGTTTGAGGTGAATACAAAATATTAACTGCTAAGCGACTGGTGAACAAATATGAGAAAATATGTTATGTACCAGTCGCTACTAAGAAATTGTACTAAATTTGTATAGGCAATTTAGAGGCACCTTTACATTTTCACTAGTTTTTTTAAATATGGACTGCACAAAAAACACATTTTAAAGCATAGTTTTTGTCAAATACTCGATTTCGTTCCGACTAATGGGAACTAGCTCTGCAGCTGAATATGCCTAATGTATTTTTAAGATTTGAGGCATTGACAAATGTATATTTATGTTAATTTTTTCTTTTATAAAAAAATACAGATGAATAAAGTGCGATATTGTGCTCTTAAACATCTAAATGAATATTGATTTAGAAAATTAAAGTACACATAAAACATATATTTTGCATAGCTTTTGGCAAACATTCTTTTATGTTATGAACGAAATAGAAAATCAATAATACCCTGTCGTATATTGTAGCAGAATATGCCTATAGGGAGAATTTTTTTCAGATGCGCCACCTATTGGGAAATAGTTTCAACTAATGTTCTTTCTTTAACAAATTAATGTCTTTGATTTATTTAACAGAACTTTTGTTAGTTTTAGTAATGTTATTTACAGAGGTCTGCTTTGTTAGCGACTCTAACATTTCTACTTACTTAACAGAAAAAAATAGATACAGAAAAATTGTACCAATTTGTATGGAAAATTTAGAGGTATCTTCACATTTTCACTCATAACTTTTGAACCGCTTGACCGATTTTGCTCATTTTAAATACCAAACTGCTCGGGAGGATGTTTAATAATCTGGGTAAAAATAGGCAACCCCGCTTGCGTCTTCGCGTCGTGATCGCCATTTCAACAGACAGACAGACAGACATCGCTAAATCGACTTAAAATTGCATAAGGATCACGAACATATATACTTTATGGGGTCTTAAACCTATATTTCGACATATTACAAACGGAATGACAAACTGATATATATCCTCACCATATATGATGGAGGGTTAAAAAAAGATTATGCTTGTAACCGGGCTCAAACTCAAAAATTAACGACTACAAATTTTTTTCTTGTACCACAGATAATTTTTGACTGGGTTGCAATGGAAAAATACTTTTTGCAAAGAGTGGCGTATGGGTCTAAGCCAATTCTTTAATCCACAGAAGTTCTTGTAAAATCAATACCCTTTGCATGCGTTTCAAACAAGTGGCAGTAGTTATAATAATATTGAATTTCACGGGTAGTTAATTTTTTGCATCTCTGGCAATTTTTGATTGGGAACTTACATCTTTATTACAAAACGTTAAATTTTATAACCAAAAAATATAAATTATTTTTTTTTTTAAATAAATAAGAAAAACATTAAAAACAAGTAAGAGCGGCTAAATTCGGCTATGCCGAATCTTATATACCCTTCACCATGGTTGGGAAAAAACTGAAGTTTATATATGGACATATATGAAATGGACAGATTTATATACGGACGCCTTTAAGAGGAAATTAACCATTTAGTTTGGAGATAAAACTTGGACTCGGGAAGATTTATGGTTCCAGAAAATATGTATTTTAAAAAAATGTATGTTTTGGGCATAACTTTTTTGTATCTGAACCGATATTTCCGAGTTTTTCAGCAAATATGTTATACTAAAGATTTTCGATCTTTTGCTATATAAGACGTATCCATAGGTCATAATACAGCTCTAGAATAGTGTTTGTTGTTTGTGTATAAAAGGTTAAGAGGTGAAAGAAAAGAATTTCAACAAATCGTTAAAAGAAATCACTAGAACTGCATGTGTTTTATTTCTACAAAATAGTTTGATTTAGCTGGCAAATTTGCATTTAGGATTTTATTTCGCTTTTTTATTAGAAATATTTGTAATTTCTTTAGCTTAATTTTAAAAATTTGAAGGAAAATAGTTTATAATTTTTTTTATAAATTATTATAAGTTATGACCTAAAATAGTTGCACTCAAAGGTAAATTATGTATAAAATTTTCTTAATATGTGAGAAATAAAATGGTTTAAAAATCGTTTTATAAATTCTTTTAAATCGGAGCAAAAAATAGAAATAAAACCGTTTGTATTTTGTTTGTATCAGAGGGTTTTTATACAAATTTTGATGTTTTTAGCCTATTTATGGATTATTTAATTATTAATATAAAATTTTATTTAAATTAATTATTAAATGTAAAAAAAAAAACAAAAAATAAACAAAACAAAAATCTTAACGAACCCGCGACCCTTCCACCTGTGGTGAAAGGTATAAAAACGTTTGTATTTTGTTTGTATCAGAGGGTTTTTATAAAAATGTTGATGTTTTTAGCCTATTTATGGATTATTTAATTATTAATATAAAATTTTATATAAATTAATTATTAAATGTTAAAAAAAAACAAAAATAAGCAAAAAAAAAAGTCTTAAGAAAATAATAAAAAAAAAATGTAAAAAAAAAGTGAATTGACCTCAACGAGATTTGAACCTCGAACCCCACGGCCTTAGAGAAAAAAAAAAGTATTTGTGACACAGCGTCTAGACAACTGAGCTATTGAATAGAGGTACATATATAAAAGTCTTCGTTCATTAGAGATTTGTTTAGTTTTTATTTAAATGACAAATCTTTATATGTGTGTTGTTTGTGTATAAAAGGTGGAGATGAAAGAAAAGAATTTTAATTATTAATATAAAATTTTATATAAATTAATTATTAAATGTTAAAAAAAAACAAAAATAAGCAAAAAAAAAAGTCTTAAGAAAATAATAAAAAAAAATGTACAAAAAAAAAGTGAATTGACCTCACCGAGATTTGAACCTCGAACCCCACGACCTTAGAGAAAAAAAAAGTATTTGTGACACAGCGTCTAGACAACTGAGCTATTGAAGCTCACACAAAATCATCGTCAATAGAGGTACATATATAAAAGTCTTCGTTAATTAGAGATTTGTTTGGTTTTTATTTAAATGACAAATCTTTGTATGTGTGTTGTTTGTGTATAAAAGGTGGAGATGAAAGAAAAGAATTTTAACACATGGATGTGTTGTTATGCTCAAAATTCTACATACATATTAAACAAAGGCACAGGGTATACCAGTGATGTTAAAAGTGACAGCTGTCAAACGAGTGATCCAAAACCGTATGGTGAGGGTTGTTGTTGTATTTCATGTCCTAGGCGAGAAAGAGATTTAAAAACAATGTATACAAAAAAATAATGTGTAAAAGTGAACAACTACACAGCATGGTTTAAAACATATGATCGCCAAAAATATCAAAGAGATACCATAGAAGTGCAACATGACTGTATTTACTAAAATTGTTGTTTCATAAACTTAGTACAAACTCACAACAAATTTTATACTTGGGTTACATATTGTAATAACAAAAACTGTTTTATGTTTTTATAGCATTTTTGCACATAATTAATGTATTTTTTTATTTTATCTCAGTATTCAAAAGAACAATACATACAACAAAGTTTCATATTTATATGATCTGTGAAATGTATAAGCAAATAAACACACTCACAAAGCACATTTAATTAATGGTCAGCTTATTATTAGTTTGCCCAAAGATTTAAAAGAAAAACAATGAAAATGGTTTTCATTCTTAATTTTATATCAAAGTTGATATTAGTTATCTCAGTTATGATTCCAGATATCGAAAAACGGGTTTCAGAATTAGAAAGAGGATATTGATATTATATATAATCCAATCGCCTCTATTATTACAAAAATGGTGATTGGGCCAAACCAATAATAAGCTGACGAATTGGAAAATCAGACGCAAGGAAGAGAGACAGAATAATTGTCATACAGTTGTTTCACCTACAGTTTTTCATAGCGCAGTTGCTTTTATAGCCTATTAAAATAGTAGTTTTCACGTAGTTTTCTAAAAGGCCGTAAAAAAAGGCGCTCTAATCACTGTTTTACATTGCGAACAAAGGGATTTTACTGGAAAACTTAGAGGTAGTCCTGGTTTTTTGCTAATATCTCAGCCATTTATTAACCGATCTGTCTGATTTTTAATAGCAAACAGAAATGGATCACATGTAACAGAAATAAAAAAGAATCAAGTCCTCATCATGTCTGGGTTCTTCGGAAAACCCATTTCAACACACAGACGGACAGACGGACAGACGGACATCGTTAAATCAACTTCGCTCTTCATAAGGACCCAGAATATATATACTTTATAGGGTCTAAGATCAATATTGTAGAAATTACAAACGGAATGACAAACTTATATATACCCTTCCACCTATGGTGAAGGGTATAATAAGTGAAACTGAAAAAAATGGTAAATGATAGTAAATTATTTCGAATAAATGTATAAAAAAGTTAATATAGATATTTCTTAGAAAAATAAATGTATGTTCCTTTATTTTAAATGTAACGGAAAACTTTTTTATTAAACTACAAACAGTTAACTACATAATATTCTGAGTGTGGTATATAAAAATGGAAAGAAATCATGAAGGGATATCAGCAGTCGTATTCGCGTTTTGAACGGGTTGCTGCTGCTCTATCCAATTCTCGGAAATATCGGTTCAGATACAAAAAAGTTATGCCCAAAACATAATTTTTTTTAAATACCTATTTTCTGGAACCATAAATCTTCCCGAGTCCAAGTTTTACCACCAAGGCGTCCGTATATAAATCTAAAGGCGTCCGTATATAAATCTGTCCATTCCATATATAAACTACAGTTTTTTCCCAACCATGGTGAAGGGTATATAAGATTCGGCATAGCCGAATGTAGCCGCTCTTACTTGTTTTTGTTTAGTATTGTTCGGCATATCATAATGGAAAGACTTACGCCTGAACAACGTTTACAAATCGTTCAACTTTATTACGAAAATTTACGTTCTGTGAGGAATGTGTTTCGTGCACTTTGCTCAACTTATGGTCAACATCATCATCACCCATTTTAAGACCCAGCATTCATTATTGGATAATATTCGACCGAATAGACCACGTCCAGCACGCTGTGAAGAAAATATAGCGGCCGTAGCTGAGAGTGTATATGAAGACCGTGGAGAGTCGATTCGGCGCTATCGTGCGATGATAACCGACTATTTGATGCCTGAAATTGAAGCTCGTGATCTCGGCGACGATTGGTTTAACAAGACGGCGCCACTTCCCACACGTTTTGGGCCGGTCGATTGGCCACCAAGATCGTGTGATATCACACCGTTAGACTTTTTCCTGTGGGGATATGTAAAGTCTAAAGTTTATGCGGACAAACCCGCTTCGATTCAGCCCTTGGAGGAATGCATCACGCGTGTCATTCGTCAGTTAACAGTCGAAATGCTCGAACGAGTCATCGAAAATTGGACTCAACGAATGGACCATCTGCGACGTAGCAACGGCCAACATTTGATAGACATAATCTTCAAAAAATAAATGCCAAAGAATGTTCTTTCAAATGATAATAAACATTCCCCATTATATTTGAATTTTCTGTGTTTTTTTCTTTAAAAAAGTATGGAACCTCGAAATGGATCAACCTATATAATTTCTAAATATTTCTATGTGAATCTCGTACCTTCAAAATACAACAATAAGTATGACATGCACTCTTTCTATCAATTCTGCATTAACTTTTGTGATTTGTGCAGAAACATCTGCATTTTGAAAAAACCGTTGCCATCATTAGAATTTCCAAAGCCTGGCCTGGGTTGGTCAGTCCAGTTTTCACTTCCTACTCCTTTTAATTCCATTTTTTTATCAATATCAAACCTAGCCTGACAATTTTTATTGGAATTTTATTTATATGATGAATGAAAAAGACATTCAAAAAATTATATCCAGTCAAAGTTGTACAGTCAAAAAAAAAAACAAACTGTAAAGATTCCGAATTTATTTCTTCACCAATCATACTATTAACTGAATTGAAAAATAGTACTTTTGTCATAATTGACATTAGTTTGTGATTTAAATTTAGTGACAGAATACATAAGAAGTTCAATTTCGTTTTCCACACATTCTTTTTCAAGTTCTGCAGTATTTGTCAAATTATTTTGTCATTACAAACTAATCTCAGTGGTCAAATGGATGTAATGAACACAGCAGCATAGGAAATTATCTCGGATTGTTTTAACTTAACTAGTTGCTCAATAGTATGAAGACCTTATGAAAACCTTGTAGACTAACATACGCACAAATTTCTCAAATTTTCAAGTTATCACATTTCTGATAAAATTTTTGTTTAGCTTGTTGAACTTTGATGAACGAACGAAATGTATTGGCAGCAGCCTTTATTATATCATTTGACTTATACAATGACAACGATGGCGTATATCATACAAAGGATATTTTTATGTAATAATGAATTTTTGTTTAATTGCGGTGTGTAATTATTGCATTTTCCTCCTTTACAGTACCCTTTAAAGTACACGTTCTATAAAACTTTATCTATTTGTGAGGTCGAACATTGTACACAATTTTTTTTCATGTGGATGCCCTTTCAAAATTTCTGCATTTTAATTATTATTAATCAAAATTATTTTGAATTTTTTTACATGAAAGCCTTCACAAATTTTCTATTTGTATTATGGGTTCTAAATAGTGAAATACAATTTTGAAAAATTTGGTGTTTATATGAATATTTATTATATATAACCAAAACAGGTATCGTAAATTTGGTGCAGAAAACAATCTTTAATAATTAAATAAAATTGTGCAAATATAATCTTTTTCTACAGACCCTTTGGTTGTTATTCCTTGTAAATTGTAAGAATTCAGAAATGTTTCAGAATTCATACGGGGAATATTTTAAGATCAACAAAGGACCACCATCACTTTTTTTTATTAAGAAGAGCTACATTTATAGTTACCCAGAATACTGCATTCATAGGTGAAACTATTGCTTAGAGTTACAGATTTGGAATAGATAGAACCTAATACATTTACTACAAATTCTGCAAGTTTCGTGAAGAACAGATTCTGTAATCTTCGCTAGCACTCACAGCGAAAGTAACCTAATACATTAAGAATTTTGATATAAAAATATTTAATATGTAGAAATTTTCAAAGTAAATATATAGAGCATCCATATTAAGGCACAGTGACATGGAGACGTTTTTCGACTCTTCGACGACTGCAATTATAATTTTTGATAAGTATTTTTACTACAGGTTTATACTAATTTTGTATTGGCTCAACAATGTTTCTCAGTCTGTGATTTCAAATTACTATTTATTACTCTTTCTGTATGCTGGGTCGAAGAGGAAATTATTTGTTAAAATACTTAAATCTTGTTTAATTCAAAAACTCATACATAAATATCTCTTTCTTCATGGTTATTAACTTCTGTCAATATTTAAAATTAAAAATTAATGCTTTACCATTATTAAAATATATGATATGTTTTTAATTGAAATTCAACTCATACTAAATATAAATGAATGCATAGTAGGGTGGCATCAAAAATTGATCTTTGGATTTTCATAAAAGAAATGACTACATAAATGCATACATTTCTAAATTATATTTGGTAGCATATCAATCAAAATAAAATTTAATATGCTGAACACGAATATAAAAACATTTTACAAATCACTCAATCGGTTTTCAGGAATTTCCCTTATTCAGCAAAATTTAACAAAAAATTACGATGTTTCGAAAATTCTTGTATCGATTTCAAAAATGTATTCATATTTCTATTCAGCATGCTAATTTTATCAGAATCCATGTTCAATAATGCATAAGTTAATAAAAGTTTCTTTCTTTTCAAAATTCCGAAATATTGACTCAAAGTGCACGGCTTAAATTTCTCCGATTTTGCTTAAATATTCGCCATATTAGTTTTAGACCATATACCACAATATTCCCTCTGGACTTTCTTAAAATAAAAAATAAAGTATATAAATTCTCTGTACAACATAATGCCGCCCTAATGTATAGTATGATGTAGTTAGTATATGTTCAAGTAGTTTCTTTTAATTTTCATAATACATAGATATTACTTATGTAGTTGTGTGTACCATAATAAGCCACGACGTAACAGAAATTGGTGAACCATAAAGCAATTTAAGGCTTTTTAATTTTTAAATAAAAACCAATAATTGCTGAACATGTAAAATTATTATTAATTGCACGTACATGCGGCTCTGTATATTAGGGTAATATTGTATATTAAAGTAATATCAGTTCTTTTAAAGAAGCTTTAAAATATTGAGTTACCCAGTACAACAACATTTTTCCAAATAATGTGTAAAGTAATGTATAGCCATATAGCATTACTTTACACCATGAAGGGTTATTCTCCCTTCATGATCACCCAAAAATGGGTGACACACACCTATGACAGAGAATCGGCATGTTGTGCGCTCTCTAGAACCACATCAAAAAACATTCCAGTCTACCTGAAGAATTCAGTCTCCCTCAGGTATTCCTTCAGTTTTCCCAAATAGACCCCCCGTAAGCATTCCAAGGTATAACGTACCCGTGCCAGTGCCTTAACCTACTCCTCGCGAAAGCTGGGCAAAGACAAGGGAAGTGCTCCAGGGCCCTACACACCACAGAGTAACTCCATCCCATTTGCGAAAGGTGTGATCTTAGTGAAGAGTGCTTGTCAGAATTCCCATCATGTTGGCCAGTTCCCGTTTTCCTACAATCACAATATATTTTCCGTTACCAACTGTAGTCTATTTAAAAGTAATACGTATAGTTTGTTTTTAAATGAAGAATCAATTGAAATTCATATTTGAATCAGTCATTAAAAAACAAACTATAAAAATTTACAGACATTCAGTAGGAGTTGATATTTTCTGATAAATGTAAAATTTTATGTTTTCTGTTTCTAAGAATATAAATTCAAATAATTATTATTATTATTATTAATTTATTTAATCTTCAGAATGAATTTTGGGACTAAATTTATATTTAAGAGCACTGGCTGCAAAGGCCATCAGCTCAAATTCAAATAATTACTTTTTGTTTTTTTACCAAAATAGATTGTTTATATACAAAATTATTTTAATAAATATTACAAGAAATTATTCAAACATAGATACATACATAGAAAATTAAAATATATGCATCTGTGTTTGTAAAATTACACACAAATAGAAAAAAATGCTCAATTTGAAAAACAAACCACAAAAATCGTCTTTTTCTACGTTTTGTCAGTTAAAAATTGATTGTTATTTTAAACGAATTTCGATTGATGTTACTATTTTTGTAGATTGTTAAACAATGATTGAAAATAAACAACAAAATGGGCTGAATATAAAGAAAAATCAGTAGTCCTGTTTTTATTATATTTTCAATTAATTTAATATGTATTTCGGATTATTTTTAACGAAATAATATTGTGAGTGTAGCCTTTAATAAACCTTGTCCTGTTCACGTTCGGGTCAACCCACAGGACTTTCGTGATCTCACCAACATTATCCCCATTCCATTGTCCAAGCTCCGTTTTCGTCATCCGAAAAGGTTTCGGATTTTGAAAGTTAACAGACACCAGGTTTGATCCATCCCTGGTGAGGTCGTCAGCGCTCTCATTCCCCTCCACCCCACAGTGTCCGGGAACCCATATCAACTTTTAACGACCCCTGCCGGTATACACGTTTATCGTCCTCTTGCAGTCCAAACCCGTCTTCGATTTTACAGCCTCCCGCACATTTATTACTTTTAATCATATTAATTTGAGTTTTCAGAAAAAATCTAAATCATTTATTGAATTTTGCACAACAAAAGATAATTTTAAACAATTTCTTTTTGCCGTATTACAATAAAATTTATTTTTCTTATAAATATTTTTTATACTTATTTTATATTATTATATATTATATTTACTTTAATCATAGTCTGTAAGGAGTTTTGTTTCCATAGACTGAAATAAATAAATAAATAAATAAATAAATAAATAAATAAAAAAATAAATAAATAAAAAAAAATAAATAAATAAATAAAATTCAGTCGCAGTTAAAAATCGAATGACTCCATAATATCCACAACCTCAGCCTGAAAAACGGTGTTGTGGTCCGGAAGTCGGAAGCACATTTCTTTTCCCTGATCTCCACAAAGGAAACCTAAACCAGTTCATTCGTCCAGTTTGGAGCCATCAGTATATAAATGAATTCCATTGGTATCGTCCAATATACCTTCAGCCGCAGCTCCCTGGTAGGAATAAGAAAATCGCACCCTATCACATTCCATATCCAAAATGTGATAGCCTGGCAGATGATCAAGGATTCTCTGATTCCTGATATGCCGGTATCGTCTCTATTGCCTTACACCTTACTTCATTGATAAATTTTACAGGCGATGAGCCCTAAAGTAATTAATGGACCCATTACTTTAGAGGTGATTGGAAAATAGCTAATATCATTCCAGTTGCTAAAAAGAATGCACCTTCCGCTCCTGGAGATTTTCGTCCTATCAGTATTTTACCTACTCTATCAAAAGCTCTTGAGCGACTTCTTTCTTCACAAATTATTGAACATCTGACCATCAATAAACTTCTGTCTGAAAATCAATCGGGTTATCGTGCTGGAAGAAGCTGCAATACTGCCATACTAAAAGTTATAGAGGATATTCGGCCTGCATATGACAGGGGTGACGTAACTATCCTTGTCTTAATTGACCTTTCTAAAGCATTTGATACTGTAAACCATAATGTTTTAATTTTGAAACTTGAAAAATATTATGGCTTTAGCAAATTTGCATCTAATCTTATAAAATCATATCTTTCACAACGTTATCAACGGGTTAGCTCAAATAACACATTTTCCAATTTGAAACCAGTTTTTTCTGGTGTGCCACAAGGTTCAATCCTTGGGCCAATATTGTTTAGTATTTTTATCAATGATATAGTTTATTGTTGTAAAAATTATTTGGTTCATCTTTATGCCGACGATGCACAAATTTATTTATCTCGTCCATCCGGACTCCGTGAGGATCTGGTATATCGTTTATATGAGGACTTATATGAAATTTGCAGATGGTCACATGAAAATAATCTTTACATCAACGCTTCAAAAACACAGGCACTTACGATTTACAAGGACGACAGTTTAACTGAACTTCCACACATTTATATGGATACTGCACACGTCAAATATGTTAGAGCAGTTAAGAATCTCGGATTTATGATAAACTCCTTTCTCAATTGTGGAGACCATGTCGACTACACTATAATGAAGATATATAGAGTACTAAGAAAACTTTGGTATTCATCCTCCTACGTACCCTGTGATACGAAAATAAAATTGGTTAAAACTCTAATTGTACCCTTTATTACCTATGGGGCTAATGTATATGGTAATCTTGACGCAATGTGGAAGAGTAAATTGCAAATTGTTATTAATAATTGCGCAAGATATATTTTTAATAAAAGGAAATTCGATAGAATATCCCAATACTCTTTGCAGATTTTGGGGTGAAGTTTATCATCATACTTAAACATTCGAAACGTCATTTTTTTTACACAAAATTTTTCACACACGTCAACCAGACTATTTATACAATAAGTTGACAATTGGAAACTCTACACGCACGTGCAACATTATTTTAAATGATTATACATATCTCTCCTCTTCTAGAATGTTTTTTGTCAGTGCTGTAAACCTTTGGAATAGTTTACCACATAATCTAAAAACCGATTCGCGTGTGTTGTTTTTTAAAAGGGCAGTTATAAAACATTACAATATATTGTTTAATTTTTAATGTTTTTTTTTTTTGTGTTTGATATTTATTTTCCTTTGATTTTTAAATATTTTATTATTTTTTTATTAAATTATTTTCCTTTGCTAAAATTTTATAGCAATGTTTTCTTAGTTTTAGTCTTAGTTTTAGTTCTAAAAATATATCTTATATAAATTTTACAATGTCTGAGATACTGTTAAGAGACTTAAAGTCTTATTTGTACCAAAATTATATTGAAATAAATAAATAAAAATAAAAAAAAAGTAGTTGGTTACTTATATGGTATGGAGGATGGGAAAAGTATTGTGTCTAAAAATATATTTTCCTAAAAAAAATATATTTCCAAATATTTTAATCGTTATTAAATATAACGAGTTTATGATAAGACTCGAACCTAAGAACTCCGGTTGCAAGCCGATAACTTTACCCATTAAGCTATCGACAAATACATATATTATTTTATTGCTTTGGACATAAATGAATAGTGGTACTTCGTGTTTTCGTTCGTGATGTCGAAATGTAGATACATTACCCTTTTGCTTAAAAAAAGTAGATTTTCAATAATATTTTATCTATTACTTTACATTTATAAATCATGCAATGCGTAAACAATGATTGGTAGCTCATTACGTAATGCTTGCAAATAATGCAAAAGGTAACGAGCTATCATTACAAGGTAATTTAATAATATATATATTGAAAAAATTTGGTCGCTACTTTTCATTAATAAGAACTTTTTAAAATGCAATTAAAAATACATATATCCTGTTTAATATTCTTAACTTGAAGTACAATATATTATGTTAATAAACTTCTAACTTTTATTCATATTTTTCTAATTCATCACTAATGTGTAATTAGAGTTTTCCAAAAAACATCAAAGTTTTAATTCGCAATCTCCACAATTTTGTCCCTATTCCTTAATGTGTATTCCTTAAGCACAAAAAAATTAACATTTAAGAATGAATAATTTGTTGTTAGAGAAATTTATACAAAAAGTAGGGTTGACTTTCTAAACTTAACTTATAAATATTTCAGACGATGTAACATAAAATCGTAAGTTCAATTGTGATATAGTATATTAACTATTCGATTAAAAATTTCATGAAAATTTCTGACTAAATTTTAAAAGTTTTTTGTCTGAAATTTTCACGAAACTCGCGACTCCAAATTTAATTTAAATTTCATATTCGTAATGTACCCCCAAAAACATATTAGATTTGCTGTTGTAATCATTATATTTAATTTTTTGCAATTTTGTAACATCAATGGCGACAAATAAACTTTTTTAAATATTTTTGGCAGACCATATTATTTTCCGTAATGCCATATTTTTATACTCCCAATAATATTTCGTTAAAAACGATATAAAGTCATACATGGGACTAATGCATTGATTGGACTAATTAATTGATAATACCATTACTATTACTAATGCACCAATAAAAAGAAGTCATTAGCATTATTAACCGTCATTTTATGTGTTAATATTTATTTTATTATTTATTATTTTCTGTATAAAACAACTATGATAATTTTCAAATCGTATAAACATTTTTGTAAGCAAATGATTTTTCAATCAATTATAATTCGTTTTTTATGCATTTGTGCTATTTCATTACCATTAATAATGAAAATAAAGGTAATGAAATTCCAACCATGTCTAAAATATATTTTAAATTAATCTAAAATACAAATATAAAGAGGACTAGTGATTTTTTATTATATTCAACCGAATTTGTTGTTTATTTTCAATCATTGCTTAATTATAGACAAAAGTAGTAAAAACAATCGAAAAACGTTCAAAATAACCTTCAATATTTAACTGACAAGACATCAGAATAAAATTATTTTTGTAGTTTGTTTTTCATTTTAGAAAGTTTGGTTTATTTTTTGAGTAATTTCAAAACACAACACACACATTTCAATTGATTCTTCATTTAAAACATTTGTACATCCTGGTATTGATTCTGAAAGATCTTCTAAAGACCTTTCCAATAAGCCCAAAAACAAATAAATCCGACCACTGGTTCAGAAGTTAGCAATTTTACCCTACTACCCTCCGACCACCAATCCGAAAATTTTCAAACCGCTGCCATTTCGCACACTTGCATTTTCGGGAATGGTCGTAGTGGACATATTTTCATAAAATGAACCAAGGAATACGCTGGTGAAATTCGCGGGTCGTGACTGAATCACCCTGTATTATGCATGATGCAGTCGGGTATGGTTGTCAAAATCAAGTTATTAGTTTATAAATAGGTTCTAACCTTCAACATGGGCGCTACCATCATTATTATAGTAAATATTTTATTATTTCATGATTGACAACTTCTATTTAATAACATGATTGGCTGCTAATATAAAATGCTGGCTACAATCAATGAATAATTATAAATCAATTAAAACATGACATTGACATATACAGTTATAATAATGACTTGTTTTCATAAAAAAATCATCAGTTCAGTCAGTTTGTTTTTACTACAAAGTGTCTAAAACAATCATATGTTTTTTTACTAAAATTGGGCAAATAACAAATTTTTTAGTAGCCCCTGCCGCCGAAAGTATTATTTTTAGTTATAATTTGTATTTTAAACTACAAATTTTTGTTTGCTTGATTTTAAAAAAAAGATCAGTAATATTAAACTTTTGTATTCCAATTTAGGATAAAATTTCACTTTATTCTGAACAAAAAAACTAACAGGCAAACAAATTTTCCGCAGAAATTAATCAATAATAAGGTATAAAAAAACTTGGTTAAATGTTAGCTAAAAACTTTAGACTTGCCAGTTATTTGTCATTGGCAGATAATTATTATATAAAAGAGGGTATTTGCTGGTATAGTTCTAAAATTTGGAAGTATTTAGTTTTTTATGGTAACATAAATTAGTATTGATGCAATCCAATGATATCTAATAATATTATAAGAAATTCCATGTTCGAACTTTAAAGCGAAACAACTCCCTGATATGTGTTTCAACACAACTTCATTATATTTTTTGTATTAAGCATACAGCGGATGTTTCCGGCATATTCTAAGTTAAATTCTAATATTTTTATTTATTAGTCTTTATTTAGCCGACGAAAAATAGGCTAGCCGATCAGTTTTCGGCTCGCAGCTTCTATGAGCCGCCGCCTTAGGCGTCAGTATAGTTTGAAAATTAGTGCAAGGTTTTGACAAGAAAAAAATATAATGAAAGGTTTTTATTTATTAAAAACCACCAGTCAAAAGAAAACAGCTGAAATACAAGTCTTTTATTTTTTATTGCAAGTTATTTAAGAATAGTTTTTCTTAAACTTAAGTTTTCAAATTATTCTTTTATTTAGAACGTTCATGGTGCGACAGTGAAATTAGATCTCGCGTATAATGATTAAAAATTGAGAGTCAGCCAAAAATGTATCTTATTGGTGACACGAAAAAACTATTTGTATAGCATATGTTAAAATTTGCAGATTAAAATTCGAGAATCCTGTGAAAGAATTACTACATAGCTTTTTCAGAATGCCGTGAATAATGAGAATAATAATATGCTTATTAATGTGCCAAAAAATGATCATAATACGGTTGTGGGTACTATAATATGATAACATTTTGAATATACTATGATTACATGTGAACATATTATGAGAAATTCGAAATCATAAAATGTTTATTTAGAACAATAATATGGTAATTTATGGATCATAATATAACTGTAGGGACAATACTATAATAAAATTATAGTTACTTTAATATCATAATATTATAACCATATTATAGTACGACTGTGGTTGGCACAAAAATATGATTGCCTTAACTTTGTTTTTTCTCTGCGTGTATACTGTCAATCTAGATGGAATTCCAGTTATAACATGGTTCAAGCCTTATTGGACTACAGAAGTTTTTGTTCGGAGTTACTGGATGCCTCATTACCTATGAATGATTATATTTAAAATATTTTTGAAGAATTCGTAGATGTTTTTGCACCTGTTAAAAAATTAACGCTGAAAATACAAAAAGAACAAATGACTTTAGGTGATTTTTATAGAATCTGGCTAACAAATAATGACAAAACAAAAATATTTTTATAAAGAATTGTATTTAATTATTATAAAAAGAGAAAACTACTTTATTAATAATTCACTTTTGATTGCAGTATTATATCTAGATAGCAGATTTAAGTTAATGCTAAGTCCCGAAGATGTTGAAAATGCTAAAAAACATATTTTAAAAACAATTAAAATTTCCGAAAATTTGCAAATGGAAAGAGAAGAAGAGAATTTTATGAGAGAATCAATATCTTGTTCTTCAGAAGATGATAAAAATATGCTCGAACAAGTTCTAAAAAAGGAAGAACGATTTTATAAATCAAATTCCTTAAATGAGAGGGCCTTTTTAGCCTTGAAATTCATATTGTCGCAACAAAGAACAAATTTAAAAGATGAAAACTTAAACAAATATATTAGTTATAAAACTAAACGAAAATTTCTTTGAAAAATAAATAAATTTCCTAATATGAAGCATTTGTACTTTTTTTAAAACCCTGAACCGTACACAAAGCTGACCTTTTTATTTCGTGTAACCTGAACCCATTTTTTTCAGGGTTTCAGTCCCTGCTATTTATACGGTGATTTTTTTTTTTTTTGCTCTAAAATCTAATGAGAATGAAGTAACAAAAGAAGAATACAAATGAGCGCGGAAGAGAAATAACAAAATCATGCCCGAAAAACGAAATCAAGAATTCCATGCACAAAAAGCCATCGTCTAAATTGGATCTTAGTGAAATATGAAAAATCGTAATTTTTGGATAAAAATTGTCCAAATGACGATAAATCAGCTATGTGTACGATGTCCCAATTCACATATATTAATACAAACTATATTTATATGGACACGTATTTAATCTCTTTGGATGTTGTTTTATTACGACTTTGGTCGTTTTTTTCCCGAAGTCCTAATTTGGGAGATTTATGAGAGCTGTGTGAAAAAAACATATGCAAAATGCATATCAATCTTTATAGTTTTAAGGCCCATTATTATAACTTGTCAATAGCTGAAATTTGTATGTTAGCGGACAGATAATAAATATTTCGTTATTATAAGTATACTTTAAGCTAAAGGTAAGTTAATCTTACCTCTGAATTTCAACGTAAGGTTTAAGCATTTGAAGTTGCCATTTTTTTTGCTTTGCAGTGTAGTTGCCGTGCAGTTTTTTACCGTTTGCTTAATGTGTGGTTTATTTCTGTGTTTGGCGTCGACATTTTTAATTTTTTCCAACAAACTTTTTTATTTTTACAAAATTCGAAGAAATTTTATTTTTCGTTTGTTTGTTGTAAGTAAATAAATAAAAGTACGTCGTTGCCACTACGTATTTTTAAGAATTATTTTAATTTGTCAAAAGTAATCGGTTTTTGCTTTATTAATGCCATATTTTCAAAAAATTTAAAAGTCTCCATATTGCCTACTTTAGCTAAAGTTACTTTTAACTAAAACGTTCCTCAAAGGCAAGTCATAATAATGGGCCTAAGAGTACATTAAATTTCAATATAGTTATGTTGGTTTATATTTTTGAAAATTTGACTCATGCTCACATACAAAAAGTATCAAAAAAATTGTTTTTTCTGAAAATTCTTCTTATATGTCTACTTATTTTCACTTCATAAGTAATATTCATATAATATTATATATAAGTATTGTAACATACATATATATTAATGGCAACTTAAGAAAAAATGTGTTAGCACTCTCATATACAAATATAATATAAATATTTTTTTAATTCGCAAAATTAAGAGATGTTTCCATACAAAATATTAAAAAAAAATCTTTTTACCATACAACTTTTGTAAGTTACCTGACTGAAATAGACCGAACATCGAAAAAAAAAATTCGGGACTAGTTGAATCTAATAAGGATTAATATATATGAATTTGGTGGTGATACTTGAAACATCTCCATAAAAAATACCTTAAAAATAATAAATTCTTTTTACAACATACAAGCAAAATTTTACAAAACCAATACATCGATAGACGCATCTCTGAAATCCCTTTCCGAAAGAATTAAAAAAATAAAAATTAGCTCTTTTTGACTCCACTTCTTAACACCTAAACCATCGACATTAGATTTTTTTCCTTGTAAGAACTATATATTTTCAATGCAGGTAATCATACATACTATGTATGTAGAAAAAATTATATTTAGTAAATTTATTGTAGTTGCTGAAAATTTAAATTAAGAAATTGTTTTGAAAATGATGTATACAACTTTGTAAAATATAAAAATATGTAGACTTCCACATTGTCGACATGATTTAATTGAAAATCTAAAAACATATAAAAATAATAATAAATAAAAACAACATTAATATGCCTCAATTATTTACATTCACATTTGTTTGTACTTTCACTTAATCATTCCATAAAGGATCTCCCCAACAAACCAAACGATATTGTTTCAATACCAACCATAACGATGTCATTTCCATGATAAATTTGCACGAGAATGATAAAATTAATGATACATACATATATAATAGGGACAGTGGAAAAAATGTACCTTCGTTAATGATATCGTTATTCCATGAAGTAACGATGCCAAATGATATCGAAAATATCAAGCAGCGCGATAAAATTTTTTAACATTCCATGAAGTGTTTCGGTAAATTATCGCCATTCCATGAAAAAATGATATTATATGTTGGCCTGTGATTATTAGTTAACCCACAAAAAAACTGTCGCTTTTGTATGCAACTTTTTGATATGTTTTTTTTTTTTTTGATAATAGTTAACTAGAGTTATAAATTCTGAAATTATTATAAATTTGAAATGATTTTATTTTTTCAAAATTATAATATGCGATGTCTTTAGACATTTACATAGTTTGAATTGAAAATTAAGCTGTTATGAGAAGAAGTTATAAAGTTTACTATGGGTTAGTTGGTCAAAATTTACTAATTAAATTAGACTGGTATTTGCCTGGTATTTTTAATTATAATTATGTCATAGAAGTATTTATAATTAAGCCATCAAAGTATATTTTGCTCTTTTAAACGTTAATATTGAAAATTTATTATTAATTTTGTGAAAAATAAATAGTTTAAAAAATATTTTAAAGCGATTTAGGACCGTTGAGGAAAATTGTAGTTAAATGCAAACTCTACCTTAAACCACTACTTCTATTAATTTCAACTAATTGCTTCTTTGGTTCGAAATCAATAAAAAAATAGTTTTTTTATTTTCGGCAATAAATGTGGATAACAAGTGCAGAAAGGAAGTCTAACAATACAATAATAATTTTCAAATTAAAATCCCATTTGTAGTTAAAAAATATCCAATAAGAACACATTTTCATCCGAACAGCAAGTTCTAAGACTAAAATCTTTGACATGTTAGTTATCATTGTTGCTTTAGAATTTCACTACCACATGATAGCAAGATTTTAAAGCAAATCGTAGTCTTATTAACATTTTACATAACTAAATTAGTTTAAAAACATTTTACGTCGCAACGTCTGTTGTGTATTATATTATTTTTTTATTTTTTTTTTGTTAATGGTTTTTAGGGGGGATATATCACCATCCCCCTGGATCCGCACCTGTATGTATCATTCAATTATAAATTATATAAATATATTTTTTAATATAATAAAATTATATCGACATCATACTTAAATATTATAAATGAAATCATACATATTATGAAAAAAATAAAAAAAGTTATAACCCTAATGTACATATTGATTAATATTGAAAGTTAACATATAATTCAACCAAAAGTATCACTTGGTTCAACAAATAATGTGCCACAGATAATTCCAATGTTAATATTCGACATAAATTTGCAACTACAACGGCAACAGTAATGCGATAAATGTGTTAGTGTTAACCAGATTACATGTATACCTACATTTATATATATAGCGTGTCCCGGAATAAGAATAATAGCTCTTAAACTGTGCTCTTCAGTTGCTGATTTGGGAAAAATAATGAAAGTTTGTACTTTTTTTATAAGTGCTTTTTGAAAAACAATTTCTAATTTTTACAAAATTGTTACACACACACGCACACACAAAATATAACCCAACATTTTCCAATTAAATCAATGTGTTGAATTATTTGAAAAAGTAATCAAAATCGTAATATATTTAAAATTTTTTTATTGTTTAAAGTATTTTATAAAAAAAACAATACAACGTCAACATCACAGACTACACGGACAGGAAACAACTGATTGAATTAAAATGGCGACTAGAAAATGCGTAAAAGAAAATGTCAAAATTGTAGTGATACACAGAAATGGATATACATATATACAAAAAATATCTACCATACAAGTTTAATTTTTCTATCTCATTTTTCAAATCACTACAATGTCAAACATAATAATACGGTTCGAAAATTCTTGTTTGAAATATGGTATTGGTAACCTGTCGGTGTAGTCCGTGGTCAACATGTTGTTTTTTACTTTATTTATGTCGTACTTATTGTTTGCATTAACTACCTAACGAATATTTCTGAAAATTTATAACAAGCAATTGGTAAAACAGCATGAAAAAGTTTAATGAAAATAATTTCAATAATTTCAAATAACGAATATTTCGGTATAACGAATGGGCCTAAGAATATATCATTCGTTATACCATCCGTTGGCCGTAAATGTTTTGTTTTTTTTTTTTTTTTTTGAATATCGTCTGTTTATTAAAGTTTGCCAAATTGGTTGTCAGATTAAAGTCAACTCTAAATATATCAGACATGATACTATATATCAAAAACATCTTGGTTAGCACATTGAGTTAAAGCTCCATAAATTCGCCGGACGCACAATTATATATATATATATATATATATATATATATATATATATATATATATATATATATATATATATATATATATATATATATATATATAAAATAACTAAAAACTTGTGAGAATGTTTTTTAAAGTTTGAAAGAAGAAAAACTACTGCAACATAGTTATGCTCAAGGGTTGCCATTTAACTTTTTTATATTTCAGGGCTGACATATGGAGATTTGTGTTTAATGGAAATTGATCAATCAAACTTCCGTAGCAATACTTTAATCAATTCGTAAAAACATCTTTTGTCGGGACACCCGAATATATATGTAGGCATACAAATACGCACAATAGTCGACTTACAATTCGGTGCGTGTACGTTTGAGTGTGCACTCACCCACAATTGCGGTTTAAACAACACTTTTCACATGAGTAAATTGAAAAATGCTATATTTTACTTCTGAAGAATTACAATTAATTAAAGACACTTTTTCCTTTCTACTGGAACCGCTACTCAAAGTTTGCATTCACATCATGATGAGGCTTGGTGTTAACGGTTTTTCTTAAATATACATACTTTAAGGACACAATTGGCATACGAAGAGAATGTGAAAACACACAAACGATACTTTACATAAACCAAGCACCCACTTTAATGCGTAGCCAACCATGTGTTGATGCAACCATTTTATTTAATGTTGCACTTTCAATTTATTTATTTTGAATATGTTTGTGCGTATTTTTGCAATTATTGCAAGTGCATCGTCACACATTAAACTGCACGTAGTCATACTTAGGAATACTGTTGCATTTTTAAGCATTAACTAATTGTTTGAGTACTTTGTAATTGAATTGTTAAGTATTTACGAGAGTGGGTTTATGTGTTTGTTTCTTATATTTATATTCCATACGTTAAAATTGCAAGTTTCTTTGGTTTGTTACCCAGTATAAAAAAAGTAATGAAGTGTTATTGACTACCAGTAATGTCGCCTCTTTATCTTCTGCATTACTTTAAAACACACAACAATGCATTAACTTTGCTTTTACATTGTTTGATACCTATTATATGTTATTATTAGCCTTATTCCAAAATTTAAAATAATGTTCTGGTAATTTTTCTTTTTTTTATATAAAAAAAAAAAATTTCATAAATTTACACTTAACCTGAGAGAAAGAGAGTGTATCAAATATGCAAATAAAGTAACAGAGTATTTATTTCAGTGCCAGGCGTTTTTTTCTCTCTACACAAAAATCATTTTAAAAACATAAAAATCAGACTCGTACAAAAAGTATTTAAAGCTATTGAGTCTCAGAGGTTCAGCCAAAAAGTATATAATTCTCAGGAGTACAGTTCCCTCTCACGGAATTTTTAGTATTCTCTTTGAACACGTACATAGTTTGGCGGCAACAAAGGTGAGTTAGCAGTGCTGCCATATAACCAGTTGTTTTTTTGTTTGCCGATTTTTAGGATGCTTAAGATTTTTTCTAAAAAATTGTTTATTTTATTTAATTCATGAATTTTTCAGATTTTTCGTATAAAAAATATAATATTTGTTCAATATACTATTTATTTTTACAAAAAATTTAACATATTAAATATAAGTAAAAAATACAACCAAACTTTGTAATTGTGTTAAAAAATAGTTACAAATTCTAACATAACATTGTGACATAAAAAGTATTAAGCTATATTCTCTGTCTATTCGCATACATATATCTATTCATATCCATTATTTCTCATTTCTATAGTAAAAATATATAATGAAGAAAACAAATATACTATTGAGTTTTGCAAGATATTATAAAAAAAAAATTATAAAAAATGCATGAATTTGAAAACCAGTTATTTTCATCAAAAAACTAGCATAAAAAATTAAACTGCTTATTAGCAACACTGCATTAACCAAATTTAGTGTTTTTCAACACCTTATTGTATACTTTTTGGGTTGTCATTCCGCACTTGCAGAATGTTTTTTTATCAATGGGGAAATGACTTACTTTTGATTGAATTACTTTTTACGGATTTTGTAGTTCACTAGTTGACAGTTAGAATAAAGAAAGGAAATATCATTTATTTAAACGGATTTGTGGTTAGTTTCTAAAAAAAATTAATGATTTTTCTTTATTTCGGTATTTTACTGTTAACAAATGAACTTAAAATCCGTAGGTCATAAAAATGTCCTACACTGCACATATGTAGAAATAAACGACCTTTCATTTATTTTGTTTATTTAAACTTCCCATACAAAATTATTTTAAATGACAATATTAACCTTAACAGAAAATCCTTATTCATATGTAATTTTTTCTTTAAATTAATGTAAAAAAGGGTTGAAAATATACCTTTTTTGTATTTTAACTATTTATTTTTAAATAAACTATAACCGACTGTAAAATGTTCAAATAAAAGACTAGAAACCCCCAAAAAATATTTTACCTTTAATAAATGAAGTTTTTTCAGTGTAAAACAAGTAAGCGTCAAGTTGAACTCTGTTTTTTGCTGCCTCACACACAATCGTAAATGTGATAGTAGGTGTGTTGCCATTCACTGACATAGAGCTATGATTCAAATTCTTCAAACTTTTAAGGCTGATCCGGCCGTTCTTTGTTTCGAGCTCAAAATCACAACTTTTAAAGCGACCAAACCACCTCCGGCCCGATTGTTCAGATAGTATATGCTCGCCGCTAAAATTCAATAGCCCTCGGCCGCACACTTTTTTCATATTAAAGGAATGAAGAAGAACTCCCCGCAAAACACTTTATCTGGTACAAAATTCCACATGTTCGAGGCAATAGGTTTAGCGGCAATACTAAAGGATGGTTAAATTTTAAGGGCCGATGTTGAATGTGAACCACAGCTAAATGTCAAGTTTTTTTCTGCATTTTATTTGAATTTTTTTAATTTCAAACTAACTCAGTTTGAACCATGGAAAGATACACAATCGAGCAACGCGTTAAAGTTATTCAGGCTTATTATAAAAATAGGAGTTCAAATCAAAATGCATTTCGTGCACTTCGTGATATTTTTTTTGGTCAGCATAATCGACTAAATGTGTCCACAATCGGGAGAATTTTGGGCTAATTTTAGCAAACCTGGTCTGTGAAAACACCTGTGCATGCTCGCACAGTTCGTTCTGCGGAAAACATTACTGTTGTTCGCGATAGTATGTCATGAGGTCGGCCAAGCATTTACCGTGAATGATGATCGCTATCGCGAGATAATAACGAACTTATTGTGGCCAGTAATTAAGGATATTACCCTGGGCGATATGTGGTTTCAACAGGACGGTGCCACTTGCAACACAGCTAACGAAACAATGGCCCTTTTGCGCGACAAATTCAATGGCCGTGTTATCTCACGTGGTGGCGATGTCAATTGGCCGCCAAGATCATGTGATTTGACACCGTTGGAGGTTCTTTCTTTGGGGTTATTTGAAAGAAAAGGTGTACGTCGATAAGACAGCAACAATTCAAGAGCCAAAGGATGAGATATTTTGGCACATTAACGGCATAGAACCTCAATTATACCTCAGCGTCATCGAAAATTTGGACCATCGAATGGAAGTGTGCCGCCGAGGTCGCGGCGGCCATTTGGCCGATCATAATAATAAGAAATCATAATAAAAAGAAATGACAATAATTTCCTGAATAATTTGTGTTTTATTCAAAATCAACATCGGACCTTAAAATTTAACCACCCTTTAGTTGCGGCCTCTTGTGTAAAATGATCGTTTGTAATTCAAGACCTAATAATATTTAAAGAGGTGGATCTAATTTTTCAATTTGGTATGCACATTCATGATCTACATCCTAAAATCTATCAGAATTTATTGGCCGCATATCCAATGCATTTTTAGTGTTTTGCTGTGTCATTAATAAATTGTTATTTAAGGTTGAATAAATTGTTATTTAAGGTTAAACAGTTTTAAATTATGAACCATAATTAAATTAAAATATTCAAATAACTACAGGCTACTCAAAAACAAAGAAGATGTTTCAAATAAACTTAATACATATAAAGCAACAGGACCTTTACAATTGCCTTAATGTCAGAAATTTATGCACATTTTATTTATCAAAAATATTAAATTTAGTTTAATCATTACAACTTCTTGTCGGTAAATAGCTACGAGTAATATTGCAAATAGTATCAACTAGCATAACCAGAATTTTCAAACCGAGTAATATTGCAAATAGTATCAACTAGCAAAACCAGAATTTTCAAACCATGATGGTTATGCCAATGTGGTGAAATACAAGCTATTTTCAATTGTAGTCGTTAAAAAATTTGTTTTCACTAAAACTGATTCCCTCAAAAAAAAAAAAAATAGGAAGTAAAGTCACCAAAAAAATGTTGCTTAGTCAATTAAATTTTTGTCACTAAAATTGCTAATGTCAGCAAAATCGTGTTGCAGAAAATCAGCGAGTTGATTTTTAGTAAAAATTTAGTTTATTCAAAAAAACTACAACAATTTAATTACATATTTTTTCTCGATATTTCGTAAATTACTTGTTGAATTTTTCAATAGGTTTTTTGTAATAATTATATATTACAAATGTTTACTAGTTCTTTTGTCTCAACGGCACACTGTACGCAAGTGATTTTCAGATATTATCATTTGTTTTTAGAACATATCAATATGAACACGTATTTGCAGAGATTATCTGATGTATTTGAATTGAATGTATTGAATTTCAGCCTTTTTTGAAAAACGTTGTTTTTGCGAAGACATTTACTGAATTTCAAATATTATTATTTCTCTTTAAATATTTCCAAATGTATTTAAGAAATATTCATTTGAGTTTAAAAAATATTAATTTGTTTTCAGGATCATATTTTTCATAACAATATGCACTACTTTAATATTTTATTTTGGTAAGGCGTTAAAATTTTTAAATATACTCGTATTAAACTATTTTTGAAGTAGATTTGAGTTCTTAAATGATCAGGATAATTTTCGCAAAACAAAACGATCTGTATGCAAAAAAAAACTTTGAGAAGGAGACATACACATATTACGCATTTCACGAGTCATTCCTCCTACAGCATCAGGTCCATTCGGCAAATATCTGGAGTAACTGTTTCAAATTCCACAATAAATCAAGTTATTTGAAATACTGTTTACTTCAAAATAAAGCAAGTTCCAAGATTATTGCCTCGCCATATTACGAAGAGACTTTAATGTGCTTGTGAAAATATATGAATACCAATTATATTTTTGTTTTTGAAGTGCAGTAATAAGAAATTTCTACTTAAGGTTATATTTTTTAATAATCCATATTTATATCGGGGCTACTAGAGAAAAGGAAGTAACCCCTTAACTTCTCTAGAATAAATTTTGGTGGTGGTTCACTTATGGTCTGTTGAGGATTTTGTTCGGATGGATTGATGGAGATTCAGTTCGTTTCATGTAGAATGAATAGTCTCGATAATGTATTCACTCTAGAAATGAGTTTATTTAATTTGCTAGCTCAAAACCCAACAAAAGTATTCATATTTCAGCAGGAAAATGCCGCAATTCACAACAGCTCGTATAAAAAAATTGTTTTTATTGAAAAATACACAAGTAAAGAATTGGCCAGCATGTTCCCCGATTTGAATGCGAAAACCACCAATTTTTATATCTTCACTTAAAACTGCAAATTAAGTAGAATGGGAAATAATTGATGACAATATAATTCAAAATTTTGTTAATAGTGTGAAAAACAGAATTTTTAGTAAAGGGTGTCCCAAGAAGAACGCAATTTTTAAATCTGGCAACATTCGAAGTGTCATTGTTTGACATTTGAACAATTGTTATTGTTTGCTAGTAGAAGGTACGAGGTTAGTAAAAATGGAGCGCTACACGAATGAACAACGCATTCTCATTGTGAAATTGTTTTACCAAAATGGTGAAAGTTTTGCGGCTACAGTTCGCAAATTGCGATCAATTTGGGGTCACAATAATGCTCTAAAAGAGTCAACTGTAAAGAGATTAATGGATAAATTTGCCGAAACTGGGTCTGTTAGTGATGTAAAGACAACAACGCGCCATCGACCAGGTCGATCGACCGAAAATGTCGCAGCTGTACGTGATGATGTCGCTCAAACTCCATCCACCTCAATTCGACACCGAGCTCAGCAAATTGGTGTCTCCAAATCCACTTTGCAGCGAATTTTGACGAAAGATTTGCATCTTCATGCATACAAAGTTCAATTGACTCAGGAACTGAAGCCAGCTGACCATGGACAGCGAAGGGAGTTCGTTAATTGGGTATTAGAGAGACAACATGAAAATGCTGATTTTGCCGATAAAATCATCTTCAGTGACGAGGCCCATTTTCATATTGATGGCTTCGTCAATAGGCAGAATTGTCGCATTTGGGGTGAGGAAAATCCTCGAGTGATTCACGAGAAGCAAATGCATCCTCAACGTTTCACTGTGTGGTGTGGTTTTCGGGCTGGAGGAATCATTGGACCTTTTTTTTATGAAAATGAGGCAGGTCAAGCGCAAACAGTCAATGGTGTTCGGTATCGTGAAATGATAACCAGTTTTTTCTTGCCTAGAATTGAAGAAATAAATGTGGAGGGCATGTGGTTCCAACAAGACGGCGCCACATGTCATACAGCCAGAGAAACAATTCAATTGCTGCATCAGTCATTTCCCGGTCGTGTTATTTCGCGTTTTGTAGATCAGAATTGGCCGCCTAGATCGTGCGATTTAACACCATTAGATTTTTTTCTTTGGGGTTTTTTGAAGTCGATGGTTTACGCGAATAAGCCGACGACGACTCAAGCCTTAAAAGAGGAAATTGGACGCTGCATTAATGAAATACCGCAGCATTCATGCAAAACGGTCATTGAAAATTTCATTAAAAGATCGCGTGCATGCCAGCAAAGCCGCGGCGGCCATCTGCACGATATATTGTTCCATACATAACCTCATTCTGTCTACTTTACGATATAATAAAGTTTCACGATTTTTTTTTAAATATCTGTGTTTTATTTAAAATTTAAAAATTGCGTTCTTCTTGGGACATCCTTATAAATATAGTGTGTGACTAATAAATTTAGCTGTCGACTACTACTTTGCTAGACCGGGTTCAAATCCTGCCGATGGCACTGTTTTTTTTAATTAAAATTTTGTACAAAAAATATATTGTTTGATCTAATCTAATACAATTTGATCTGTAATTTTTCGGACAAATTTAAATCTTACTAAGTCCCCAAAAATATATAGCTGATAATACAGCAGATAATAAAGAATATCAAATTGGCTATGATTAAATATTGCCCAGATCAGCGTTGCTACTCGGCCATGTATGAATGTCAAAACAAAAATCTTGCACGGGTGTATTTTTTATATGGCTTGGAAGAGTTGTATTTTTTAGCATAATTTTGGTCTGTACTATATTCAGAAAAGCGCGACATCTACCTGGTTGTTGTCTAACTATAAGTGTGTTAATCAGCACAACTTTGATAGCTAAATAAACGTAAAAAAATAATTCAAGTTAAGCCTATTGCTGAAAAATATTGCTAAAGTTTCTGCTGAAAACACTAGTAACTATACTTGATATACAAATTTTTCTACTAACTTATTTCTTTTAGTGTACTAAACTTTAATTATGAAATATTACAAATATCAGATTCTTATTTTTTAAATATGTTTGCATACCCAAGTATGTTTATATATTAATACGCTGCAGAGAATAAAATTTAATCCGATTATAAAATAATATTAAAAAAAAAAATACAACTTAAGGGTAAATAAAACTAAAAACAACTACTTAATTGTAGTAGATACATAATTGATATGTACATTAGAGTGGTACTAATATGTCAATTTGTATATAAAAACATTTTTTTTTCCATATTTTATATTATTTATTGAATCTTCACTTTTAAAAACTGTGAACTAACAATAATTATCCAAATCTTAAAACTAAATATTAATTGTTAAGTCCAGCCAGTGCCAGACTGATGTTGTGTGGTTCAACTGGGACCATTATTTCCCCTTATTATTAGCGGACCAGATCCGCAGTGTCCCTCCTCCTAAGACGCTGGTGGCCGTGATTATCAGTTAAGTTACGGGCTAGTATGTTGGGGTGTGTTTCCAGTTTTGTTAAATAGCGTTGACAGTGTCTAATAATTTCATCTTTGACCAGGGGTACATTCAGGTCTTTATGTATGTTGTAATTCCTAACATACCAGGGTGCGTTCGTGATCGTCCTCAAGAATTTATTTTGCATTCTCTGAATTTTCCCTATATTGGACGCAGAGGCAGTACCCCAGAGCTGAATTCCGTAGCACCATATGGGTTTCATGATCGAATTGTAAATGAGTAATTTGCAGTCCAGGCCTAGTTTAGAGTTTTTGCCAGTAAGCCAAGCGAGTTGAGCAGTTTTTAGCCTCATCTGAGTTATTTTCGCATCTATATGATTTTTCCACGTGAGTCGACGGTCAAGGTGAATACCTAGATATTTCACACATGTGTGTTGGGGTATATTCACATTATTAATTTTAATGGGTGGACACGTCTCTTTTCTCAGTGTGAAAGTAATGTGGATACATTTCTGTTCATTCACCTTAATTCTCCACTTATCCAACCAAGCTTCCAATTGTGAAATGTGAGTCTGTAACATTCTAGACGCTATTTTTGAGTCATCGTGGACGCTTAAGATTGCAGTATCGTCAGCGAAAGTCGATGTGTGGGTATTAATATCTAATGGCATGTCTGAAGTATAAATGATATATAACAGAGGACCCAAAATGCTACCTTGTGGAACTCCGGCTTGTATATCTTGAGGAGAGCTGACAAAACTTTTTTCAGCAAGAGTGAATTTTCGATTTGTTATATAGCTTTTGAGTAGCTTGTGAGTATTTGTTGGTAACAAAAATTTTATTTTAAACAGTAGACCTTCATGCCAAACCTTATCGAAAGCCTGTGAAACGTCGATAAAAAGGGCAGAGCAGTATTTTTTCTCCTCGAACGTTTTTCTGACAACAGTAACCAGCCTGTGGGCTTGCTCAATGGTGCTGTGTTTTCTCCTGAAGCCAAATTGGTGTGATGGAATACAGTTGTTTTGTTCCACATAAACAGTTATCTTTTATATTAGGATTTTCTCGAACAGCTTTGACAAATTGGATAATAGGCTTATAGGCCTATACGATTCCACTTTTGTGTAATCTTTGCCTGGCTTGGGTATCATTTTAACGAGTGAAACTTTCCATTCTGGGGGATAGTATTCAAGGCGTATAATAGCATTAAAAATAAAGAGAATTATCTTTAATGCTATACGGGGTAACTCCAAGAGCATCCTGTTACCGATTCCATCGATACCAGGAGCTTTTTTGGGGTTTAGTTCAAAAATAGCCTTTTCGACCTCTCTCATCTCAAACGTTAATCGGGTAGCTGCTCGGTGCTGGGGTAAAATCGGTGGCAACTCTGTTACAGAACTTGTTTTATTTGGCGTGAATACTTTTCTTAAATGTTCTACAAACAGATCTCCTTTTTCAGTATCATTTCTAGCCCAACCTCCGTCTAATTTTCTCAAAGGAGGCTTACATAAGACAGGTCTTTTTAAATTTTTCGTTGCACGCCATAATGAGTAATCAGTTCTTGATGTTGGATCTAAATTTTCAAGATATCTGTTTAATGAAGCAGTTCTCTTATGTTCAAGTAGCTTTCTTAATTTTTTAGTGCATTCTTTCAACCGTTCCTTAAGTTGAGGAGATCTGTGCTGTTGCCACTCTCTTCGAGCTCTTCTTTTTTCATTTAAGAGTCGTTCGACATCGGCAGACAAAATAATATTTTGTCTGTTGTGTCGGGGGGGTTTGGTAGCAAGTTGAGCAGCAAGTTTGAGATTTAGTTCAAAATTTTGAATCGAGAGGTCGATATCTTCCGGTGTTCTTAGCGGTATGTTTTCCGAGCAGTGTGTACTGATAAATTTTTTATACTTCAACCAATCTGTTGTTTTGCCTGTCAGTGCTAAGTCACCAGAGGGGGGTACAACTCCTCGGGGGTTTAAAATAGTAACAACTGTAGGTGTGTGATCAGATGAGAGATCCAATAATGGTTCTACATGGACCAATTCTCTCGCAATAGACATTGTTATTCCAAAGTCTATCAGATCGGGTATTTTTCGACGATCCGTTGGCCAGTACGTGGGTTCTCCACTAGAGATCACATCCATACCCAGCTTAGAAATTGTATTAAACAAAACACGGCCCTTAGGGGTAACAAGCCGTGACCCGCAGAATGTATGCTTGGCATTATAGTCTCCAGCTGCCAGAAAACGCGGTCCTAATGATTCGAAAAAGACTGTGTACTGATCCTCCGTTATGGAGAATCTGGGGGGAGAATAAATTGACGAAATCACCAAGTCCCTATCGAATTCTTCAAAACATATAGTAGTGGCCTGAAGATAATTTTCGCAAAGATCACACATAAGAAAATGTTTTAATCTAGATTTAATGAGAATAGCTGATCCTCCACATGACCTGCCTCTTGGGTCCTTAGTATTATACATTGTGTACCCGCGAATTGAAAATGAACTTCTCAGGGTTAAATGGGTCTCAGAAATAAGCATTACGTCAATCTGCTGATTTCTGAGAAAATACTCAAGCTCTTCTTTATGTTGGCATATGCCGTTAGCATTCCAGTAACATATTTTCAAACTGTTCATGGTTTAGTTAACAAAGCTTGCATCAAAATAGACTGATTTCTCATCATCTCTTGCATCATATTACTCATTGAGTTTGTAAAGTTAGTAACAGTTTGAACCAGGGATTCAATGGATGCTTCAAGTCTGCTGAAATTTTGTATCTGGGGTTCAGATTGAGAAAGTGGAGCATTTGGATTGACTTGTGCGGCTTGTGGAGTTTTTGGGGGCTGTGGTTGTCCCCGTAGAACTTCAGAGTATGAAGCACTGTTGGTGATAATTTGTGGGTATTGTGGAATATAAAATTCGGGTTCCAACTGTGATTTCATTCGGGGGTTTCGGGTTCTGTTTAAATTTGAGTTTTTTAATTTTAAATATACCTCACAACCTCTGTAATTAGCAGTATGGGGGTTACCGCAATTGCTACATTTCTTTTCAGTATTTACTGTCTTTGGTTTGGTGCAGTCAGCTGTGCTATGCAGCTCACCGCAAACTACGCAAACTGCATGTAGTCTACAATAAGACCTAGTGTGACCATACTCCTGGCAGTTCGTACACTGAGCAGGTCCTCGTCGCTTATGTGGTGCTTCAACTGTAACTCTATAGTGTAGCAAGTACCTAAGTTGATAAATAGGGTGTGTTTCATTTTTCTTCAATTTGATATCGCCAGGCTCTAATTCAACTCGGAAAAGGGGTTGGGGGAGCTTATCCCGGTTTCTAATATTAACAACGGACTTAACTTTAAAGCCGTTGATTTCGAGTGCCTTCTTTACTTCAAGTGGGTCATTGTATGATTCAATACCCTTAATCACTATCTGAAGACCTTTGCTGCTCTTCAACTGGTAAGTATAAAATTTTTTTTTTCTGGATTCAAGAAATGATACTAATTTTCTGAAATTGGATTCACATTAAACTTGAATCTTAGTTTCAACAATTTTGCCATTTTTTATTGGCACAATATAAAAAGAGTTTTCCCCAATAAGGCTGACTAGGGTTTTAACAAATTCATTTGAATTTTGCTCTCTTAGATAGATAGGGGGAGGTCTTTGTGGTTTAGGTATCACCGGGGCATCATTATCTTCGCTTTCCAGTATGGCAAAACGGTTTTAGGATTGAGTGACATTTATTTCACCTCTACTAAGCTTAGGATAGGGAGCTGTTTTAGCCGATTTTGGGCTTCTTTTCCTTTTAACTATTTTAACATACCTGTCTAATCCAGTCTGTACCAATGGTTTGGCGGTAATGATGACTGGCAGGTCAACATTGGGTGTTGCGCCAGTTGAGGGGTTAATAGTTAAACTAACAAACACAAACAAAGTACAAAATTTAAAACTTTTATGTGATAAAACTTTAAAAGATTTTTTTTTTTTTTAATACTTCACAAGTTTTAAATAAAACTCTGTGTGATTTTGTTTTAAACTCAATAAGTATTTTTAAAGATAAAACTCTCTACTAAAAAAATCGTAAATGAAAAGAAATTTGAATTTTATAGAGTTTTATTTTAATATAAAAAATAAACTACAAATAAATTACAAAAAATCAATATTAATAAAATTATATTTAAAATCACTATTTTGTGGAAACATGGGCAGAATTGCATACAATATAGATGAATTCTGTGAATACAATGATCCTCATAAAGAATCTAAATGTAGAATATGATGGAAAAAGTTAAAAGATAAACAAACAGCCAACCTAAAAGGGCATTGCAAAATGATCCATATCAAAATTATCTTTATCAAAATTTTAATTCTGAAAATAACATATAAATTATTTACAAATAATGTATTAAAATCTTATATATATCCCAATAAATAATTTTGCTGAAATTCAAGTTAAAATCAAGTGTAATTCCAGTCATATTTTCAAGTTTGCACTCTAATTCAATAACATATTCCAGTAAAAAGGATACTTGAATGCAAGTAAAACAACACTGGGTAAATATACTTTAATTTAAGCCTTGAAATACAGTTTAATTTAAATTCAAACACCATACTAAAAACACTTGTATTCAAGCCCTTGCTTCAATAATAAATCAAGCTACAAAAATAATGCAATGATTAATTTTATTTTGTTTATTAAAATCACTAAATGCTAAAATTGACTACTAAAACGATAATTATAATGTTGAATTTTAATAACACAATACTAAGATAATAAATAAATCAATTTATTATACAACATAATATTTGTTTTGGTATTTCTTTGCGCTAGTTTTCTTTGCTTGTTAAAATGATTTTTCAAACTGATTTTTAAAATTCAGTGATTTTTACAGTCAATATCAAGTTCATACAAATAAAAATAATTTGGTGGATGTTTTTGTTTATTGTCAATATTTTAAATTTAAAATTTTCCTGTGGAAATTTTTAAAAAATCTGAGTTTCTTCCATGGATTTTCACGAAAAGTTAAGCCAGATTTATGTGAAGCTAAACTCTGTCCTTACATTTTCTTTTTTTCTTATTTTAGAAAGATTATGCAAATTTATACGCTTGTAAATAAAAAAAGGATTAATAAAAAAACATCCAGATTAAATATACAAAACAAAAATTATAAAAATGTATGTATGTTGTAAAGAGTTACGTCCTCCCTCATTTTTCAAAACGCAACGCCTCTCTACACATCATTTTTTTTTAATCGATTTTGTAAATCACTTGAATAAAGTAGGTGATTGCACGCGTTGAAACAACTGTTCGTTACGTTATTTGAAATTTAAAACATACAAATTAGAATTTCATAAGTCACTGAGCTCAAAAAAAAGTCACTTGAGATGTCAGAATCATCACTTGAATTATTTGAGCGTTGGTTTGAAATTTCTTCAAACTATTTAAAAAAATACACAATTTGTAATAATTTGCAAATTATTTTCAATCAGCCGTTAACATTGGTTTTGCCAATAGCAAAATTTCTTATATGCTTAAATGCAGGTAACACTGAAATTATTTTAATTTGACAATTAAAAATGATAACGTAAAAGTCCAACGCAATGATGTAGTGATTTATGAAATTCGATTTTTTACACTCGTGTTGGCGTTACAAATTGCAGTGTAGGTAAGGCGTTCAACGCAGGGGATTTGCAAAATTTGGGCGTTAATATATTGTACCAAAACCAATCATTACCGTATTTTCATGGCTTTGTTTAAACTTGACGTTATTATGTTGTTTGAACTTGAATTGAACTGTGATTCAAGGCTTGAATTACAGTATATTCTCACTGTAAAAACTCGAATTCTACTGGAGTATTGTTAAATACGGGGTGGTCCAAATACAGTTATCTTTTTAAATCATATGTTATTTTGACACTGATATTGAAATATTGATTATCAGTTAGTATTATATTATAGACAAAAATGAGTCTCTTTACGCTTGGTAAACGTTGGGATTGAGTGCTGTGTTGCCCAAACTGAAGTCTTGGACGAAATGAAGCACCCACCGAGCGTACCGTACGCAAGTTTTTGCAAAAAAAATTTTAGACTGGCTTGCTAGTAGACAACACTAATGGACGCGTCGTCGTACGGTGTGTACCGATTAGAATATGTCTGCTGTGGCCGAAAGTGTCCAACTAATTCAGCCCATGAACATCGACCCCTTTAGACTTTTTCCTGTGGGATGCCGTTATGACCGATGCTATGGGAATAATACAGAAAAGATCCGCAACCTTAATGCTAAGATCGTGCGAGCCGTTCGTGAGAGAGAAACTGTCCACAAAGTCTTCAATAATTAAACTGATAGGATGAGCTACTGGGAATTTAGCCGCAGCAGCCACATAAATGAAATCGTGTTCCATAAATAATGGGAATACATATTTGCTTTTTCTAATAAATCCGTAAAATATCAAAAGAAATTAAGTTTTGTTCATATTATTTAATTTTTAAAAGATATTTTTATTTAGATCACCCTTTACTCTACATCTTATGCGCACCAATGATTAGTTTGCGATGCTGATGCATGAGCTAATTTTGTGATACGTATTTTACATTTGTTGTGCGTCATTTGCTTCAGTGATGCTTTTTGAACATCTGACAATTTCAGTGTTGCTAGCTGATGCTTTTACGAAGGCGCTGCGCATCAAATTAAAAGCAGTGATACAAATGCGAAAAGGTCATCTTTGTTTAAAGCAGGCAAAGCGTCAAAATACGGCGTTCAAAATAAGTCTTCTGCAAATAATTTTTATTTTTTTCAATACCCAGCAAAAATGAAGCTGCCAAAGAAGCAATAAAAGCATCACTACTATGGCAAAGTCGTCACTTCTTTTCTGATGGTTTCATCGATGAATTTAACATTGGCGTGTCATAGGATGGAAGTATTCAAATAGAGCTACTGGCATTACTCATACTTTACTCTAGGGAAGTAATGAATATACAATGATTAGATATTCTGATGCATGAGTGAAAAATGTACATATACTTTGTAATATTTAAGCTTTGATGAAAATATAATTCATAAGAATGCAGAAAAATAAGTTTAAAGAAGCGAAATTTATGCACTGATGTAAAAATACTCTTTATTAGAACAATTACATAATTCTGCATTAATGAAAAACCTTCTTTGGGCAACTTGGAAATATTTTTCAAACATTTTAATGAATTTTTGGACAAATTTAAAATATTTTTGAATAATTTAAAACTGGTTGGACAATTTTGAAACATTTTTAAAATATTTTTGAACAATTTTAAATATTTCGACAATTTTAAAGCCTTTTTGGACAATTTGGAATAATTTTTACACAATTTTTAAATTATTTTGGAAAATTTAGAATTAAAACTGGAAATGGTGTAGTGTTATAACTACTTAAAGCTGAAAAATTGCATTAAATAAAAATATAAAAATGATTTAAAAAAAATGTATAAAAGGTCTTCATAACATCTTTATTGTTTAATGTAAAAAGATGAAATTTTTATTCGAATTTTATTCTTATCTTTCATAAACATTTTAACAAAATAAATACACATAGGGGTTGGCCAAATTTGTACTTTTATACATCTTGAATGTAAGTAAAATAAACATGGAATGAATTACAAATATTCTGATATATGTGCTAACTATTTCCTAATATTGGTTACAGCTTGGTATCAAAAATAATCTGCGGTCAACTACGCTTTGCCAGTAATGTGCCGTTTGTATCTTTCTGCCTGGGTAATTAGCTAAAGGTCCTCATATATAGAAAAAGACGTCGAGTTTAACGTCTTTATACGTTTAAAATAAAAAAGCATTAAAGGTATAATTCAAAATGTAAAATGATTGTATAGTTAGTTCTCATACAATCGATTAAAAGGATATTTTAAACTTTAATGGAAATCATAATTTTAAATTTGTGTTTTTCTTCACAAACAAAATCTACAACATCAAAAATGTTTGAGCAGTTTGATAGCACAGAACAACATTGAAATATTGTTCACAAATGCATTAAGGATAACACTTGAATGGTTGTTTAATATTAACGATGAAAAGTGGAATACATAACTCTACTACAAACATACTGCTAGCCTACTTATTGAATCATTCACTCATACATCCATCCATTCATCCATTTACTTATTCTTTAACTCGTTCATTCATTTACAATCATCAACAGCCAACACGTGTCCTTCAAATTATTACTCACACAAACCAATAAAATTGTAAAAACTTTTGCACTTGGCATGCATACACCCCATTCGCTCTACTAAAAGAAACAAAACACATTCGATCGCTAACATCTGTACATACATATATTATAGACAAAGTTGTTCCAATATGGCGGGGAAACTATGCTAAACATTATTTAGAAACAGAATCTCTTGTTTGGACACTAATTTGCCCTCTTTCAATTTAAAAACTTGGGAAAATTTACCAAATTTGTATCTGAAAAATAAGACAACTTATGCAAGAGAAGTTTTGGGTAGAACTACGCATGTATAAGGAATTGAAATAAAAAACGCAATTCTTTTTTTTTATGATGATATCGCAAAATTAAATATATTTTTTTTATATTTCTGACGAACTCTAATAATTTGTTTCCAAAAGCCCTATAAGTGGTGAAACTTTATATATATTTTTTTTGCTATATATATATATATATATATATATATATATATATTCATTGTGCATACTTTAAAGACATCTGTATATACAGCCAAAAAAGTCCCTATAATATGCGCTGTATCCAGTAAACTGTCTTTAGTGTATACAGTAGATTAATTAAAAGTTTAAGGACGGTCCTCAAAGTAACAAAATGTCTTCATAGTAACTTGTAGAACGAAAAACCGTCCCCGCAACATGAGCTGTGCACATATGTAGTTATATATAATTAATATATATAGTTATATATAATTATATAACATCAGATAAGCACAGAACTAATTTAGTATCATTAATTCATCCATGATATGTATAATTTTTTCCCATTTTTTTTTCCAAATTTCCAAAAATACAATTATATACAATTATATTATATATCAGCCACACAGTGCTTAAGTCATTACAACTGTGGCAGGCCGAGTTCAAATGCTAACGAAGGCATCGTTTTTTTTTAATTTTAATATTTTATTTTAGTTTAAAATATGTTGTAAACTTTTTTTAATAACGCGAGTAAAAAAGTTTAGATATACTCATATATGGCCGCATCTAATAATATATTATTATATATATATTAACATAAGCCAGTATGCATTACCATATATAATTATATAACATTAATTTTTTAAAAATTATCATATTTTGTGCCATATAGAACCACATCTATTTATATATTGGTCTTTACAAAAATAGATATGATGTATATGATAATATATATATAAATATATATGGCTTACACGGAACTATATTTACTTATATATGACTTATACGGAACAATATATGCTTGCATATGGCTTATACAGAACCACAAATAATTTTATATGCTAATATTTTTGAATGTGGTATGAGATATAATTGAATATGATGGAATATATAGTCCAATATAAGAAATATTTTTTGATAGGGTATAAGATATAATTTTATATCCAGAGTATTTTTGATATGATATAATTATGTGTGGTTCCAAATTAATGGTTACGAATCACAGCCAGCGAGATCAATTTTTTTTAATAAAATTATATGCTGGACCTATTTTTTTATTTTCATATTTTTTTACAAAACTTTCAAATTTCGGGACAAACCCTAGAATTTTAGATTTTTTAATTTAAATTTTTTTAATACGATTTTTAATAAACTAGATTCGGAATATGTATTATATTGTTGGAACTAATCTAATACAATTAAATCTGTTTTTTTTTCGAATAAATTTGGATCTTCGAATAAATTTGGATCTGTCATCCTTCTAAATCCCCAAATACATTGCTGGCTCAATTTAGATATTAACCCTTTAAACATTGGATTCGAAATACGAGGTATTTTGTTATGAAATTTTGGTTCTAGTATCATTTTGGATTAAATAGCATGAATATGAACTCGATTTGTCAAAAAAATTTAAACTGAAAGCGCCAGGTGGAAAAACTGAAAGACAACCTGAAGACAAAAAGCTCGACTCAAAGAAAAATATTTGTTTCACAAATCAAACACGCAGCAAATTATCAAAATACAGCTACTTTCCAAAAAAATTTCGAGTCGATAGAGCTGTTGCAAAGTATGTTTTTTTTTAGTTTTAATTTTGCACCAAAATCATAAATAATTTTCGTGTCTGTTTTGACAAAAATCTTGACAGAAATGGGTGTATCTGTCAAACTATTCAACTAAGCGTGTTCAAACCGGCACTGTTCGAAAGGTAAATTCAAACAGACAAAAATGTTGTTGGCGATTATTGCACCAAAAATATTGCTTTGGATATAATTGGACTTTAGTGATGACCTTCTGTAGACGGTCTTAGTGGTTAAAGGGTTAAGAAATAACAAATTGGATATGATTAAATATTGTGGTAGATCAATTTTATTTACTCGGGAAACAAGATTCAGTATGTATTATATTGTTGGATCTAATTTGATACAATTCGATCTGACATTTTTCGGATAAATTTAGATCTTTCTAAATCCCCAAATATATTGCTAGATCTAATAAGATGTTATTTTTCGGATCAATTTAGTTCCTGCTAAATCTTCATATATTGCTGAATCTAATTGGATCTGCCTTTTTTCAGAAAAATTTTGATCCTTCTAAGTCCCCAAATATATTGCTGGATCTAATATTATCTGCCATTTTTCGGATCTAATAAGATCAGCTAGATATTACAGCAGATATTAAAGAGTATCAAATTGGATATGACTAAATATTGCGCCAGATCAACTTTTTTACTCGGGAAGAGAAATTTTTTAGAATAAAAAATAGTTTAAGGCAGAATTAACAATTTTTTTTTTAATATGGCTGTCATGAAAAAAAACAAACCGCAATTTTTTACGAAATAAACGGAAATATGATTTTTTAGAGAAAAAAGCACAAATAATCTAATATCTGCAAAATTAACAAAAACAAGCAAAATGAGCAAAAAGTTTTGAGAAATATGGCCTAAAATTCCTGTATTTTTAAAATCAGAAATCTTATAGATTGTATTTTAGTAAGGTGTACATTTAATTTTTATTTCATAAATTTTTTTAAGTGTTGTTAAACATACCGCGAGATGTTAAATTTGTAAATAGTTATATATTTATTGTTTATATTACTCTACAACATGAAAAATGGATTTGGCTTGAAGAACTAAAAGGTATTTTTAATATAGTTTCCGCGGTAATATTAGCTTTGTATCCTATTCGTATTGTCATGTTCGCTGGGAACTTTGGTAACTATATTTAGTGTGATATGTTTAAGTTTACTAACGAACAGAAAATCCAATCGTGGTTATGGTGAAATAAAAATTTTAATAACTCTGTTTTTTTTAATACGAAAATACAAGCAATAGACACCTACCAGTGCTTAGATATCTATCTATTGGCTTTTGTTCGCCTACATGGTAGGTATCTAACCAATAGATATCTAAGCACTGTTAGGCATCTATTGCTTGAAATTACACAAGACACAGTTCTTTCATGTTTTTTTTACATAGATAAATTTCGCATTATTGGAAATTTTTACTTATGATTTCATTGAATAAATAAAAAGACTTCATACAAAGTTATTGAAAAAACATAATTTATTTATTAAGAAATATATATATACGAATTATTATAATATACTAAAGAAAACCAATGAATATGCAAGGTACCGATTCTAAATGGCTTGCGAAGTTGTAAAGCCATTCAAAATTACTCTCCACACACTTAAAAACAATGTTACAAACAATTGTTTTTTTCACTTCGCAGTGATAAAACGACTGAAAATTGGTACCCAACTCTTATTAATTCTTAAGCGTACATGAATGAAAATAAGTTTAAAAGTAAGGAATTACATACTAAAGGTAAACATAAATTAATAAGGATAATAAGTAAAAAAGAAAAACAATTCAAACAGTAAAAAACAAAAATAGTACTTAATATTACATGAAAAAACTTCTTAAAATTAAATGTTACATAAGTAAATACGAAAGTCTTAGTCTGAGTATCTAAATCAGTATTGCCACTTTTTGAATAATTATTCAAAAACGGGATTGTTTATAAAATATGTAAGAAATCGCAGAAATTTTCGAGCTAATAATTGCATACAATTTTTTTTGTTTACACATTAACCCTCACAATTATAGGGATTTGAGTCCCAGTTCTTTTTAATAAATAAAAACTGCTTAACATCTAGATAAAATTTCCAGTTTCTCGAGATTTAAGAAAAAACCGTTTTTTGTTAATTTTTGGCGAAAATATTTGTCATACTCCAAAACAAGTCTACAATTTTAGGACTTTAAGCCTAGGTAACGGAATTTTTGAACAAATCCCTAAAAATAAATATTTATTTGTGTTGTGACAAAGCTAATCTAATAAAATTTAGTATGCAGAACACGAAGTATGCTGAAAACACTCAAACAGTCTTAGAGATATCGTAAAAATGTCTTTAAAAATCTAAATATTTTCTAAACTGAGCAAACTTGAACAAATGGTCACAATATCACTTGAGCGACTTTAAAAATATTTCATATTTACGGAAAAAACTTTTTTTTTAAGTTTTCAACTTTCCAATTCCATAAAATTTTGAATCAACAAAACAAAAAAACGTATGTATTTTGGGATTTAGTATGAATATAGCTTAATAAGCATTATTTTGAAATTATAAAAAACAATTTTTTTATAATTGTTTTTTTTTTTGGGTAATTTCTCACGGATTTGGATAATTTTTGTTTTTTAATGGCAACTCTGATTTTAATACAACTGTGTGTGTGCGTGTTTTAGTCCTATTACATTAGAATGAAATATAAAATACAAACAAATAAATAAATGAAAAGTAGACGACCAACAACTAAAAGAACATAAACTGTTAATATACACTCAGCGAAATGTGATTGCAGGAACTTATAAAATTATATTTAAATTTTATAATCAGATAAAATTTCTATTCCGAAAAACTGGTTGTATATTGCCAGTCCTAAAAGCAGTCAGTCCTTTGACTCCAAACTGGAACCAGTTCCTGATCGGGTATGCCATACATTTTCGATTCGTAGAACAAGTACCGGACTAATTCTATGGAATTAGTTCAAGTGTAGTCAGGTATAGAATAGGTGGATATGATCATTGATTCTAAAACATGTTCCTGGGTATATTTAAATGCATATTCTAATCTTATAACTAATATTTTTATAATTTCTTAAATTGACTTCAAAATGACTGGGCTGCCTTCCATTAAATTCGCTGAATGTAATAGTCAAAATAGCATACAATTTTTATACAAATTTTATATAGAAGATAGTAAATTTTTGTTTTTACACAAAACCACCGATGGTATGTGTTTGTTGTTTCCTTTTTTGTTTCATAAAATATAAATAAATTACAGAATATCATCTCATAAATATCTACGATGTATCCTTCTTTGAGGGGATACTAAACTTGTGTCACCATAAACTAAAGAATCATTTCCAGGCGATAAACTGCCAACACTCTCAGGGCTACTACCAATGTCTGTAAAGAAACAAAAATTAAAATGAATAAATACATAAAAACACACAAAAAACATAAAATAAGGTAAATAATATCGTAGAATGGCCAAACGAGTGAGTGACCATGGGATCGGACCATACATGGGATATAAAATAAATATTAATATCTTTTCCTTTCTGTATACATATTAGGATGGAACTTATTTTTAAATTTGTGTTGTTCCTTCAAAAGAGTTTATCCCATATTCTCCTGAGTTAAGGAAAAACTTGTATCCAAACAAGATTTTCCTGGATTTTTTGAAAAATCTCTCCCCGAGAAAAAAAACTCATAAGAAAACTTATTCATAAAAAAGCGACCAAAAATAAATAGACATAGGAACTCAACTAGAAACATAGAAGAAAGGCTTGCCATTTTAGCACTTTATTTGCAGGCACATTATGCTAGGTGGTATTGGTATACAAGTTAATAATGTCGATTTGGACAAAGATGGCATAACTATCACATATGGTTTGTGTCAATAATAACAAATACGGTATTTTTGAGGGTAAACATCTGTCATTATAATTCAATATTCGATAGACGCCAAAGTGTAAACACACATTTTTTTCCAATTGCTTTAAAAATGTCGAATTTTGTGCCTAAAAAAGATGTTTTGCAGGGAATTCTGATAACCTTCTTTCATTTGAAGAAAGCGGCTACTGAAAGTTATCGATTGTTGGTAGAAGCTTACGGTCAACATGCACCAACTCAAAAAACTTGTGAACAAGTGACAAGTGGAGGACTGAGGGTCAATTCTCGTTCTGTGATAATGTGAAGTGAAAAAAAACTTTTCATTTTCGTTTTCATAAGCACTTTTCACTCGAACTTTTCACAAATACATAAATTGCGATTCTCGTATGTATTATGAAAAAAATGTTTCATTCGCACTGTACCCATGAAACTTTTGTAACTGTGTTATCCAAAATTTAAAGCAAATGTCAAAACAGAGAAAAACGTAAACAAAAGTGAATTAAGTTCGTAAAATTTATTTTAAATAATTATATAAAAATATCTGGATTAATTGTATTATTGGATATTACTCAAAGAATTCCGGATGAACAAAGGTAATACAATGATGTTACAACCATTTCATTGCAGTAAATAATTTAATAATTTATAGGAATTTTTTGAGAGTGCTGAGACGCATACTTCGTGCTGACCACAATCCATTCAAGATGACAAACGACAAGCACTTCATGTATTTATATCGGCTTACTTTAAGTGAACTATATTTGGTGCGCGTATGAAGTCTACTTAAAAAAAAAATTCATAAAGAATATAAATAAACTATAAATAAATATGCCATACTTTGGCATTTTTCACTGTCCTTTTGGGTCGCACTAAAACTGTTAAGGCTCGCCGCTAATTCGTTACACTTTTCGTGTCTAATTTTTGCACCATCTGCAGTTACAAATCTGTAAATATGGGATTAATAAAAGTGTGATTATGGTAATTAGACTACTTAATTGTCGTTTGAAATGTCCACATTCTTTTCTAAATAATTAATTAAATACCCCTTTTGGCTTTCGCTGGCACGCTTTCCTCTTACAATCTTCTCCATGTTTTTTCACTTATATATAGTCTGTGTAAACAATTTTTTCATATGAAAATATTTTGACAGTTGTTTGCACTGTTACACAAAACAAGAATCGCCAGTGCTGTGCAATCGTGAAAAAATCTTGTTTCGTTCCACTTTTTTTTTCATATGAAAACGTTTTGATATTTCTTTACATTTTTTCACAGAACGCGAATCAAAAGTACTATGAAAACGTGAAAAAACTTTTCATTTCACCGTTTCACAGAACGAGAATTGACCCTCTGGTCAGCCGAAAAAAGTTTTAAGATAAGGACTTGGTAGCATTACTTGATATAGATTGTTGTCAAACGCAAGAAAAACTTGCATTATCATTGGGAGTTACACAACAAGCCATTTCCCTATGTTTAAAAGCATTGGGATTTATTTAAAAGCAAGGAAATTGGAACCCATATGAATTGAAGCCGAGAGACGCTGAAAGGCGATTTTGCATGTCGGAAATGCTGCTTGAACGCTACAAAAAGAAGTAATTTTTGCATCGTATTGTTACTGGTGATGAATATACATTACGATAACATCAAGCGCAAAAAGTCATATATAAAGCCATGGCGCCAAGGTAATGCTCTGAAATTGGTGGGATCAGAAGGGTGTTTTGTATTATAAGCTGTTGAAATCGGGTCAGACGATCATAGGCGACATGTACCGAACACCATTAATTCGTTTAAAGTGAGCAAACCACGAAAAACGACCAGAATGTTCAACCAGACACGAAATATGCCAATTTAGAGCTAAGTCCCTCCATGGACCTGTCGGTGACGAGCTCTTATTTTTTGCGGATTTCAAGAAAAGTGTGATTTTTATAAAAAAAAATATGTAAATTTATTCTTTTTAAGTACTTTGTATCAAAATCAATAAATTTTGTACTTTTAAATGTTATATAATAGTTTAGCGGCTTGGGAAAAATAACGTGTGGTTGAAAAAATTAAAATATAGAACGAAATTTTCCTAAAAAACTGAAAAGTCACACTCGACTTTCCTTTATCCGATTGCCCCCAAACTTCATATTTATTAGTTTTATATAGAAAGGAAACAGATTGGACTCCGACTCTCATTAAAATCGCATTTTCATTTTATTGGACGCCTCTAATGTATAGATATATATGTATATTTTTTTGCTCAATTTTGCATCCCATTGTGCACTTAATTATAACATTTAATAGCTAGTACTAAAATAAGTGGTATATTAATATAAAACATGTATTTATGTGTATGAGAAATATAAAAGTTAAGATATAATATTGTAGGGAAGCATGGAGCAATGTGGACAATTTTTAAGGTGTCATGGATTGACATCAAATTATTTTGAAGTTTTTTTTTTGTTGGGCAACTGAAAAAAAATGAGTTTTAAGAAGCTTACAAATATAAAAATGGTGACTGCTTTATAAATAAAATTAAAAGTTAGCTGCCGATTATGAATCCAAAGGGGATCGCGTAGGCAATACTTAAGGTTATTAAAAAAGTAGGAAAGGCCCACCGATATGATTACAATTTTGTTTTTTTTTTAATTAGTTTATGTTATGTATTTCATCATATGTATATAAATTTTTTTAATAGCTTAGCAAAAGTTATTATTACTGTTAATGGTTCAGTTCATATTTCATTCCGCATACGTCAACGTTGATAGGTAAGCACGAAAATGCAGTTAATATTGAGTTAGCACAGAAAGTTAGACTACAAACCACTCTATTGAAGATAAAACAATATTCTTGGTGAGTTTTTAAAAATCCAATTAGTTTTCAACTTTACCCCACATTACCATGTAACTTTATTTTTATACTATGTAGTAAAGACCTTAGATTAAAGATTAAAATGACAAATAATGATTTTAGGCACGTTTGCAACTTGCACTTTAGTCGCAAAGAAAATAGAATCCATATTCTTTATGTACTTACTAAATGGTGATGTAGGTGAAGTTCTAAGTGGGGTCACAGTTCTTGATCCAGAACCAGTAGTACTGCTTTGAGAACAATTTTCTTTATTTTTCATTGATTTTGAAAATACTGAAAAAATAAATAAAAAAATTAATAAATAAAATTAATTAATAAAATTATTTTATAAAAAAATTCGTAGATACAATAAACAATTTTATTATACACATTTATGAGATTTTATTAATCGTCTCGTGCGTATAAATTTTCTAAATTTAAAACTATATATTTTTTTTTGTTTACTACTCAAACTACTGCGTAATTGTATTTTTGTATTTCCTTATTATTTGTCATTTTCCATTTTCATTCGTGTGCAGCAGAATTTGTAATTGTTTTTAGGAAAACACCTTTTTAAATCTATAAAAATATGCCAAATTTTTATTATTTATATCTCAAAACGGTTAGATGAATAAAATTAAAAACGCGAACTGCTTTAAACGTTTCTGGGCCATTTGCGTTCCATTAACAAGTGCGTCGAAAATAAATAGAATAGCGAATTCCCGCTAGAAAAGGACATCGGCACAAAATGTGTTCAATAGTTAGTACAGCGTATTTTCCAATCAGACAATTGCCTATTTACACTCTAGTGAGAAAGTGACATTATGCTATCGAATAATGGATATTTTTACCATATTTAATCCACATTATCGTTGATATTTTGCATGATGTGATTTCATTTCACATATAAAACTGTATCTGATTCCTTAGTTTCAATTGCGCTAGTTAATCCGTTGTTTCATTGTGACCATAGTAGGTTTTCTTGATTAGAAGCCAGTGCAGGCTATCACACTTAAAATAGTTTGTAATATAAAACAACAGAAATGCAATTTAAAAGAATTTTATTTAAAACCTGGTCGACTTACTTTTCATTAAAATCAACTGGGGTTTGTCATTTGTTTTTAAATGTTATTTAAACAACTGGCAACTCAGTAAGAACAAATGATTATTCAGTAAAAAATAATTGTTTGAATTTTACCTACCGGTTCGGTAAAAAAATTATTATTCATTTATTTAAAATTATTTGAGGTTTTTGCATTTTGTTTTAGTTTTCTAATCTGCAAAATGTACACTATTAACACATCTTTTATGAATGCCTTTATGTATGTGTATCGAGTTCATGTAATTTTAATTAAAACAAATTTGTATATAAACAAAGAATTTGAATTAAAAACAATAAAGGAATTATGTGTGTTTGCGAACTAAAAAATGTATAGAAATTTGTAAAAGTTTTCACTGGAAGGTGTTTCTTTACACAAGTACTTAGCAAGAAGAGACCAAAACTAAAGAGTAAAGCGACAATTATTATTTTTCACTTCATGTTTTCATTTTGAGCGATTCCCATTCTCGTTGTGAAAAAAATGTTGTTATGAGAACTATCTGTCAATTTTATTTCAATCCAATCGTTCCGAGAGTTTAAAATCAAAATTTTATTAAAAACTTCAATTAATTTTTTTATGCGTTTATAATTTCTGGAAGAGAAACAGAAGGGGAGTTTTTTTGTTTTTATGACTTTTCAAATGCGTTTTTTTTTATAATAAAAATGTTATTGTTTTTATAAATTTTTAAATGTTTTGAAAATAAAAAATATAGTCAATAAATTAAAAAAAATATATAGAAAATATAAAATGTTAAAAAATATTGAATTTAAAAAAAAAAATCGCTAACAATTTTTGTAAAATAGTGCAACACTCACATTTTTTCATGAACTTGTATTTGGTATAGGAAAAAACTCATATGATAAAATTTTGACAAATAGTTTTCGCAAAAGTTAAATCAAGAATCAGATTCTTTGCAAAGTAGTGAAAATATTTATCACTTCACAGCTTCAAACATTCAGAATCGTTCCTCAGGTTTTTACTGAACAAATTTTTACCAGTAAGAATTTGTAAGAAAAAAAACAGGTCATTGAAAAATAACATAATTAAAATACAAAGAATTTACATTAAATACTTTTTAATAAAAGTAAAAAAAGAAATATGTAAAAATCAGCTTATTTACGATGGAAGAAATAAGATGGAAGTCTGAAATGGTCCTGGAGAACACTTCACATATAATTCCCGTTTTTTATTCATATTTTCCATATCGCCTGGTTGAATTTTGTTTGGTATTTACAATTTCTTAATTTATTGTAACGGTAATAAATAAACCACAAGTAAAATAGGCTAAATTCGGCTGTGCCGAATCTTTGAATACCCTCCACCAATATCCTAAATAATGTTCTCTACTGTTTTTGATACAAATAATATAAAAAAAACTTTTGAAGTAAAATTATGTAGGTGAAAAAATTTTTGAGTTGAAAAATTTTTTTAGATGTGAAAAGAACTTTTTTGGTGGAGAAAAAAATTTAGAGGTGAAAAATTTTAGTGGTGAAAAATTTTAGTGGTGAAAAAATGTTTGAGGTGAATACAAAATATTGACTGCTAAGCGACTGGTGAAAAAATATGAGAAAATATGTTATGTACCAGTCGCTACTACTAGTCGCTGTAACTGTTTGTCAATAGATGGCCCATCACAAGGTTTTCATATCAACTGACAACAAAAACTGACTCAAATGAATTCTCGTCATTTTGTGTCAAATGCGTTTTCATTACATCTTAAAAACTGACAATAAATCGATAAAGCAGAGCGTGTCAAAGATTTATGTCAAATTTTGGTTTGAGTTGACTGACACACCGTTTTCATTACAAAGATCAAATGTGATGCGTAAACTGCTGATTAGAAAATATTAATTTGAGTTAAATAAAAAATGGAAAAAATTTAAAAATAATAAAAAAGAAACAAATGGCTGTAGCTAGTGCGGCGCTTTGAGTTATTAAAACACTAAAAGGCTTGAAAAAATAAAAGGAAAAATTGAAATTTATTTTTCCAGCAAAAAAAAAATAACAACTTTGCGATCGCCAAACAAAAAAAAATTGACAACTTTCTATTTTCTTCTTAACATAAATGAATATCTGCCAAAAACTATGAAAAATATATGTTTTATGTGCATATTATACCTTAATTTTTTAAATCAATATTCATTTAGATGTTTAAGAGCACAATATTGCACTTTATTCATGTGTATTTTTTATAAAAGAAAAGATTAACAAAAATGGTTTTGTTTTTTTTCGAATTTTATATCTATATATATTATTAATTGTAAAAAAACGACTTTCCCTACTTACCTGACCTTTCTTTATTTTTTGTAAACAAATGCAATTTGAACATTTGGGTCCGGACTTGCACAAAAGCTGTTTTCGTATATGGATTGCGCGGGAACGCGAAATAGAGCAATTATATTATTTTCCCTGCTCTATCTTAACTTACAAACACATAATTCATTTATTAGCTTTTGTAGTTTTTAATATTTTATCAAATTGAAAACACAAAAATTTCAAATATTTTTATGACAAATATTTTTGTTTACATTTAAAAGAGAAAAGCAAAACATTTCCAAGACTAGGCATGCTGCCTTAATTTTTAAGTAGCTATATTTATAACTACTTAGCAAGTCTATATCTACTTAAATTTTTATGGAATATTTATATAAAATTCGAAAAAAACAAACTTTATATACATTTGCCAATCCCTTAATTCTCAAAAATACAAATACAAACGGAATAAAAAAATACTATTTTCCTCTATGAAAATTTCTTTTTTGACATAAAAATGTGAAACAAATGCTTGTATTACGTCAAACATTTGAAAAATTTATGAATGCATTAGAATTTGAAGTATCTAGTTAATTTAATATTTTTGGTAAATAAATTAATTGAAAGCCTAATCCAAGGCTATATCGACCTAGCCATGGGGCAGGATAGTTTTAATGTGATTCTGCGCCACCTATTCAAAACTAGCGGCACTGAAACAGTTTGTATTTTGCTCTTTCCTTATATATAAATGTCTTTGGTTACAAAAACAAGAAATACTTTTTATGGAATGAAACGAAAAACCAACAAAGCTAAACATAAAAAAATATATACAGAAAAATTGTACCAATTTGTGGAAAATTTAGAGGTACCTTCACATTTCCACTCATAACTTTTGAACCACAAGACCGATTTTGCTGATTTTCAATACCAAACTGCTCGGGAGGATGTTCAATAATCTGGGTAAAAATAGGCACCCCGGCTTGCGTCTTCGCGTCGTGATCGCCATATCAGCAGTCAGCGGACCTCGCTAAATCGACTTCAAATGCATAAGGATCACGAATATATATACTTTATGGGGTCTTAAACATATATTTCGACATGTTACAAACGCAATGACAAACTCATATATACCCTCACCATATATGGTGGAAGGTATGATTAAAATAAATATTTCTTTGAAAAATAAAGGTATAAACCTTTATATTGTTTTGTTGTTTTAAAATTAAAAAAAAAAACAAAAATGAAAAAAATCTTGGAAGTTTTTAGAAATCGCATTCGATGCGGAAGGTTTTTGTTCCAAACTGACCTAAGACATCGTTTTTTATTATCAGTGCATTATTCCCCATAGCGTAGTGCCTGGAAAATTTTTTGTTAAAAAAAGTTATATAATGCGCATGGTATAATATTCATTGACTATCTTGAAAAGGGAAAAAATTTTTTGTTAAAAAAAGTTATATAATGCGCATGGTATAATATTCATTGACTATCTTGAAAAGGGAAAAACTATCAACAGCGACTATAACATAGCGTTATTGGAGCGTTTGAAGGACGAAATCGCGGAAAAACAGCCCCATTTGAAGAAGAATAGAGTGCTGTTTCATCAATACAATACACCGTGTCATAAGTCAATGAAACGATGGCAAAATTATATGAATTAGTCTTCAAATTGCTTCCGCATTCTCCGTATTCATCAGATCTGGCCGCCAGCAACTTTTTCCTGTTCTCAGACCTCAACAGAATGCTCGCTGGAAAGAAATTTAGCGCCAATGAAAGTATATTTTGAGGCTAAAGACAAATCGTACTATAAAAATGGTATCGAAAAATTGTATGACCGATATAATAATCATTGTATCGCCCTTAAAGGCAACTATATTGAATAATAAAATCAAATTTTATCAAAAATAGTTTTTTTCTATGGTAGCCTACGAATTTCTTAGCCAAACTTAGTCTGCCTTTAACTACTCTTGTGTTTCAATTGATTCTCGGATACTATATTTTGATTCGAATTATCTATAATCGATTAAAAAGCAAACACATTGTACATTGAATTAAAAAGAGGTAAAAGGAACTAAAAACAATCCTATTATCAAATTATTGATATTTATTGAATATTCTTGGCTTTTCTCTTTCACATGTAAACAAAAATATTGGTCAAACAATATTTGAATTTTTTTTATTTGCAATTTGATAAAATATTAAAAACAAATGAATTATGTATTCGTTATTAAAGGTATAGCAAGTCATACAATATAACTGCTATATTCTGCGTTCCGGCAAAGTCCATATACCGAAACAGCTTTAGTACAAAGGCGGCCCAAAATGTTAAAATTGTTTTTGTTTAGAAAAAATTAAAAAAGTCAGGTAAGAAGGGAAATAAATTTCAATTGATATTAATCTAATCGTTTTTGAAATGGTTGTCTTTGGATTTGACTAACAATTTGCACGTGGCCATTCTACGTTTCCATGACACCTGCGTCCTTTTATTGTTTTTTAATTCGGCTAATTCGGTACCGCGGCTGAAAGTTGGCCAATTTGTTTAAATATTCCGGAAATAGCGTTTTGCATGTTTGCAATATTTCTGTTAAGAGACTGCTTATTTTACAAACAATACAAAAGTAAAAGATCTTAGCTTTCTTATGAGATACGATTTGTAAAAATAATTGCTTAAAAAGTTAGATTAGTTTAAACATGAGGTATTTATCCAACTTTGAGCCGATTAAAGTATCCAACATTTAGTTTTGATCTAAACAGGAACGTGAAATATCCACGTCCAAATTTTCAGTAATATTTTTTAATAGTATTTAATATTTTATACTTTGAAATAATATTTTTTAAATTTGAAATAATATTTTTCAAATTTGAAATAATATTTTTTAAATTTTAATTGTGACTTTTTTATTTACAATTGCTATTTTTTCAAATGAAAATTATGTTTTTTAAATAAACATTTTCTAATTAAAATAACTTACTTATATATTAGTCAGTAAATCTTAATGAAATATAGGCTTTTGCACATATCAATTTAGTAATTGATATGTTAAATTCGATATGAAGAAATGTTGAGTAGTTTGTATTTGTATGGGACTACAGAAACCTTAAAGCTGTATGGTATAAAGAAATACCGTTAAAATTTGCAATCAGATGCTCTAACAGATTACTATAGATCAGTCTTATTTATTCATATTTAGATGAAATAATCTCAAGTATAACAAATAGATTTTCCAGTCCTGAGAATGCGGTAAGGAATTTATACGTTTCGTCAAAGAGTTTTGTAGCCTCTTAGAATTTAATCAAAATGATCTAAAAGAGAAAAGCTTTACAAATGGGCAAAGTAAGACCTTCTGCATTAGATCCAATGTCTGTATATCGTGAAGAGGTAGACCCAGACAAAATTTTTTATAGTTTTATGACGAATAATCATCGTTTTAAGTTCAATATTTAATGTATAGATCTCAGTCAATGCGATGAATAAGTTTTAAATAAAAATTTTTTATGAATTTAAAAGCTGTAAATTTTGCTTTTAATACTTCAACTTGGTTAAAAAATTTAGGTTTGTTATCCATTTAAAAGTAATTACCGTATTTTGGATAGGTTAAGTGACAAATAACAAAAAGAATAACTTTTTATTCGATTTTGTGTAACTATTCGTTTTCTTTTGTGGTAAATTTACCAAAATCAAATTTGCAACCATGGTACCATTTCCACTTGAAACTTAATACAAATTTTATATAGTTCTTATTTTAAAAGCAATAGTTCCAACACTTTATTCACACTTTGTCAACCATTAAACAAATATGCATGAGAGTGTAATTTTTTTATGGTAAATAAATTTGTATAGAAAAAAATAAAATAAACTGCTATGTTTATCCTAAAGACACTTTATGTGTATAATTAATTTACATTTAACCTCAAACGACTTTATCAAATAATTTTAGAAAAATGGCAACAAACACCATAGTGTCATCATCATCGTATGTTTGCATACATATGTACTAATACTACTACAAAGTACAACTCTGTGGTACTAGTACCTGGGATACATGTGGTGGGTTGTTATAATTAAAATGTAGGTTACACGCTAATGAATTTAAAACACACCGAGATTCTGTACAACAACAAAGAAGGGGGGGGGGGGGGGGGTTAAAAAAAAATAGAACCACTTAAAAACAACATGATGGATCCAAAAACCAAACCAAACGAAAGGTGCTTCTCTCTTGTTGTAAACGAACAGACAACAAGCTAAATTTCCAGTTGTTGAATGTTTTTTATCAATAAACCCAAAGGCAGGCTGGCAGACAACACAATATTTGATATTAGGTAAGATGACTCTGGTGATGAGGATAACTACAACGACGTCGATGATGCTGCTGCTACTGTTACATACATACTATGTATAGTTTGTTGTTTATATATTCATTCACAAGTTGAGTAGATAGAGATGAGTGATTTTAAACGAGTAGTTGATGCCATGTTAGTAATTTGTTCAAAATATGTTTCCAAACTGATTGGGTATAACAAAAAATGATTATCTGTAAAGTTAAAATGTTTTAGTACAACATGCAATGAATGCAGCTGTAATGCTGGGCAAATGTTTGTTACTGCTGCATCATCTTTAGTGGAAGCACTTAATCAACATTTATAAGAGAAAAGCTTAACTACCTTTATATAGGACATTCATTCTCACATTCAGGTGATATTTTAAAATAGATAGTGGGGGCCTTAACATTAACTCTTTACTGCATGGCTGTACATACATATATCGCTCATTTGCGAGATCAATGTCAGAACTAAAAAAAAAAACAATTTTGGGATAATTGCTTATCATGCCAAATCTCTCAATTTGAGTATCCCGTACTTCTCCCTCTGGATATATTTAAAGTTGATGGAGTATGCGAACAAGTACCGTACCTTGGAGGAGTTAACGAACAGCATTCGAGCCTTTTCAAGGTTAAAGAAAATCAAAAAATGTTACATAAATTTTTATTTTTGTAACTGTTATTACTACACATACCACGAAATATAATTGACCAATTGAAGTTGTAGATATTGTAAGAAAATTTTAAATAGTTTAAGCTTGCGTGCATGAATATTGGATTTCGCTTTACAAATTAAAAGGACTTTTTCATGTCGATACCGCTTAAAAAAGCTAATTTTAGCTTTGTTTCGCTATCGTGGGAAACCAGTTTTACCATAAAGCATTTCAATTGTCAAAAATGTGTTCAATTATTGCTGTTTCTGTTTATTTGAGTTTCAGCTGACACCCGCGCCAACGACGTAAAACAGACCTTTTATTAGAGGCACCCTGCTTCAAAACAGGATATCAAAGTTCACCAATTCTGGTGTGAGTCGCTGTTTAGACCGCACGTCTAAATTTATTTAATTGTTTGCAGTATGCACATTTTTTTTTAAAACTATTTTTTGAACAGAAACCCGGTTTATGAATACTCTACTTATAATCATCCCAATATCGGCCAAAACATTTTTTTTAATTTAATGCTGAATTTCGGAGCAGTTAATGGGCAATCGAGGGAGAGTAATAGGGGAGGGTTGTTTAAACATTTTTAAGCCCTGTGTCCACAATATGGATCTACAAACGAGTCCGAACATGTTCACGTGTATTGATAGTTAGTACGCGAGCAAACCAAATATTTTTGATATTAACCTTTTCATAGTATTTTTTTGTTAAAAAATTTAAATTATTTGTTTGAATATTCTTAAATAAAAGAATAATAAAAAATCTAAAAAATTACTTTAAAAATTATTTAAAATTGTAAGCCCTGATAAGGTGAAAAAAGTAAGAAAAGTAAGTACTTAAGTAAGTACTTATCCCGTACTTCTCCCTCTGGATATATTTAAAGTCGTTGGAGTTTGCGAACAAGTACCGTACCTTGGAGGAGTTAAAGAATAGCATTCGAGCCTTTTCAAGATTTAAGAAAATCGAAAAACATTACATAAATTTTTATTTTTGTAACAGTTATTACTACACATACCACGAGATATAATTGACCAATTAAAGTTGTTGATATTGTAAGAAAATTTTAAATAGTTTAAGCTTGCGTTACCTACTTTACTGCAAATTAAATGGTCTTTTTCATGACGTTACCGCGTAAAAAAGTTTATTTTAGCTTTGTTTCGCTATCGCCGGAAACCAGTTTTACCAAAAAACATTTTAATTGTCAAAATTTGTGTTAAAAAATTTTGCTGTTTCTGTTAATTTGAGTTCCAGCTGACATCTGCGGTAACGACGTGAAACAGACCTTTTGTTAGAGGCACCCTGCTTCAAAACATGATATCAAAGTTGACCAATTCACGTGTGAGTCGCTGTTTAGACCGCAAATTTTTTTTTTTAACAATTTTTGTTAACCGAAACCCGGTTTTCAAATACTCTTATTATAATTAGCCCAATATCGGCCGAAACATTTTTTTTTTTAATTTATTGCTGAATTTTGGAGCAGTTAATGGGCAATCGAGGGAGAGTAATGGGGGAGGGTTGTTTAAACATTTTTAAGCCCTGTCTCCACAATAGGGATCTACAAACGAGTCCGAACATGTTCACGTGTATTAATAGTACGTGAGCAAACCAAAAATTTATGATATTAACCTTTTCATAATTTTTTTTGTTAAAAATTTAAAATATTTGTTGCATATGCTTAAATAAAAGAATAAAAAATCTAAACATGTACTTTGAAAATTATTTAAAATTGTAAGCCCTGATAAGGTGAAAAAAGTAAGAATAAGTACTTAATTGAAATAAAAGTAGTTAGTAAAGAAGTAATTAATCAGCATTCCCTAAAAAATAATTATATATATACCATTTCTATGACTTCACCCAGAGAAAATACTGGTTGGAATTCGATCAAATATATTTGGTAGGACGTTATTTTATTTAGAATTAAATATAATCGACAAATAAAGCGAAAATATTGTATTGAAAATTTAATGGAGATAAAAAACAATCCAATTATCCAATTTTTGGTATATCTAATCAACTTTAAAAATTAAAATTCGTATAGTAATTGCGTACATTAGAACCAACCATTTATTTAGTGAATGTAGTTGAAAATTAGTACAATCTATCAAAAAAATTGTTAATATTCAAAAAAGGTAACTACAAATATGGTCAAATATACGATTAAATTAGTATTTCACTAGAACCAACTGAATTGTGGATTGGAAGTGTTAATTCTCCAAATTTCCAAGTTCAAATCCCAGTAAAGGCAAACATTTAAAAAATATTTTCTTTTAATTAAGATATTCAAATGTTTAATTTCAAATAAAGCAAAGACAATTTAAAATAGTTGTGGTACATTGGGTAAGAGTGTGAACTAAATATAAATCTGAATGCCCTGGTTCGATACTGAAAAAGTTAAAAATTAAATTTTTCTTAAAATAAAATTTTGTGGAACGTAATAATATTTATGTGAAATATATGAAAATATTAAATTTTACAACTAATACAATACAATTTAATATGCAGACAGTTGTAACCGTCAGAGTTCGATTGGCAATGAATTCGGTGGCCACAACTGATATTATTTTCCGGGTGTCGGAAAAAGATCAACTTTGTTTTATATCAGTGATCGGCACTCATAGCACTCAGGGGCCGAACACAATCGGCAATTTACACGTACACAACACGAATGCCTACAAATCTCACAGCTAAGAGCACAAAAAATATATACAATTATTTCATTCAGTAGTACGCTAACTTTCAACAGAGCAAGTATATGCCGCTTTGTTGAAGAAATAAAGTACACTCTAAAATTTTTTTTTTTTTATTATAGTTATTTTTTTTTTATTGTATGTATTTTTTTTGTTTTTCGTTTACATTTTAAATTAAAAATGTGGAACGTTGAGTGGGAAGATTATTTTTTTTTATTTTTGAAATATATTAAATGAGGCAAAGTGCCTTGTATGCAATCAAAAAATTATTATGAATTATTTTAATTTTTTATAATAGAGAAAACAAAAACATGAACTATTTTAATTCAATGAATACGGATAATCTCTTATCGATTAATTCATTTATTAATTTATTCATTCATTTATTTATCTAGAAAGATAAAATAATTTCTTACGGTGTAAAACACCAATACAAATATATTCTCTATTTCTGCCGACCACTGATTTAGATGAAAAGAATAAAAATCATTAAGAAAATCTTTCACCATATGGCCAGCCTATGTGAAAGCCATTAATTCCGACTCAGATTTTCAAAACATTGGTATCAAAGTCACTGCTTCCTTTAGTCTTCTTTAGATACTTTTTTATGGGTTGACTTGTGAAAACAATTAGAGAACAGATTTGTTTTCATCTAAATGGTTTGGGTTGCTGCAACCAATTTGCTTAAATGTATTCCTAATGTCTGTTGTAGTAACTGAATTCCTGTGGACACAAATAAAAATATCAATTGAAAAAAATTGGTTGTCACAATCAAAATTATTTTTGTGCATCATTCCTCCAATAATTTGTATGCATTAGGAAGTCACTAACAATGGAATTCTTCATGTAAGTTAACACGCCGATTTTGGTGAAACTCCGATATGTAATAGAGAATCGAAATCAAAGGTTAACCTCATAATCTTTTAGGAAGAAGAAGTCTATTATTTGGTAATTATTTGTTGTTAATATATTGCCTTTGATTTTGTTCGGAAAAAATTTGCAAAATTTGGAAAAAGTTTGTTAAAATCCAATAAACAGCGAAAAAAATACGTGAGGAATACTATATTTGAATTTGACAGTGTTTTTGTAAACATCCCCACATAAAGTATCAACAATTGCATGTGATCCTAACGACAACAACAAAAGTAAAAAAAAAAAAAAACTAAGGTACCGGCGTATGGTCCTTTAAAAGTTCCCTTCATATGTGCCATTTTTTACCTCCTAAACGTCGAAGATGGCACATTACATATCTAAGGTTCATTCAAATCGTTGTGCAAAAGTTGGAGGAAGCTTATCGAAGTGTTTCAGTGTGACTTAAAAGGACAGGAATCTGGTGAGATCAAAATGAAGTGCTTAAAAATTTACTACGAGGGCGAATCAATAAGTCCGTGACTTTTTGAATGAAACACAGTTTTTTTTGCAAAAAAAAAAAAAAAAAAAAACATTTATTTCTCAGCATAATCTCCTTTTAGCTCAATACACTTAGTAAATGAAGTAAATGAAAATTTTAAAAACCAAAAAGCAGTGCCTAAGTGCTAATTTGATGTCAATGTATTGGTTCGGCAGCTGTAACAAAATTTGGTTGTGGTTACCAAGTTGTTGAAAAAACTAAATTTATTTTCTCGTAACAAAAAGAAACGGCTGCTTTAATTGAACTATCCAATAGGCAACAAAATCTGTTTTTAACAAGGCCCTTTCAAAGTAAGTGACACCTGACTAGCTGGCAACTATATGTCTAGCTTTGTTTAAAATAAGGCAATACGATAACACAGCTGTTGAAACAGTCGCCAACAGATACTAGGGATTGCTAGTTAAGGAACACGATTTTATAAATGATTCTTTATTTTTGTTATTGTGCAACAAACATCTAGGAGGCAAAAACAAAAACTATAACTAAAAAATAAAAAAACTTTCAGTATAACAACTCAATTTGTGCTGTTATTTCTACCGTTAACAGGAAGTTGCATATTATGTGTGTCACATGAAATTTCCGCCTACAGGCGAATACTTTAACTGTATATACGTAAGAGTGAATAGTATATCTGTCTACAAGTCAGTAACATAGTGTGATCTATTTATTCTTTGCTGTCATCATTGATTAAAAACAAAAACTTTGAGTTTGTGTGTATGGCTGGTACTAATGGGTTGTGTACGTTTTATAAATACAATGTAAAATAATGGTTTAAGAACCAGTTAAAAATTATTTCTACTACCAATAACATAAGTTGTACAACAAAATTAAAAAGCTGTTATGCATCGCTATCTCAGTGGTGATGATGAATTATAAAAGCAACTGTACAAACAACCATCAACAACAATTGTTGGCTTCATTTCAACTTATCACAAAAAACTTTTTCCTTTAATCCATACATTTTGAAAGAAATATAAAAATCCAACAGTGCAAAGAAATATCAAAACATGTTTGAATTAAGTTGAAACTCACACTTAATTGAAAAGGATACTCAAGCGTAAAGTTGGCGACGCACATGAATATTTAGCACGCGAAACAGCCAACTTTTTTTTTATTTCAAGAGACAAAAAAGTAACAAACAGCAACAACAACCAAGTTAAAGAACACCATCAATAAATTAACGGCTACCAACTAAATTACAGCATTTCCAATTAAAGTTTTGCTTACATTATATTTTTTCTAACTTTACCATTCTCACTAGCTTTACTCAAAACCCCATCGAGTACACTCTAATTAATGTTAAAATTTACCCAACTTATAGAAGGAAACAGTACTCCTACTATAAGTTGGGTAAATTTACGCTGTGTGTGTAAATGACAAAAAAATACACACATTATTCGTAACTTGATGAACACAAAATAGGTAAAATTACATTAAAAGTCCGTAAAAATTCAATGAAATTTTAAAATTATAGAGTAAATTCACCAAATTTGTGCGTAAAGAAACACGATTTTCCTGTAAATGTACACATAAAATGCGGAAAAGTCCTACAAAAATGTGCACATTTTCTACCATAATATTGAAAATTATAAAGCAAAAAAATTTTCGTTTTGTAATAAAAAACAATAAATTTATTATTTAGTAATTCACAATAAAAAACATAATTTTATTGTTTGTTAACTAACAGCAAGAATAAAAACAATAAATTTATTGTTAAGAAATTTCAAACAATTGATAAATTAAAAAAACTAATAAATCTATTTTTTAGTTTTGAAAAATTCATCGATTTTTTTTTTTCAATTTCAAAATGTCATAGCTTTTTTTATTACTATAAGTTAGTTTATTTACAATCTTTGTGCGTAAAATTTTTATTTAACAAAATAATATGTACCCTCAGAATATTATGTAGTTAACTGTTTATAGTTTAATAAAAACAGTTTTCCGTTCCATTTAAAAATAAAGGAACATACATTTATTTTTCAGAGAAATATCTATATTAACTTTTTTATACATTTATTCGAAATGATTTACTATCATTTACCGATTTTTTTCAGTTTCATTTATATTTTTCATTTGTTTAAAATTTAATAAAAATATACGCACAAAACGGAAACTTGTGGTTTTGTTTGCTGTTTCAAAAAAAAAAATATTCAAAAAAGTTTTACGCATTTGTTGTTTATATTTACCGAAATTTCGTAATATTACACACTCTAATCAATTTCTGTTGAAATTTACTCAACTAATAGTAGGAAATTGTACTCCTACTATAAATTGGGTAAATTTACTCTATGTGCGTAAACAAAAAAAAGTACACACATTATGCGTAAGTTGACATAATGGCTAATTTTACATTGAAAGTGCGTAAAAATTAAATGAACTTTTTAAAGTAATTCAAAAATTTACTTAAATTGTGCGTAAAAAACCGTTTCGTAATTGTGCGTAAATATACGTATTAAATGCCTAAAAATGCATCTCTATATGCGAAATTATATAAACAATACGTATATTTACCAACGCGTGGTTTAAATTAAACTGCATAAAAATATTTTTTTTAAGAATAAATCTATATTATGTACACTCTAAAAAATCTTTGTAAATGTACTACTATAAAATGGGTAAAGTTTTATTTAATATTACGAAAATTCGGTAAATATAAACAAAAATGCCTAAAAATGTTTTGTACATACTTTCATATACAATAATACACACAAAAAGTATATTTCGACATAATGTGCTTAAAATTAAACACTTTGTGCCAAAAATTAGTATACTTTTGTTAAATTAAAATTTTACCAACAAATTTTGTAAATATACTAACTTAGAATGGTAATAAATATTTTGACATTTGGAAATTGGAAAATATTAAAAAAAAGCTAAAAACGAAAATTTATTTTTCAAAAGCTTATAAATATAATATTTGTGAATGCTGTGAATTTAAATTCAAGATGACCAAAATGTGAATCGAACCGATGAGTGCCAATAATTGGTCTAATTCTATTATGATTTTGAATGTATAAAATGACACTTTTAAAATGAAACTGGCAATGGTGTAATACTACTGGCACTGCGCGAAATACTGTCATTAGTCAGCGTTTGAGATCAACTGAAAAAATAAGGACTCCAAAATAGCAAGTCATATGAGAAGGGAAGAAAAATGGAAGAAAAAAATGCATATTCATGTATACAGTGGAACTTCGCAATAAACGGCAGAGATTTCTCATGAAATAAAAGTACATATATAAAGGGCTAACTATATTATACTTTTGCTAACTTAAGCTACTGTCAAAAATTAACGAAAAGTCTGTCAAATGCTTAATGAACTTATTGAAGACTTTTGGGTGGCTACAATGTACTTTTTAAACTTAAATACTTACTACACTTAGTTGCAAATATTTGTACTTTTGCAAAAACTGTTTTCTTCTTATATTTCCAAAATATATGTATCTTTTCGAAAAATATTATTTAATGTGTTCAATTTACAAATATTTTACAATTAACAAGTAAATCTATATTAATTTTAAATAATTAAAAGAAATAAATGAAAACATAAATAAAAAAGTACTAAAAAATGCAACAGTGCTTGCATCTCAATCGAAAAACAAATACAAAACCCACCCCTTTTGTTATACATGCACGTTTGTTTTTTAACATTTTCAATTAAATTTTCTATAAAAATATTTTCCGCGTACATTGCAATTTGTTTTTTTTTCATAAACAGTTTTTCTAAAAACACATGATTCCTTAAGTAAAGTGCGGTCAGTTTCGCTGTTTGCTTAAGCAAATGACACTTGACGAAACTTAACGAAAAGTTTGTAAAGTACAATATAGTCATACACATTTGATTACATGTATTCGCACATTTGCTTAAGCTAGCAAAAGTATAATATAGTTAGCTCTTAAAACATATTTGTGATATTGTAAGGTTTCCAAACCACAAACAGATACAATTTGCTTTAAGTTGTACTCAGCAAAAAGTGTAAAAAAATTACTAAGAATAAGAATTGAGCACCCTCGTAGGCTTTTTTTAACCCGATAATAAGAAATAAAATTTTATAATTAATAAATAATCAATAAAATATTTATTTAGAATAATAATACAACTTTTTTTATTGTTTTAATAATTTCATTTAAAATAGAAAAAAAATAAGCTCAATAACACTTGAAAATGCATACGCATAAAAAATCTATTAATTGAGATCGTGTTTTGTTCGCATTTATACTTTTTCTGTACACACGTATTAAAACTGTATCCAAGTCGGAATGCACCTTCACCGCAGGCCTTTCGTTTACATTTACATTTTATAAAGTTAAGCCTGGATTAGTCAGACGTACGTTTAGATCGGGTAACTTCTATAAAAGCAAGAATAGTTAAACGTTAATTTCAGATATTTCTATAAAGATTTGACATTCATTACTATAGTTAAGCACTTAATTTTGGTTATTTCTGATAAGCTAACAGGCCCCACATACATAAAAGACGTAAATGAAGATCTAAATTTTGTTGAGGATCGATTTTTCCTCTATGTTTACGTCCCTCTACCCCTATTTTAGTAAATATTTCGCAGGGGATTAAAAAAAAGGAATTTTTGATTAATTTTTTTAAAATGTTTTCAAAGAGATTTAGTTCAATTCTATTGCTCATATAGATACATATATGAAATCACTAAAACTCTTGAAGTGGAAGTTGTTCAAATTTGAATTTTCCATTGATGACATTAATATTAGCTTGTCATAGGAAAGAAATTGTTCGTTTTAATAACACATGCTGTATATTTGAATCACTGTTTTAAATGTAATCAAAAAATTGTATGCCTTTTGTGGGATTTGCACACACAATCTCTGACATTTCAAGCGGACGCTCTACCCCTGTGTTATGGCATTTTATACATGATAGTTGACTTTACGCGGTCTTGCTGTTCAATAAATGTTTTCTTTATTTCCTTGATTTCTTATAAATAAAATAGACATCATAGTAGTAAAATATACAAACAGAAAACAAATTCGTAGTTACATTCGACTTTTTCGCAATCCGAATTTTTGTAGTTTCAGGTATAATCACTTTTATTCATGTTGTAATTACCGTAATTTATTTTCAAATTAAGAATTTTTATTGTAATGAATGATTTTCTTTAATGGACTATAATATTTTATTAATAAACATTATATAAATACATATTCATTGAACAGACACACGTTCTTTCTTCAGGTCGAGGTCATGAATTTTTGTCTTTTTCTTTTACTAATAAAACTATTATTATCTAAAAAAAAAATTTTACACAATTACAAAAATGTTGATGGCCAAAAAATGCCTTTTACTCAGCTAGTATAAAATAAAATTTTTTAAACTATAATTTGAAATCTAGTTCGTGTATACAGTACCATATGATCGAAATCGAGTTTAATCCAGATTTCGAGGGTAATGTAAATAGAGTTTTAGAAAGGAAAGTGTTCATGATCTTGTACTGAATGACAAGTTCTGTAACAGAGTTGCCACCGATTTTACCCCAGCACCGAGCAGCTACCCGATTGACGTTTGAGATGAGAGAGGTCGAAATGGCTATTTTTGAACTAAACCCCAAAAAAGCTCCTGGTATCGATTGAGTCGGTAACAAGATGCCATTGGAGTTACCCCGTGTAGCATTAAATATAATTCTCTTCATTTTTAACGCCTTGAATACTATCCCCCAGAATGGAAAGTTTCACTCGTTAAAATGATACCCAAGCCAGGCAATGGTCACACAAAAGTGGAATCGAATAGGCCTATTAGCCTATTATCCAATTTGTCAAAGCTGTTCAAGAAAATCCTAATGGAAAAACAACTGTATTCCAGCACACTAATTTGGTTTCTGGAGAAAACACAGCACCATTGAGCAAGCCCACAGACTAGTTACTGTTGTCAGAAAAATGTTCGAGGAAAAAAATACTGCTCTGCCCTTTTTATCGGCTTTCGATAAGGTTTGGCATAAAGATCTACCGTTTAAAATAAATTTTTTTTTACCAACAAAGACTCACAAGCTACTCGAAAGCTATATTACAAATCGAAAATTCACTCTTGCTGAAAAAAGTTTTGTCAGCTCTCCTCAAAATATACAAGCCGGAGTTCCACAAGGTAGCATTTTGGGTCCTCTGTTATATATCATTTATACTTCAGACATGCCATTCGATATTAATACCCACACATCGACTTTCGCTGACGATCCTGCAATCTTAAGCGTCCACGATGACTCAAAAATAGCGTCTAGAATGTTACAGACTCACATTTCACAATGGAAACTTGCTTGGATAAGTGGAAAATTAAAGTGAATGAGTAGAAATGTATCCGCATTACTTTCACACTGAGAAAAGAGACGTGTCCACCCATTAAAATTAATAATCTGAATATACCCCAACACACATGTGTGAAATATCTCGGTATTCACCTTGACCGTCGACTCACGTTGAAAAATCATATAGATGCGAAAATAACTCAGATGAGGCTAAAAACTGCTCAACTCGCTTGGCTTACTGGCAAAAACTCTAAACTAGGCCTGGACTGCAAATTACTTATTTACAATTCGATCATGAAACCCATATGGTGCTACGGAATTCAGCTCTGGGGTACTGCCTCTGCGTCCAATATAGGGAAAATTCAGAGAATGCAAAATAAATTCTTGAGGACGATCACGAACCTGGTATGTTAGGAATTACAACATACATAAAGATCTGAATGTACCCCTGGTCAAAGATGAAATTATTAGACACTGTCAACGCTATTTAACAAAACTGGAAACACATCCCAACATACTAGCCCGAAACTTAACTAATAATCACGGCCACCAGCGTCCAGAAGAAGGGACACTGCGGATCTGGTCCGCTAATAATAAGGAGAAATAATGGTCTCAGTTAAACCACATAACATCAGTCTGGCACTGGTTGGACTAAATAATTAATATTTAGTTTTAAGATTTGGATAATTATTGTTAGTTCACAGTTTTTAAAAGTGAAGATCCAACAAATAATATGAAATATGGAAAAAAAATCTGCTCTTAGGAGTGATCATTAAAAGGTTTTACTGCAAAAATATACAATATATCCAGCAAGTGTGATTAATGTGATGTTGCTTTAAATTTAGTATTGTGCTAATGACTTTATGTTTTTTTATTTACTTTTACACATTCTAAAAAACTTCAAAATAAAAGTAGTTCACGAATAAATGGTAACAAACAAAATATTAAAGTGAAATAATAGAATTTAAAGTTGATCAAGCCAGACATGACCTGCACATTTTTTAGTCATCCGATAAGGCAGAATTTGAACTTTTCATAGCCTTTTAAATTGAATTGGTTTTTTTTTAATATGCCTAAAACAATTTAACAAAATTAAACAATAATTTTTTAATCAATGTTTTGTAGAGTTTTGTCAAACATCACTGCAGACAAAAGTGTGCGTGTTGTGAAATTAACACTGTGATATAAGTTCACTTTGAAAATGAAAAAGCAAAAAGAAGAAAGAGTGGCGTCATTTAAAAAATATTAATAAGCGATAATTAAACTTTTACTACTTTGTTTTTTCATTTGAAGTTTATCTTAGGAAAAGTGATTATTTAACATGATGATAAAGATACAAAAACAACAAGTTTTATTTCTGTCCCAATTTTATAACAAATTGCATTATGTTCAAATTTATTCATGCAGAAAACTTGTTAATGAAACTTTTGGAATACTTTCAATTACGAATCAGTAATTATTGTATGTCAGTACGAGTACTTCTGTCTCTTTTCTGTTTCTTCTATCCGAGATAGATGATGCTGAATATTGACGGGCTTTACCCAAAGAGAATGTACAATATTTTAAAGAAAGACCAAACTCTAACAAAATGAGAATTATTCGTTCAAAATTAGTAGTAAATTTATGAAAACTAATAATTTCACGAAGTTTGTAAAAGTTTTTACTTTAAAATGTTCATATGTTTGTTGAATTTTTAAAATATTTATATATCAAAATCTTAAAAAAGTAGTTTAAAAAAAGACAACATCATAAATCCCTAATGGTATTTTAGGGGAAACGGTATTTCAGTTATTTCGATAACGGTATTTCAGTTATGTCGGAGCCAGTAAAATGTAACGTTATTAATAAAAAAAGGATTCATTTATAGGTTCAGTTTTATAAGAGTCAAATACAAAAGTTTTGAATCGAAAACGCCAGTTATTTTTTAATCCCAAACAAAATTTGTTTTTTCCACTCACATTAGATATGCAGTTTATCGCTTTAAATAAAACATTTTATATAAAAAAAAAACATAAATTTGTTTTGAATTAAAAATTTAACAAAAATTAAAACTAAGTACTTTCAATTATAAATATCCACGATAAATTTGTGTTGTAGGCAAATATATACAAAATGTTTTACAACCTCATTTGTATACATACAATTAATTAAATTTTCATGCTGAAAATATATAGCAAAAATACACATTTTCTAGTGCAAAAATTATAAATATCCCAGCAAATGTAAAAACTAATTAAATTGCCTATAATCAGTAAATTAAAATAAAATTCATCCAAAATCTGTAGAGAAAATGTTAAAGTTGCTAGTACAATGTGTATTATTGAAAAAATATTTTTTAACATTATCATGGATTAATTTTAATCCACAGAACACAATTTTAAAAACAGATTTGAAGGAAAATCAGATGACCGATATATGTATCGTAAAAACAAGTATTCTTAAATAAATCGCTTAAAGAATATGAGTCCAAGAGCAGCTTTTTTGTAAAATGTTCCACCAATAGTGCATACACATTAACTAATAAAACATTTCGAGTACAATAACATCATGGTTAAATAAAAAAGTCATTCACCTCGTTTATTTGTTAACCATTTAACGGTTTGCCGTTATTTCGCAATGGAAAGTTATAGATTTTCGGCTTTTAGCTATAAGTTTAGTTACTGTATACGTAGTGCTAATACCAATTTTTTCAAACAAAATGTTGCTGGGATGTTTAATGAAAACATTTGAAAAGTTTGCTCGCGGAATTTCAACTAAATTTTAATTATTTCAATTAAACAAATTTTACTCTTTTTTAGCTTTTAGTCTGTTTAATTGTGTTGTGTTCTGTTTTTTTTTTGTATTTCTTCATCTTAATTTAATTGTTTCTAGGGCACCCTTCTACACTATGTGACAGTAAAAAATTTATTTTCAAATTGTTGAGTCTGCTTTTAAAACTGTCAGACGTTTTGCCTTAATATTTAAATGTTGCCACAATGTTTAAACAGTTGTTAATGGTAACTAAAACTGAAATAACATAAATAAAATAAAGCATTTTGTGTATAAGTATGTATGAATAGCAGCTAAAATGAAATTTATTTCGTTAAAAGTTTATAGAAAACGGTCAAAATCAACCGGGCATAGTACTAAGATGATACTATTACCAATCTGGTGTATGGAAATTTATACAGAATACATTTGCAGGACTGGTTGAAATTATATTCAGTGATTAAGACGAATTTTGAACAAAAAAAAAATAAATATTGTGTTTTAACTAGGGCAATCAATCAATCGACTTTTTATATTAATCGATTAATCGTTTTAGTATTTATTCGGGGTTTTGCTTTAACAATTATTCGAACAATAATAACAAGAAATATATATATTTATTATATTATTTATAAAAGTATGCGAAGAAGAGCAGGACTTTCGGAATTCAATAGTCAGTATCGGAATATTTGTACAACTTTAATAAATTTGTTCAATTTCCAGTCAAATTATATCTAGATTCACAGCAAAACTTTAGCAATGGATGCGATATTCTCATGCGTTACCTTGTAATGATAGCTTGTTACCTTTTTCATTAGTTGCAAGCATAAAGTAATAAGTTACTCATTATTAATTACGTAATATATGATTTATAAATGTAAGGTAATAATTGAAATATTTTTGAAAATCTATTTTTAGATACATTACTTTGTGTTTTTTGTAAGCAAAAGGGTAATGAATGTTTGTTTTGACAACACTAGCGAAAAAACGAAGCGCAACAATTTATTTAAGTTTAAAGCAATCAAATACTATATGCGTCGATAGCTCAGTGGGTAGAGTTCTTGGCTGGCAATCAGATTTCCCTGGTTCGATTCCCATCTTGACCACATTATTTTTAATTACAAATATTTTAAATAAAATATTTGTAATAATTTTTTTTTAATAAAAATTCCTCTTTTTAAAAATCTATTTTTAGACACATTACTTTTTCCATTCTCGTAACCATATAAGTAATCCCTTACATTATCACTTCTAAAGTAATGGGTATATACATTACTTTGAGGCTCATCGCCTGTAAAATTCATCAATGAAGTAAGGTGTAAAGTAATACATCGGCCCCTATGGCTATACATTACCTTACCCATTATTTGGTAATGTGTGGTTTTGCTTGGTTGTTTATACAAAATTTTTACCCATTGCGACGGTATAAAAACGCCGCTATTGAGAACGTGGTAAGACCGTGGCTTTTTCATGTACATATATGCATTTTATACGAAATATTTTTGTAACTTTTTTTTTATATTTTTACGCATGTAGATGACCAAAAGTAGAAAATCTTAGAGACTGTGTAGACCGATCTAAACGGTTAACCGGGCTCTAGAATTTAAAATTTAAAAAAATCTATTTTTTTTTTTAATTTTTTATCATAGTATCTTTAAGGTCCAATTACAATTGACTTAAGCTTTGTTTCAAAAGCCAACAAAAGTTGAATTAAAAAATCAACTGTATGTTAGCATAAATAGGTTTTTGCGTTGATTTGTGAGTTAAATACAGATATTTATAATTGACACTTTCAAGGGCACGAAGAATACTGATAAAAGTCGTAGCGGACTAGAAAATGCATTCCATTCAGCTTGTGCCTAATAACTTGTTCTGTGTATTCACCATGATTACTAAATAAAAATAAGAAAAAAAATTTTCATTTCAAAAAAAAAAACGTTGTATGATCTCGAACCAGACTAAAAATTCATGTTCATACATTTAAACAAATTAATTTAAGTTGTGAAGCAAAAATATTCCGAAACTGGCTCTTGAATTCAGAAAGAACTTTGCTTTTCATACATTTGTATGAAATGGACACGGTTTCATGTATGCCATGCATCATAATGTGTTGAAACTTCGCAGAAATAATCTAGACGCAGTTCTGTCTTAAAACCGTGAATTTTTTTTTTCACTTGTGGAACAAAAATATTCAGATAATGACTCATAAATTTAAATGAAAATACCAAATATAATATACATAATTCTGATATCAAATGTATATAAATTGTAGCCATTTTTCTATTATTTAATTTAAAGCAAAAAGTTTCAAAAACATATATTCAAAAAAGTACTCCAACCTGGTTAACTGTGTTGACCTGTTTATACCGAGAAGACCGTAAAGACTGGTTGACCGGTTTTAAAATCGTTCTGACCGGCTAGACCGGTCGAGTCAAGTTACATAAGGCTTAGTTAAGATGTTTGTGTGTGTGTGTGGTCATACCGCAATACTTATTAATAATTTTGTGTTGACTCTTAAATGTAAATCTTTCATGAATAATAGTGCAATGACACTTTCAATTTCCATGGAGTATAGACCAAAGGATTAAACATACATATCGATACATAGAGGAACTATTGAATAACACTCAATAGTTCTGAAGTGTAAAATTCGTTTACCAATACCCATCAATAAGGCCCAACTATATTATGTGAAATTAAATTATAGAAAAGAGCGAAACCATACAAATACCCTGAAGTACTCATATTAAACTTAAGTCATCTGTTAAAAAGTTATCGAAACTCATCGTACGCAACTTAAGCAAATTAAAAACATGTCAAAAAGAATATATAAAAATAAATAATAACAATTAAAAAAAATAAACCTAAGTTCGAGAAAATTTTGTAAAATATATGCAATAATGCATTCAAGTCAAATATGTCGTGTAATTTGGGGCAAACTGAAGTCAACTTTTGTTTACTTATAAAAGCTTAAGTCACTTAAGCCAATTGTAGTTGGGTGTTTAGTTGTTGAATCTCCAAACGAATAGCGTATTTGATTAAAATAACCGTACAAGTAGCTACCGCTTTGAAAATCGACAATTTTTAATAAATTTGATGATTTTCCCAATATTCTAGTTTATTTACTGAATAAATGGTTGCTTCCACTGTACATAAATACTGTTACGCAAATTCTATTTATCAATTTTCATTTACTCGTGGAAACATAAAAAATTTTTTTTATAATTAATTAGAAATAACAATAATTCGAAATTAGGAGTGGATTTTTCCTTTCCTCTTTTTAATTCCACATACCACATATATACATGATTTTGCTCGAATTTCAACCAATATATTCTCTGGGTGTAGTGTGTATTTATATTTTGGATGAGACACCAAAATATTACATTTGTAACAAAAAAAAGCAGTTTTACAAATTTCATGCCTTTGAAACGACTTTCTGTGAAAAAAGCAATAACTAAAAAAACTACGAATAGTTTGCTAAAACATAAACGCAATCTTTCAAAATTTTGCTTTGCCGGTTTTTGTTTTTACATAAACTTTGATTCAAAGGACAATCACTGGACAGAAAACCAATTACCTTTTGGTGGTTTTAAAAACTCTGTCTTGATAACTTTTGATAAACTTTCAAGTTTTTTTTCCACCTTAATGGTGTTATGACATACATAGTCTTATTTTTACTCATTCTCAAGTAATTGTTTTCAGAACTGAAAGACCGAAATAAATTCTTTTGAATAAAAGAAAGAAAAAATTGCCATTTTTGAAACTGATGTTCTTTTATTTCTACTTTCCTTTTAGCACAATAGGTCGAATCAACTGAAAAAGCGAAAATTTAGAATTGGCTTTAACAAATTTTCAAAAGGCAAACATTTTGTTAAAAAAAACAGAAATTAAATAAAACCTATGAAAGGAGCAAAGCATATTTGCGTAAATAGATTGTATTTAAAAAAATACGTACCCGACCCATTGTGAAAAGAAAAAAATATATTAAAAAAATTAACAATTTTGGTTATTTTGCACACAAAATGTCATAAAAATGTATTATTTTTTATTTGCAAATATTTTAATTAATTTCTTAACATAAAAACGGGATAAAACAAAACTTCACATTAATTTCATAAACAGACATTTTTAGATTTTGTTTCTTCACATTTTCTAATTTTCTTTTATTCAAAGCACAGACTATCTAGACAGGAAACAGCTGATTAAATCAAAATGGCAACTAGAAAATGAGCAAAAGGAAATGTCAAAATTGCAGTGATACACAGAAAGGTATAGATATAAAAAGAAAAATATGTACCATACAATCTCTGCAATGTCAAAATAACCATTGGTAACCTGTCTGTGTAGTCTGTAATCCAAGTACTAAATTTTCATTTGGAAAAAAAAGAAAAAAAAAACAAAAATTTTAAACTTTTTTAGCTTTCTGTCGGCTCTGCTTATAGATACTTTAAATCCTAATAAAAAAATACTTATTTGATATGTAATAGAATGATTATTTCATACTTGGCATATATTTGGACTGTTTTAAAAGTTCTGGAAAAAGTCTATATCATAAAACCATAAGGAAAAATTAAAGCGGAGAATGCAAAAAATTAATTACAGATTTAACTATTGCTAATATGAAGGAAACTAATGCAATATCTATAAAATATTGAAAAGGTAAAATGTTTTTTTTTTTAGTTTGTTGGTTTAACGCTTTTTAAAGTTTGTTGTCGCTGACTCATTTCTATAAATCCAACCACCATAAAGTAACTACTACAGTATGGAATGTTTAAATGTATTACTACCACTACATACATGTGCGCGAAAATAAATTACTTTGAAAGGAGTTTATTTTTTATTTATTTTACTATCGCGCTGAGTTCGTTTTCGAAAACATTGCACTCATAAATAAAAAAAATTGTATGACCCCAAAATGTTCGCGTAGTTTTGGTAGTATTAACTTGATGACTTGCAACTTAATGCCATTGCTATAAATATGTACACACGTTCATTACGTTAGTTACTACAAGGACCAAGTCCTTTTTTTGGTCATGATTTCACAGTAACTAACGCAAAACTAAAATATTAAACTTATGAAAATAGTAACAGAAAACAAAATTAATACGAAGCAAAAACTTTAGAAATCTGTTTTCGAAAAGTTTCCAGTTTTTTTTTTTTATATGCCATAAGCAAAAGATATTGTTGATTTTTTTGTGTGTTTAAAAGTTTTCCAAACACTTTTCACAAAAAATAAATAAATAAATGAATGAATAAAACAAAAAGAAAAATGTTAATTAAACTTACCGTCTGCATTGATTTGAGTATTGCCACTTGAAGGACTTAAAAACAAATACACTGAAAAAAATAAAACCAATTATTAATTAACAATTATTAATAATTACACTAGTAAATTGTCTTCTGATGTAATTTAACTACTTAATTAGTTCTTAGTTTTTTTTTCTACTAAAATCAGTAAGAAAAAGTTTGTGACGGTAGTTGTCACTGAATGCACCTTGTGTTTGTTGTTGCCAAGGTCACAATACATTTTATTTATTCGAAATTTTGTTTAAAGAATTCAAAAAGATTATGTACAGATACCATCACAACATTGACAAATGAAAATTATTTTTTTTTGTTGGTTTGTAGTGATATAATAGCTTTAAGGCTCCATCACAGTCTCTAGTCATAGTTTAATAAACTGTAGATAAGGTCATTTCCAGAATCTCATCCGTTACAAACTATTTTTGTTCTTTGTTAATTTTTATAAATTAGGTTTTCAACAAAAAAAAAAATAATTGTGTTTTTTGTCAGATTATTTTATACTTGGGACTAGTTTATCTATTAACTAGGCCAATTAATTGGCGATTTTTTGACATTACCGTTACCTCTTGTCAATGCCATTACGTATAACGGAAAAACACTTTTACAACAAAGAAAACATACTATGATTGTGGCATAAATAAAAAGTATGTTTTATATAATAATCATTTTTTTTCTTCAATTGTAATGATTTAATGATTTTTTTACAATTGGCGTTGATTTTAAGTAATGCCAATGAAAAATTCCCAAGTATGAAGAAGTTCTTTAACGAACTAGTTCAATTAAACGAAAGACCTAGTTTACCAATAATCTCTTTTTTAGTTTAAAAATTAATTTATCTTTGTACGGGGACAGCTTTATTTATTGTTAATTAATTTTTCAATGTCTTTTTTTAAACGAATTTTAAGTAATATTGGAATTCAAAGTTAAACTAAATAAAGTCATTAACAGATATATTCTCACACAACATTTTGCATTATAAAATTGTTATTAAAATTTTATATTTTATATTTTCGTTAAGAAAATTCAATGGGACAAACAATATGGAAAACTAGTCTAGCGAAAATTGTTATATGAACGAAAATATCAAAGATATTTGAAAGAGCAAATAAGTTCTTAAACACCAATTGCAGTCACCAAAATGAACGCGTAAGTGTAATCAGCAGTTAAGCTGTCGCTTAACGTAAAATAAAAAATCTGTTTTCAGGAGGTTAGTCCAGAACGTAACATTACGTTAAAGACAAACTAACAACACACACGCTTTTTTTAAAACTAAAAACAAATCAGCTGATTGTCACGGAACGAATTTATTTTCAAATCAATAAAAATTTTGTATGAGACACATGTTTAATAATCTTTATGAAGGGTGATTTTTTTGCTATTTTACTTTTCAGTGTAAATTCTTTCGGTGTTTTACACTGAAATGATAAAAATGCTCAGTAAGGTTTTCCATTTCACCATGAATAGACTAACAAACAAACAACGCTTGCAAATCATTGAATTTTATTATCAAAATTCATGCTGTGTGAGAAATGTGTTTCGTCAACTATGTGCATTTTATAGCCGTCATGGTCAAGCTGTTGTGACCAAATTTCATACATCTTTCACTTTAATAGGCATGAATCCACCATCGCGTATGCGAAGAGTGCGTTATAATGAGAATATTGATGTTGTATCGGCCAGTGGCAGTTCAAGAGCTGCTAATGCACTCTTGGTGCGGCGTTGGTGCGTTTGTGGGCCGGCGGCATCATGGGATCGTACTTCTTCAAGAACGATGAAAATCGCAACGTTACAATCAATGGAGCAAGGTACCGATGATTACGGACTTTTTTTTGTTCAAAATGGAAGAATTGGACTGGGCTGACATGTGGTTTCAACAAGACTGTGCCACATGCCACACGGCACGCTATGCCATGAACCTATTGAGAGCCGAATTTAATGAGCAATTAATCTCACGTTTTGGAACATCCCATTGGCCGCCAAGATCATACGATTTGACCACACTAGACTATTTTTTGTGGGGATACATGAAGTCCCTCGTGTACATGGACAAGCCAGACCTCGAAGACAACGTTACAGCTGCCATTGGTGAGATTCCGGACGAAATGCTGAAAAAAGTGCCAAAATGGAGCTCATGGATGGACCACCTATGGCATAGCCGCGGGCAACATTTACATGAAATAATCTTTAAAAAGTAAATGACAGGCATTCACTTATCGTATCGCCCTAAATGAATATTTCATTCACTTTTGCATTTTTTTTTTTTTTTTAATTTTCAATACCCAAACGGTTAAAAAATAACCCTTTACAACGTTTGGGGGTGAATATAACCTTTTGGAATTAAAGAATTTTCAAAGGCAATGTTTAATATTAATAATATTATAGTTTAAAGATAAAACTATGTTTAAACTAAAAATTCTGTATGCCCAATATGGCTTGTGCTGTTTAAACTTTTCAAAAAGGTTCTGAAATTAAAATTTTAAAAAATGCGCTATAATGTCTTACACTTTTGATTTATGTACCTACAATGTACTTTTTTATCTTTCACTTAAAATTAAAAACATATCCTTTTTTTTGTTTGTTTATTTTTACTAAACTTTTTACTATGCATAGGTTTGAAATAACAACTAACCCTTTTTTGATTTAAAGTTAATAAGTAGCTAACTCTTGGTCTCTATAGAAGTGGTTGTTAAATAAATATAAAAGGTAACACAAAAACTGTCGAGTGCAAAAAAAATATTCAACGAACCGTAAGTTGACACAGGTTAACAATTTTACAAATAAAAAGTAAAAACTAGGTACGTACGAACGTACTAATAAGTTCTAACCGCATCTAGATAAAAGTTGAATAGATAAAATAAAAACCAAATGTTAAATGTTGTAGCTAAAATTTTAAAATGTCGTAGTTAAATAAAGGCAGTAATATTGAAATTTTCTAAAAGTAAGTACCTACTTTTTAACACTAACCAGAGTTAGTTGCATGTAAACATGCCGCAATTAAATTTACAACATTACTAAATCTGGTATAAACTCAAATTCAGAGAAAATATCTAACTGATTCTCCAAATGAAACATAAACTTAAATTTAAAATATGTATACTTACACCAAACTGTTGCAGCTAGAACTACAATTGCCACAACGATTAAACCAAGATTTGATAAAATTTTAACCAACAAGACGGACGAATTATTAAATGGCTGATTGGAGCACTTTTGTAATTTTGTCGAACCTAGAACAGGAATCTGTAAAGAAAAAAAGAATTAAATAATGTAAAATTTGAAAACTTTTCTTTTCTTAACCCTTTAACCCGTAAGACCGTCTACAGAAGGTCATCACTAAAGTCCAATTATATCCAAAGCAATATTTTTGGTGCACTAATCGCCAACGACAGTTTTGTCGGTTTGAATGTACCTATCGAACAGTACCGGTTTGAACGCCCTCAGTTGAATAGTTTGATAGAAACACCCATTTATGATTTTGGTGCAAAATTTAAATTAAAAAAAAACATACTTTCTAACAGCTCAATCGACTCGGAATTTCTTTTGGTAAGTAGCTTCAAGTTGTATTTTGATAATTTGTTGCGTGTTTGATTTGTGAAACAAATTCTTTTGTTTGAATCGAGCTTTTTGTCTTCAATTTTTTCCACCTGGCGCTTTTAGGTTATATTTTTTTGACAAACGGACTTCACATTCTTGCTTTTTAGTCCAAAATGATACTAGAACCAAAATTTCATAAGAAAATACCTCGTATTTCGACTTTAGTGGTTAAAGGGTTAAATGATACATTTTTCATGTTTGTGCATCAAACTGACAAAAGATATTTCAACATTTCTTTTTAATTGTAAGAAAAATAAAATGCATCGCAAGTATTCGTTTTTCATATACTTGAAGCATGAACAAAATTTTATAAGTTATTAAAGAAAATGTTTTGAGGAAAAAAAACTATAATAAAACAGAAATGACTCAAGTTAACTTATCCGTTGATCATATAAATTTATGTCATCGATTAAATAAACTTCCGCCATTGGCATTGTCTTTTTCATATTTAGTTGTTGTTTCAATACAAATTGCATGCTTCCGTTTCCGTTGAAGGGGAAAAATAAAGAAGTAGAAAACCATTGGTAATAACAACGACAACAAAACAAACAATAGACTGCAAATAATTGTTGGATTGCAATAAGAAACAGCGGTAACTGTTTTCGTCCACAGCAATAACAAATGTAGTTGCACCAACCGAGCACGAATCTCAAACAAAAAAGAAATAATACACAATATGTACAATGAATGCAACACAATCACTTTCATGTCCCCGTCCTGCACAGATTTTTAACAACTTTTGTTGTTATCGTTGTTGCATTTAAACTGTATGCGAGAGGTGATGCGAGGATATGAGTAAACAGCAGGGTCCTGGCAACAATAACAATTGCAACAGCGTGCAACTGTGTAGCGTAAGCATCCAAAAATTATCCAACCCGTATCTTCTCTACGCAGTGGTTAACTTTATTAATCGAACTTTTTTTTTGTATTTTTGTTTAAAAGAAAATACAAATAACACAATATTGATGAGATGCCGCAAGCGGGTAAAATAAAATGAACATAAAAATGTGTCTCACAAGCAGTAACGACATAATTCGTTTTGTTATTTTTGTTTTTCATCTTTTTTGCACACGCTACATCATATTGTGGTAAAATATCCGAAATATTTGAAACGTTTAGTAAAGAAAACTACCCGGATCATCAAGAATTTTTCATAAAAGAAACCCACGATCACGATCTTACAAGATTTTTCTTACAGAAAATCCTTCAGATTAAAAAATTTTAAATGTTTGTAGCGAAGTTTTCTATCGAAAAAGCGTCAGCTTCTAAGGACTTCTACTTACAGAAAACCCGTCAGATGCTGAAGTATTTTGCCTATAGAAAAACCCTAAGATTTTGAGGACTCTACGGATATAAAATCCTCCAGATCCTAAGGACTTTTTCCCATCGAAACACCCCCAGATTCTAAGGAATTTTACCTAGTGCAAAACCCTCATATTCTTTACTTAAGGAAAAATACTCAGATTCTGTGAACTTTTACATAACGCAAGACCCTCAGCTTGGAAAATTCCTCAAGTTTAGAGGACTTTTATCAATAGAAAAAAGAGTCAGATTTTGAGGATTTTTACTTACAAAAAGAGGCTTCAGAATGTTTTTTTTTTCTACAGAAAAATTCCCAAAGTCTGTAAAATTTTTTTTACAGAGAACCCGATGTATTCTAAAGACAGATTCTGAAATTTTTTTCTAAAACATACAAACCAAACCAGAATCTACAGAAAATGGACATCATTAATTAGTCGACTATTATCGACTAGAATTTTCTTGTTTAACATTGTAGTTTATTTAATGGAATTTCATTTTATGTGAATCATTGTTTCCTATACTATGCGAACAACTTTGATTTACTGGAAATTTAATGTTTTCTTTTTTAATTAAGTTTATGTTTTACGTTTTTTTTTCATTCTTTTATTAAAATTTATTTTCTTTCCTTTTCTTTATTTAGTTTACGCTTGCATGAATTGAACCACGAGTTTAGTTTTCTGTGTTGCATTTTAGACTTCGAAAATGACCAAAACAATATTTTTAACAAGTAAGGCCAAATGACTGAATGTTCCGAAAAATATAAAGAACTGTTAAATTAAAATTTTGTTTTCGAAACAACAACAAATGCAACAGTTAAAACTTTATGCAAATTAAAAAAAAATTTAGGACTTTATATTTTTCCTAGAGAAAACGTTACAAGAAGATTTTATTAAAATTTTTATAAAAAACCATCAGAATCAAGGTATATTTTCGAATAAATTTTTCATATTAGAAAGTCACAGATATATAGAATCTTTTTTTTTTTTGGAAAAACTCCAAAAATTCTTTAAATGCATCGCAAAGTTTTTTTTTTAAGAATTCTGATGTCAGTATGTATAACCATATATAATTATAGTACATTAATTTTTTTAAATCACTATATTGCGCCATATATTACAGCATCTAGTTATATATTGATCTTTATAAAATTGGATAAGATTTATATTAAAAGATATATGTAATATAAAATTATATATAACACTATGTTTAATTTCAACTTGCTTACGAGGGACCATATTTACTTATATATGACTTATAGCGAACCATATATACTTAATATATGGCTATACAGAACCATATAAAATTATAAATGCTAATATTTGAGATATAATAATATATGGTCCATTATCACAAATGTTTTTTAATATGGTATATAATTATATATGATTAAATTTATGGTCGAATATGAGAAATATGGTACAATATTTGCAAACAAATTTGGGATATTGTTATATATAGTTGCATATATAGATTATTTTTGATATGATATAAAATTTTAAATATAATTATAAGTGGTTGCATGCCCATGGTTTCGAATCCCAGTGTTTTTATATATTTTTATATTAATATTTTTTTTTACAAAACTTTCAAATTTTAACCTATTTCGGTACAAGACCGAAATAGTTGTCAAAATGTATATAAATGCATACATATATATTTTTGTTTGTTTTAAATATTATGTGTTAATTATTTATCCACATTTGTTCTTAGTCCATAAGATATGATTATATATATTTTTAAATATTTAATTATATAAAATCAGATAAGTAAAGAACCAATTTATCTCATTAATTCAAAAATTTCCGAATATATAATTATATAAATATATAACACAATTATAGAAAAATGTAGTCTAATAAAGTCAGTCACACACAATGCTGAGTGCACATCAACTCACTATAGCTCTGGCAGACCCACTTCAAATCTTGGCGAAGGTATTGTTAGTTAGAATTTTCATATTTTTTTTGTTTGAATTTAAAAATTGTTTATACATTTTTTAGTAAACTTATACGGAATATATTATATTGTTGGATCTAATCTGATACAATTCTGACATTTTTCGGATAAATTTGGATCTTACTTAATCCCTAAATATATATTGCTGGATCTTATTTGATCTGCTATTTTCGGATCGATTAAGATCTCACTTTAATTAAAATTTATTACTTCCTCATAGTTTGACTTAGCCTGGTTTCAATGTATAAACACCCTGTTTCAATATAAAGTGAGCTATAGGATGTCAAAATTGAATACCTCGGTTAAAACATACATTATAGATATAATAAATTTTACAAAAACAAAAGAAATTAAAATGAGGTGAAAAGAAATAACTCACAAAAATATTACGTAAAATTTCTTTGTGGTTATTACATTTTCTTTGGAGTTTATTTAATTTTCAAATTTGGAGCTTATTACATGTTAAAGCAATCCCAATGAAATAAACTACAAAATTAAAAATTTTGGAGATTATTTCATTTTGCAAGTTTTTTTTATTTTTTGGTGCTTATTTCATTCTGTTAATAGTTAAATTTTTTGAAAAATTTTTTTAATATTAGAAGAGGTTTTAATTTGTACCTATCTCGTGATATGTTATTTTGGAACCGGTCCAGTTTTCACTTATCACAGGGCGGGTCCCAATTCCCAACTGACTTTTATGTACCTTCATATTAATGAATAAAAAAAATTAGCGAAGGCAATGCATCATTTATTAAAATTTGTGAATTCAAAAGAGTTGATTTGAGCATTTTCGAAACGAATTTGCGAAAGGCGATTAAGAACCAATTTCCGATGTCGAAATAATTTGGATGTTGGTTTCATATTGCAGTATGTCGACAATTTAGAATAAAAATATGCACATAATTAAAACAAATCAGATTTGGAAAACGTGTGATTAGTGTTATTGGATAGCGATATTTAAAAATTATTTATTTAAGTTATTTGAGGGATATTGGTACACCCAGAAAACAGTATCGGCTGTGGCCACAGAATTTGTTGCGGTTACGACAACTATGTATCTTTATATTAAATTATATTTTTTGTTGTGAAAGCCAATATTCAGTTGTCTAATTTAATATTTATATTCCACATAAATATTATTACGTTCCACAAAATGTTATTTTGTAACGCACGTATTATTACTTATTTATATATGTATATTGTTATTTTGCCTTTTTGATATTTTATTATTGACCTTTTATATTGCCTTGCGTTATTTTATGCTATGTTTATTGAGCATTTTGTCATTAATTTAATTATTTGATTTTAATTTCAATCTTTAAATAATTTATTAACTGTTTCCTGCATTATTTCAATTAATAAGTTCAATGATTAACGATTTAAAGAATACTTTTTAAAAATGCAGCTATGTTTGTAATAATTATTGTTTTAAACATTGTTCTAAAAAGAGGAGATGATATTAAAGTAATTTATTTTTTGTCATTGCGTAGGCTTTATGTTTTATAACCATAGCTAAAAAATTAATTCGATGTTCAACTGTTAAGGAATAAAGTGAATTGTATATTAAAGCGGACATCTCCTGTCTTTATTTTAAATATAAAATAATAATAATAATATGATACGCAAGTAGACTTTAGGCTCTTGTGGATTTTTAAAGTACAATAAATCATTAACCGGTGTGGACATAATTGGACATTTTTGTCTATTGTCGTCCCTCCTCTATAAAAATTAATAAAAAAAAAATCATAACATTAATAAAATCCTTTAATTTGAAGAAAAATTTTATTTTTAGATTTTTCCGGTATCGAACCTAGGCATCCAGATTCATAACTTACACTCTTACTGCACCACAATTTAATTTAATTTTCAAATATATATATGCCACTTAAACATTTTAATATTTTCTTTAATTAAAAAAATATATATTTTTTTTAATTTTTGTCTTTTTCGGGATTCGAACTCAGAAATTGGGAGTACTAGGCCAGCTCACTACTCACTAGCCCACAAACACTTATAAATTTTAATGACTAATTTTGAATTTAAATAATTTCTTAGGAAAATAAATATAGCATAAAATTCGTTTACAAATAGCAATCGTTAGTGGCTTCTATAATCAATACAATCCACAATTCGTTTGGTTCAACGGAAACCCTAATTTTATGATATATTCGATCGATATAACCGTATTTGTAGTTACCACTTTCGAATATCAACAATTTTTTAATAAATTTTATAGTTTGTACTTATTTTGTATTAACATTCACTAAATAAATGGTTGCTTCTACTAAACGAATTTTATTCGTAAAGTTGATTGGAAATATCAATAATTGGTTCCTACTTCCTGTTTTTAATTCCCAATGTCATATTTTTGGTATAATAATGGATTATAGGTTATTCCAAATAAAATAAAATCCTTACAAATAAATGTTAATGGTTTTGATCGAATGGCAACGAATCGTTTCTCTGGGTGTATTTAAAGTCATTTCGTTAGGGTATTTTAGAGTTAACAGTATTTAAAGTTATTTCGGTATTTCGTTTTAAGGATAGTACTTTGAAAGACTTTTGAATCGGTAACGGCATTTTAGAGTTAGTGTTTGCCAATCATGAAATAAATAAATAACTTTTTGGGATTGATTTAATTTTTATCTAAATTATTCCAATGGGAGTTATTTTATTATAAAACAAATATCAAATTTTGGAAGTTATTTAGTTTCATTTCTTTTGGGTGTTATTATATTAATTTTTTTCTCAATGATCATTACTGGAGTTTCTATCAAAAAAAGCTATTGGTGTTGCAGGACTTTTTTTTATACATTTTGTTGAAAAAACAATGTTTTATAAGTTTTTAATCTTCCACCTATAGAAACTATAATTTAAGTCTGATTTAAACAACAATAAAAAAGTCGATTAAAAACATTTGCATACGTAAAATTTGTTATCGAATCATATCTGTTTGAAAATCACAACCTTAAAATCTGTTTCTAAATGTACTTACAAATAAAAATTTGTTGTTTAATATAAAAAGTTAAATTGTTCTGTAAACGGAATAAATTTAATTAAATTTTTATCCAAAACTTCAAAAAAAGACTTGGAAAAAGTTTATTAAAATTAATCCAAGAGATTACGAAATTAAAATATACACAATTTTCTATGTATTGAAATAAAGAATATAAACAAACACAGATATTCAAACTAAAGTTAGCACACATAAACGCACAGATATGCACAAAAATAAAGCTCTAAAATAATGCATTCAAATATTTCAATAGTTTCTAATGAATTACAATTTAAATAATAAGTGGTGAAAACAATTAGAATTTTTCGGCAATGTTCTGTATTTCACTTTTACATGGTGTTTCCTTAAGACGTTCGTCGTGACACGAATGAGTGACTACATATATTTTGTTATTTTATATTCGTTCGTCTGAAGTAAAACATCATCTGGAAACTCCACCTTAACCTCTTGAAACCGATTCCGAGAATTAACTTCTTTTTTTGATATGTTTTAGATTATAGTATAATTCATATGTCTGCAACATTAACTCAAAAATCGCTCAAAAATCGCGTTTTTTTTTAGTTATGACGGTCTTTTCTCAAATGAGATGTTTATTTTTCGCGATACAAAAAACACATTAAATAGGTCCAGAATCTCAATATAAAAACAGATATGAAACCTGTATAAAATTTGATATCAAGGAAATAAAAATTAACAAAAGTAGTTTTTGATTTTTTTTTTGTTCAGAAAGCGTGAGAAGTAACGTTTCCGAAATTTAATTAAAATCGCGTAAGCAAAAATTTATTATATACAATAAATAACCAAGGTTTTTGACTTCCCAATAAATTTTCAATCTAGTTTTTCTAATAAGCAAAAGTTCTCAAATGTGTCCCCATCGTGAACGTTTTGTGGTCCTAAACGATTTATAATTGTTCTTTAAAGTGGCGGTTATTGATTATTTAAATAATTAGTTTTTTTTGTAAATTTCTTTTTCATCGTATTGTTTTATTTTTTAGTCTTTTATTTTGAAATCTAGTTCTTTTTTCTATCAGGATAATTGAATCCGATTTATATATTTTTGTTAAGTTATTATTTTATTATGTTAACTTAAAAAAAGACTTTAAGTCTTTTTTATACCAAATAAAATAATTACTAAGAAAATAACTAAATTCTTTAAAAAAAAAAATAAGTGAATATTTGCTTTTTTAATTTTGTTCATATTTTTACTAGAGAATCTTTTTTTTTTAAATGTCCAGTCCAACGAGTACGTTTGATTTTTTGTAATTTTCTGAAATTTTAAATTTGAATATTAATAAATTTTTGTTTTATTTTTAATTAAAAAATACAAAAAAAAAAAACAAATTAAATTGTTTTCTTTTGCTCCGAATTGTGTACATGGTCCTGAAGACAATTTTTTTTGCATATTAAAGCACATAGAACCTTAAGAATTTTTAACGAAAAATGTTTCAAATCATAAAGTTTTTATTAATTAACATGCTACTAACAGACTAGAGGCGCGAATCATACCCACGCCCTCCTTTACAAAAGATCTAGCACGCTAACACTAGGCTATTGCGGTACTTAAGATGTTTTATCAAATTTGCTTATAATAAAACATTTTGTTAACATTTCCATGAATTAATTCTTTGAAACTTAATATGCAGTCGAAATACTGCATATTTAAACGAAGGAGTTTTGGTCATACATTACAAACCCAGTAGCAAAAAGCTGAACTAGTTTTAAAATGTACTAGTTTTTGTACTAGTAATTACAAAACTAGTTCCCAAAATAATAGTTTTGAAACAGTTGTGTACTAGATTAATAGTATCGATACCAGGGACTGTTTAAAAAAATTACCTAAATTTAAATAAAAGTTTTTAAATTCTCATTTTGTTTACAGTTGTTTTTAATAATAAAATTTGAGTTTGCAAATTAACTGGTACAGTGCTGGTACAAAAGATTTACTTCAGAACTTCTTTCCTAAATGTCTCAATAGCACTAGTTTGGCTATATGTTTTTCTACTGAAGCAATAATTTGGAACCAGTTGTATTTTATTTTTTTAAGAGAAGTAACACTCAGGTAACTCTTCCTATTAATTGATGTGTTGTTTTTTTTTTGGGAAGGGGATAGAGGAGGATAGACGAAATGTGAAAGATGAAGGGCATCGAATATTGCAACACTGCAATTGCACAAAGACCGTTTACCGCCAAGATAAACCAAAGTCGCCAAAGTGAGAGCGATTACATATAAATATACATTGGGAAAAAGTTACCATTTTAATTTATCTTGTTGGTGTACTCTCTTTGTAATTGCACGAGATGCTTAATCTTGGAACAGTTCTTGCTCGCCATATGATGAAAAGTTGACAAACCATGTTGAATCTTTTTAGTTTTATATCCCTTTTTTATTATTTTACTTCGATGAGGTTAAGTGCTATGGGAACACACATATACGACATTAGAATCAGTTATGCTCCTTATTTTTCAGTTTTAAATTGTAAACTAGTTTCAAAGTGGGACTTTGGGACAATCGCTCCCATCAATGTGAAATTCTACAGTTGCATGTATGGAGAGGCAGTAAAACTCGTAGTAATCCGGTTAACATAACTGGTTCTGTACAAGTATTTTTTTGCTACTGGGAAGCAAACGATATTGTACGAGTGTAGGTTTTTCGTTGTATGGGATTTCGTGTATGTATGTGTAAATACATATAAATATATGCAAATATATACAAGATAAAAGTTTTAAGTGTTTTTATGAAATGTGTTTAATACTATGATAAAATAAAATATTTAGTTTTATGTAAGTAATTGTTAAAACTAGTTCTTAGTAGTCTTAGTGGTCGATATAATTTTTTTTTAATTGTATCAACACTCAGGGTTGCCCTCTACAAATGCAGTGCATTGTGTTGATATCAAGAAAATAAGTTATGGTGAGAAGAAAGAGGGAGTAGTGTTTATGGATATTTGTCTTGAATTTCCCTATATTATAGTTGTCAGGGAAGACCTCTGCAGGGAGTTAATTCCACATTCGACTAGTCCGATTTATGAAAGAAATTTCTCTGTAATGTGTTGTGCGATGTACTGTACAATCGACCAGAAAGGGATGAGCTCTGTTGGACGAGCGAGTATTCCGGACAAAAACTCAGGCCCTAGGGATAAGTTCACTTATCTCAGCAGAACACACCCTATCACATGGTAGTATCGATAGAAGAGTGTCACACAGCCCACATTACGTCGATGCTTCAATAAATTAATAAAACTGGATATCCTACTATCATTGAGGATGAAGAAATCAAAATTGCTCTTGATACACACAATAGGAAATTATCGATTTACCATGTAGGAAGCGTGCGGTCAAGTGTCCCCAAGTCACCACTTTTGTCGAATATTTTGGGTTACTTTCTGGTGACATAGTCAACAAAGCGTCTACACTTCTTAATTTCCTTTTGTTTGGTGAAACTGTCAACAAAGTGTCTACAGCACTTTCTGCATTCCTTTCTTTGCAGCTACAAAGCTGTGCTTTTTCTTGATTTTGTTTGTTTCATTTTTTTTTAAATACATTAAATATAATTTCAAAGGTAAACATAATTTGAACAAAATATATAATGAACAAAAGACTTGTGAAAAAAACAATAAATTTTGTATAAAAATAAGGAGAAAGAGGCAACAATTTTTAGTGAAAGGTGTAACTCTAGATATTTTGTGGAGCGTGATGAAAATTTTATGGAGCTATGGAAGATTTTGTACAGTCCTTTGAAGATTTGTCTTCTCCAAAATTAAATTTGCGCGAAAAACTTATTTGCTTTAATGAAATTTACAAAAACTTTTATTAATAAAATATCTAATTTTCCGAAATAAATACACCTGTTATTAATTATTTAAATTATTTTCCTTCCTAGTGGGGAAATCTAGTAAAAAGTTCCAAAAGTTAAGACTAGAATTACTAAAATGTACTAGTGAATCTCTGGTTCAAATGTCTACACCTAGTCAATAGTTGTGTAGATTTGCAATGACAAGCACATGTTAAATGTCGATAGCAGAGAGCGTTGTCTGGGGCATAATTAGTCAGTAGTACTGGTGACAAGGTCAATAGTGAATCAGTACAGTTTCACTATCAACATTTCCTTCAGGCTACATTACTTCAGATACCTTTGTAATTTAGACGTTTGGATGTTTTAATAACAGTCAAAACCCAGTATAACGAATACTCGGCATAACGAAAACTCTATATAACGTACGAATAAATTGTTTTCATTAACTACCTTATACGTATAAGGAATATTTCTCAAATTTTATACTCGATATAACGAACAATTGGTAAAAAATATAGAAAAGTTCAAAAAATAAATAAGAAAAAATTGTATAATTTTTTGATTCTGAACCTCTAGTTTAAGCGTGAACCATTATTGCAGTTTTTTTTAAACTTGAAGTAATCATTAAAATTTTAAAAATGCTGAAAATAAAATAATATTTCACTATTACGAATGGGGATGGCAATAAATCGTTCGTTATACCGGGCTTTGACTGTATATAATATATTTTTTTTTTTTTTTGATTAAACTTAATATATACAATTTTTTCCTAAACATATAATTTATTTTTGGTTCATAGAATATTGCTATAATGGTAACAAAGTTTTGGAGAATTTTGCTTCAGCAACTCCTTAACAAATTTATTTATAGTTTTAAGGTCATGCCAAAGCAAAGTTCGCTCTTAAGCTATGTTTTATACTAGTAAAAGTACCGTCTAAGGAGATTTATAACTGAAAAATTTTGTACTGTATAAAATTACCCTTTAATAATTAATATAATATAGTAAACAAATGTATGAAGAAGTATGAATGCGGATAAGCTAAATTCGCTGTATGTACAATTCTAAAGAAGGAGTTTAAACGGCTTTTAGCGTAAATAAATATTGAAAATTAGTCGAATTTTTATCACGAGAAGATAAGGAGCCTGATTTCGGTTGGCGTTGCCGATATCGACAGTCAGGCGTTTTTACTAAAAAGTCATTAAAAATAAGGTTTTTGTAAAATTTCCATATAGCAAATTTTAACTGTTTTCCCGTTTTTGGGATGCTTAAGAGTTTTAAAGTTTTTTTATTGAAACCTGTCTTTTTTTATTAAACTGTATATTTGTTCAATATACTATTTTTACTAAATTTGGACATATTTACTATAAGTAAAAACCACAAAAAAACAAAACTATAACAAATGCATGAATTTGCAAATTTGTTCATGAAGAAATAGAAAACTGTTACTGATGCAACAACCAAATTAGTATACCACTGAAAATGGAAATCCTTTTTTTTTTTGATACAGCAAAAACAAAAAAGTAGAAAATGAATTTAAATTATACTTGGTAACAAAAATATTTATAAACAACTTTTGGAAATTTTACGGATAAAACAAAATAGAAAGTAAGTTAAGTTATGAAGGGATACTTATATACAGAGAATATCAACATACATAAATACATAAATACATTTTAATCTATATTTTTAATATGTAGATTATTATTGTACTATATAGAACAGGTGTGGGCACGTATTTGTCATCAGGGGCCATATTGTTTTTTTTTTATGAGATACAGTAATGCCTCGATTTACGTCGTCTCGATTTACGTTGTTTCGATTTGCGTCGTCAAATATTTTGTTCCTTTCAACTTCGATTTGCGTCGCCATTCGATTTACGTCGTCTCAGTTTGTATGACTTATGTATGTATGAACTACCACGGAATTCCATGTATGTAGGGCAATCCCAGTTTTTAATTTAAACGTTTAAAAATTTTGTGTGTGCAACAACAACTAAAGTATTGCCTCTCATGGACAGGTCGTGTGTGTTTGGCAGCGCGTCGTGTGTGTTACTTTTTCAATCTGTTTTTGATCGTCGGGCGCAACGTAGTAAATATGAGCTCAAAAAATAAAACTAATAAAGTAACATCTCAAATAAAAAATAAAAGAAATGTAATTTCGTTAAAAACTAAAATAGATATTATTCGCCGTTATAACAATGGGGAAAAGGCTTTTATTATTGCCAGTACGATGGATCTTCCACCAACCACAGTTCGAACAATAATAAAAAATTCAGCTGAAATCCGTGAAAGTGCAACATCGGCTGGAGCTGGTTCTGTTGAAACCACCACAAAAAAAAGGCCAGTACTGATGGAAAAAATGGAAAATGCACTAATACTGTGTATAAAAGACTTAAGTGGAAAAAATATTCCAGTAACTACGTTAATTATCCAAAGAAAAGCGATAAGTTTGTTTAACGATCTGACTCTGTGAATTCCGATTTTTGTTTTAACGCCAGCGGAGAATGGCTACATAAATTTAAAAAAAGAGCACAAATTCACAACATAAAAGTTGTCGGAGAATCTGCAAGTGCAGATAGTGATGCAGTTAAAAGTTTTCCGCAAATATTAAAAAAAATAATTGATGATGGTGAATACACCCCTCAGCAAGTTTTCAATGTCGACGAGACCGGACTTTTCTGGAAACGTATGCCGGGGAGAACATTTATATCAAAAGAGGAAAAATTAGCAGCAGGGCCAAAGGTTTCGAAGGATAGGCTTACGCTTTTGGTCGGTGGTAATGCTGCAGGAGACTTGAAGCTTAAGCCCTTGTTAATATATAAATCCGAAACTCCAAGAGCTATGAAAAACGTTTGCAAGCAAAATCTTCCTGTAATTTGGATGTCTAACAAAAAAGCTTGGATGACTTCTAAACTCTTTGACGATTGGTTTAAGACACATTTTTGTCCTGAAGTTAAGAAATATTGCGAAAGGAATAATATGTCTTATAAAGCATTGCTTTTAATGGATAATGCTCCGGGCCACACCATCAGTTTGAATAACATGAATGACAATATTAAAATTGTATTTTTACCTCCCAATACCACGTCTCTTATTCAACCTATGGACCAGGGAGTTGTTGCAGCATTCAAAAAATATTATTTACGACGAAGTTTTAACGACCTCATTGATGCAATCGACAAACAATCAGACCAAAATGATAAAAATAACGATGTTGTCAGACAATTTTGGAAAAAATATGATGTCATGCAAGCAGTAAATAGTATCAACAAAAGTTGGGATGAAGTTTCTGCGTCGACCATGAGAAATGCATGGAAAAACGTATGGCCTGAATGCACAACTGAAGGTGGAAATGATGGAAATCTGAACGATATAAACACGGAAATTGTACGTTTGGCCCACACATTAGGGTTTTCTGATATTGAAGATTCCGATGTTGTTGAACACTTAAATTTGGAGGATGAACCGTTAACTAACTCGGAGCTATTTGAGTTGACAAATCATTCAAATCAACATGGTATAGAAGAAGAAACTTCAGATATCGAAACTTGTGGAGAGGATTCTGAAATTCCATTGACAAAACTGTCAGAAGCCCTTGCCAACGTAAATAAGGCTATGCAAATTTTGGAAGAATTTGACAATGATGACGAAAGAGTTGATTCGACAAAAAAATCAATAAATGCAAGCCTTAAATATTACCGGGATCTGTACGAGCAGAAAAAGTTGACATTAACCCAGAAGCGAATTGATACATTCTTTAAACCAATTTTATCAGAAACGCCTGTTATAAGCGAAAGTAGTGCTGAAGATGGTGACCTCAACATGCTAATTTCAGAAATTCTCACCGAAACATCGTCGGATAGTGATTTCTAAAATTAATACTCCTAACATACAATTACATATACATACATATAATAAACAAACATATGTACAAAGTTTTCACTACATTTAATTAATATATTTTATTATATTTATTTTTCTAGATATTGTATTGTCGAATTTTTGTTAATTTATTTTTTTTTTACTTTTTATCTGAACACATGTTTAAGTTTTTATTTATTTTATGAATTTTGTTTTTAAAATCGAAATTTTTAAATATTGAATTGTTGATTTTTTGTTGATATGTTTACTTTAGATATTATTTAATTTTTTTAACTGAATTTTATATTTGTTTTAAAATTCTTATACGAATTAAATGTTTATAACAAATATTCTATATATGTACAATAAAAGACTGAATTACTTGTAATTTTTAAGTTTTTTTTTATGAAATTAAGTGAACGTTAACGTATGACCAATATCAAATTCGATTTACGTCGTTTCGATTAACGTCGTCAATTTCCGGAACCAATCACGACGTAAATCGAGGCATTACTGTATTATAAACCATACATTTAAAAAACAACATATCCGTAGACAAAATGAAAGGGGACGTTATTAAAGCTTTTATTTCTGTATCGAAAAAACAAAAAATGTTATGGCCAGTGCAGCGACTTTTATGGTAAATTTATGACAAATATGCCATTTTATTGCAACCAGAGCTTGAAATCAGTTCGAAAATCAATTCGCATACAAATTTATTAATTTTATGAATGAGTGAATAATTTATTATCACTTTAAATCAATAATTTTAATGTCTCATTTATATTGCTAAAGTTTTTATTCGATAAAATAATTTGTTTTATGACTTAACTCACGAAGTATAAATCAAAAACAATCAACAAAAATCATATTGATTCTTTAAATTGATATTGAATAAAGCAGAAAATTTTTTTAAATAATAAAAAGAATTTTGCAAATCAATTCGTTTAAAATTGAATTAGATTTAAAAATGTATTCAAGGTCTGGCTGCAAATTCTTTGATTGGGAAGAGCAAATAGTTTTTAGCTATTGACTACAAACTTGCATTTGCATGAAAGTCGCTACCCTGGCAATTATCCTATCCAGTTTTATAAATTTTCTCTAGACCCGATTCTTTGGGTTTGAAATAAATGTCTATTTAGCGGTAGAAAATATATTTTAATTATTATTGGGATATCTAGGATATTTTTTGTAAGCCGTTGGTTTTAAGCGTTTTCAAGAACAAAAAAAAGCATTGGACGTAGATCACGAACGTGAACACCAAGTTTAAAAAAAAAACTCTACCTTTTGAAATATTCGCAAAATTAGCTTTTACCGAAAACCTAGTTTTTTGTTTAAATTTTCTTATAAATGTATGTACCTGCAGAAATTACGGACAATTTTTAATATGGTTTAAAGATATGGACTCTGATCTTTAAAAACCATGTCAGTTTATTTCAATTAGATAGATGATGTAGGATATTATTTTTAAGTGAAAACTTCACTTTTTTTTGTAAATTGCAAATCTTATAAAACCTCTAATCGGATTTGGAAGATTTTAACTTTACTTTATTAATTCATAAGAAAAATCACAGCATTTACATTAGATTTTTCAGAAAATTTAATTTGAAATATAAACTTAATATTATTTTTGATTTAAATTCGTTTTGTATGAATTTACTATCGTGAAAAGAAACATGTTTTTCTATTATTATTATTACACTGATGCCACAACATTGCTAAATCTGTCAAAACACTAGAGTAGTATTTTGGAAGATGACAAAGCAAGTTCTGATAATGTTTCGTTGTTGTTTGTTTTTTCTTTGAAATTTGAGGACATAAATAACACTCCTCGACGAGAATAAACAATTATCATTGAGTTTGTAATTTAATCTAATAAATATCTTTAGACATTCTAAAAAGGTCGTCTCCTGATGATTTCCGGATAGGGACCAGCCTACAACAAATTATTTTTCACAATTTGTGATAAGTTTTGTGGAATTTTAGCGCATTTTATTACTTTAATGCAATTAGTGTTTTTCTCGATAAATATAAATTCAAATTAATAAATATACAAGTGAAAACGTTTTTAAATTGCTGTTGAGAGTCACTCATGCCACAATTTACAAGTTACAAGTTCTTCTTGATTTTGACAACAATCTTCATCGAGTAATGCCAACACCCAGAGAAAAGATTGGTTGCAATTCGATCAAAATCATTAACATTTATTTGTAAGGATTTAATTTTATTTGGAATAACATAAAATCCATTAATAAAGCAAAAATGTTGTATTGGGAATTAAAGAAAGGGAAAAGAAACTAAAATCAATCCCTATTATTCAATAATTGGTATTTCCAATCATCTTTAAAAATAAAAATTGATCAAATATATCATTCAATTAGGATTTTAGTAGAAGCAACCGAATTGTGGATTGTATTGATAATAGACGTCACTAATGATTGGCATTGATAAACAAATTTAATTGTAATATTTGTTTTCCTTACAAATTGTTTAAATTCAAAATTAGACATTAAAATTTATAAATATTTGTGGTGGGTAGAGTTAGCTCAGTACTCCGACTTTTCGAGTTCAAATCCCGGAAAAGACAAACATTTAAAAAATATTTTTTTAATGAAAATAAAATATTCAAAAGTTTTAATGGCCAATATATCAAAGAAAATTAAAATAAGTTGTAGTGCAGTAAGCAAGAGTGTGAACTATGAATCTGATTGCCCAGGGTTCGAAACCGGAAAAATCTAAATATGAAATTTAAAAAAAAAAGTTTTGTGAACCCATGTAAAAATCGAAATATATATGAACATACATGGGCTTTTACATGATCATACATGGGCATACATGGTCATATACGTCCATACATTGTTCAATATATGACCATACATGACTTCATATATGATCATATATCTTCGGATCTGAAATTTGAGGGTATATGGACGTATATGATCATATACAAGCATACATGAATAATATATGAGCATGTATGATAATATATGCACATATATCACCATATACCCTCAAATTTCGGATCCGAAGATATATGGTCATATATGAGATCATGTATGGACGTATATGACCATGTATGCCGATGTATGATCATATACAAGCCCATGTATGATCATGTATGTTCATATATATTTCGATTTTTACATAGGAAATGTTATAATATTTATGTGGAATATAAAAATTAAAATGTACAACTGAATAATGGCTTTCACAACTAAAAATATAATTTAATACGAAAACAGTTCTTGTAATCGTCAGAACTCGATTGGTAACAAATTCGGTGGCCACAACTGATACTGTTTTCTGGGTGAATACATCATTTTCGAACTTTTTTGACTGACCTGGGCGGTCAAATTTTTCCGTCTCAAAATCACAACTTCTGAACCACACAAACCATCTCTCTCACATTGAAATTGTTGGAACATATTAGGATAATCTCCGGTGAGCAATCGATATGCTTTACGTTTTTTTTTGTCAAATTGAAGAAGTAAAGCAAAACTTCCGCAAATAATGCTTTGTTGGCACAAAATTACACTAGTTATTACTAGTTACTATGAGAATAAATGACAAATGTTTACCCTCCATATAAGTTATTAAAGACACAAACCATGTGTAAAAGGTATTCCATCTGTTGTGAATCCCTTATTTTTAAATTAAAAATTTCTTATTAATTTTGTGAAAAATAATTAGGCTTAAAAAACTATTTTAACCACGGTTAAGGAAAATTGCGGCTAAATGCTAAATGCGGGAAAACAAAAAAGTAAACTGTCAAAATAAAAAATAAATTAAATTAACTCATTAAATACGTCATCAGGAAGTTTTAGTTTCCAATACTGTTTTAATGACTTTTTCACATAGTTCAAAATTTAAAAACACTATGAATGCAATTGTGACTTTCCGTTGACCTTATTTTGTAAAAACTAAATATTAAACAATTTTAGAAAAAAGTTTAAAGCAAATGCGGAAAATTTTTTAGAAAAATTTAAAAATGGACTTTAAATTTATAGGGGGGACAATGCTAAAATTGACAAAGGGCCGCATACGGCTCACCGTTGATATAGAATATAAGGATGCAGCAGGAGCAAGTAAGCTTCAACAACAAGATCGAAGACATAAAAAATTGAATGAATATTTAAATTCATAAAGTTCTTATCGTTGTTTGTACACAAACAAAAAAGCAAACACAATAACAAAATATTGCAGAGATGGATAGATATTAAATAAAAGTTGTTGCAACAATAAAACTACAGTAAAACGCGGTTAATACGAACTCTGGAGGACCCAATAAATTATTTCGTCTTAAGCGAAGTTCGAGTTCAAGTTTGTCTAATAAATTTTTTTTTTTGTTTACAAAATAGTTTAGATTTTTAATATAATTAAAAGTCTGAATACAAAATTGTGTGGCTCATTCACTGTCACATTTGCTTTAATTAATTTTCTTTAAGATATTTTTAAGAAAAATATAGATAGAAGTTTGTATTGAACACGGATAATTATTTAAAATTTTGTGTGTGTTTCTGTCAGAAACAGTTCGATTTAACCGAGGATTCGTCTTAACCGAGTTCTACATTTATTTTCATTTATTATATTTTTTGGTATGTCAGTACAACCAACAACAAGTTAAATGAACTAGACCACAAAAAAGTGTTAAGAGAAATTTATAATTAAACCCAAATTTCCTGAAAAAAGAACAATCACTTTTTTAAGCAAGACTTTTTTTCTCTACATTGAAAATGAGATACATTAGAAAATATAGAAACTTTTATTCTTGTGCGTGAACTAAAAATTTGTTAAATTTACAACGGCTTGGTCCTACAGCAGACCTAAACCAAAGTTATTTTTTAATTTCAATTCTAAAATAGGGATTTGACGATTAATTATAATTTTAAAGATTTTTAACCATAATTCTCCTGATTAAAGACGTGGAGGGAAATTGGTATGATAGCCTTGCTCTGCAACGGATAAGGATTAACACATCCGTAAAAATAAATGTTAAAATTTTACCTACCAATTTCTTAAAAAATAAATGATTTTATCATTTATAAGTAATTGTTTCTTATTTTTTATTGTTTTTTAATCTACAAAATGAACGTGTGCATGGCTATAGACACTTTTTGTGTGAATGTGTTTCTGTATGTATGTGTGTTTATAAAGTTCTTGTAATTTGAATTGAAATAATTTTGTAATAAGCAACCAATTTATATAAAAAACAAATTGAAATTTTTTGAATATTTTTTTTTTTTTTTGTTTTTTGAAACAGACAGCAAACAAAATTTAAATTTGAAACAACTGTAACGGACACAAATAATCCACAAAGTTCCGTTTTGTGGTTAAATTTTTATTAAATTTCAAACAAATAAAAAAAAAAACGAAAACTAAAAAAATCGGTAAATGATAGTAAATCAATTCGAATAAATGTAGAAAAAAGTTAAAATAGATATTCTTTGAAAAGTAAATGTATGTTCCTTTATTTTTAAATGGAACGGAAAACTTTTTTTATTAAGCTACAAACAGTAAACTACATAATATTCTGAGTGTAGAAAATGGAGGATAACATAGGAGAAGAAAAAAATAAAATTTTAATAACGCAAATGTTCTTTTATTATCATATTGTAAAACATTATTCTTTTTTATTAGCAACTTGTATTTATATAGATTTCTGGAATGGTTTTTTTTGCAGATTTGATTACTCATTTATCTGATTTTTACAGCTTTTTTCGCCAATGCTCGATAAGATTTTGTCATACGTCCCCCCACAATTTCTGCCTTTTATTTCTGCATTACAAAGCACATTTTTACAGGAGCCGCATTTTCAAACAAATGCAGGATTAGAACCGTTATATATCTAATATCTTAAAGTGAATTGTATTCTTTTTGCATGATGGTTGGACATTAGTTCATATTTCATTCCGCAGACGTTAACCTTTCTTTATGACGAAAATTTTGTGGCAAGTTTACTTATTTTATAACAATTAAACTTATAAAATGAAGTGATCCATTCAAATTAATTTTGGTTAGGATACAATAGTATATAAATATATACATTTTATAATTTTTAAAGTTATTTGTTAATTTTACCACAATTAATTGTTAAAATATTTTTGACTCTGCTATTACCCGATAGATAGCGCCCCCTTTTTCCGCTCCCGACTTTGGAGTAAATGGCCTGTGTCTCGAAAACTAAAGTAAAGCAAAATGGACAAAATGTTTGCTCTTTTGCAGTATCAATAAAAGTCTTACTACAGAAAAATTTACAGATTTTAGGATTTTATTTATTTATTTGGGCGAAAATGAACTAAATTTGTGCCATTACTGATATGAGGCTTTTAAAGCTTCTAAATTAGTTCTGATTGTTTTCATTGATGGTAAAAATGTTTCATTTTACTTAAAATCATTTTTAATGTTTGCTAAATATGAAAAATTTTCCATAAAATATATGTAAATATATCTAAAGCCTTACCCCAAAAGTTATTCAAAACAATTTTACAAAGGTTTAAAAACAGTTCCGTTTTTATAAATTATTCAAAAATGGGCAAAAAATAAGAAAAATTTACAAAAACATAAAATCTAACCTCAAACCCTTACCAAAATTTATAATGCATATTAATTGAATTTATTTATATGACAGAAACAAAAAAAAAAGCTAAAAAGTTAAATCATCATTCAAACTTTTTTTTTCCGTGTATAATTTATTGTGTTTTCTTTATGTGTAATTTTCAAATCCTGTACTAACATTTGTTGCATTTGAAGATACGGTATAAAACTCGCTTATATCCCTTGGAATATGTTCCTTGTTAGTTCTTTAACACAAATTTTTAGATTTTTTCATTTAAAACTGAAACGAAAAAAATCTATAAATTTCAGCAATAACCACGTAAGTACATTTTTCTCGATTTTGATTAGTTATGCCAAATTTCTTAATTTGGTTCAAAAGTCTTGAAAATTGTGAACCATTACTTTTCTCTTTTGTTTACGTTTGTCGACTGACGTTACGGTTTCACATGAATTATTTTTATAGAAACCGATAACGATTTAAGTTGTTATTTCAGAACACACTTTAAGACTGCGTAATTTGTTTTTTTTTTTTTTCATTTTTACTTCTCCAGGATCTTGTCCTTGTGAAATTTTTGTCTACAAAATATACATAAAATTTGTATTTCTATCTACAAGACTGTTAAAAATATTGTAAAAAATTTTGTTTTAAGTCCTTAATTTCAAATGGAACCTTGTTCTGGCTCTCCTGAAGAATTGGATTTTTTGACATACGCGGTTGTTGTTAAAAACCACAGAAATGTTGTGTTGTAGTTTGTACTTACTTGTATATCTTGCATTGTTGCCGGTGAATGAACATTCACAAATAATTGTTCATCCAATGGCAATTCTTTTAGTATTTTTATCTTGTACTGAATAGTTCCATGTGCTTTTGTAGATATTGACACTTTCAACAATGAATTATCTGATGGTTTAACCTAAAAAGAAACCAAACAAACAAAAATAACTAAAAGACATGGACAATATTTAAGAAAAATATAATAAATACATAAATCAAATCGCATTATAATAAAGAATTTTTAAAAGATAAAGATTAATTTCAAATTTATGGTTGACCAAACTAATCGTTCTTATAAGTGATTGAAGTGATCGTGTTTCGACCAGAGATGGGCGCGTGAGTAAAATTTGACTTACTCACGAATATATTTCTACCCACTTACAACGGTAGTTATTGTAATTAAGTTTTGACTCACGCGAGATCACATAAATCACTCAAAATCAACAAAAAATATTAACCAAAAATTTAAAATAATTTGTGAAAGATAAACTTGGAATTGATACGAATATATACAGAAAAAATTAATAAAATCCCAATTAATTTTTTTTTAATATTCAATTAAATTTTAAAAAATAATTTGAAAAAATATATTTTTTAAATTAAAAAGAATTTGGTCTAAACAAATTTAATTTAAACAGCGCTTCAATGTTTTGTATTATTTGTATTTTTTATTATTTTTATTTAAATTTTTATCACTGTACATATAAAAACCAAATATATATGACCATACATAATTATACATTGCCTGGTGTATGATTTAACATGGTATATACGATCTCATATATTTCCACTACCCTTCGAATCCGAAATTTTAGGGTACAAATCTGTGTATGGTCATACATGGATTTATATTAAAATACAATACGTGACATATATGAGATCATGTATGATTATATATTGAAAAATTATATATTTCATCTTTTGCGTAAATATAAAATAATACCATTAAATATTGCTTACAAATTTTCAGAAAAAATAAATATTTTAAAAACAAAATAACAGATCAACAATTCATAAAAATTCCATTATTTTAAAAACCTTTAATTTTTTGCACTTTTTTACAACCTTTTGTTCAAAAAGTATTCTGACTAATTTTTTTTATGTGGATAAACGTTTTAAAACGCGCAACTCAGTCTTAATTATTATTCTTATTTTTTTTTTGTAAATTGCTCTCGTAGTTTGTTTTATTTATTTATTTAAAACATTGCGTTTAAGAGAGCTAAACTAGAATTAAAAAGGGACTAAAAAAAAAATTGCAATATAAAATTTTTTGAAAATATCGATTAAATTATCAAATATTTTTCAGACATATATAATTATCTATGATTTCGTAAATGATTGTTTTTTTAGGACATGGGTGGAGGGCATTCTGTACGCATTGGTATGGTATAAATACCGTTTTAACATGTAATTTAAATCTAATATTTTATAAAGTGAAGTGCCAAAAGTAAGCAAAATTCTATAGATCGAATAACATTATTTTCTGACACGAAACAGAATACTAGAATAATTGACTTCGACTTGTAATGTCCCAGCAAAAATAAATGGAAGTGATTCTTAAGCAATCAGTTTTTCATTGATTGCAAAGTATCATTTAGTTCTGATTTTCCCATTATAAAGCAGTTCTTGTTTACAACTTCCAAAATTGTGATTTTTAATGAAATTTAAATCTTTTCAAATCTATGATGGGTAACTTATTTTAAAAATAATGAAAGTTAAACGTAAAAAATAGATATTTTCATATAAATTTTATATTCTTACCATGTTTAAGTACTAAACTTTGGTTATTTTGAAAAAAGTTATTAGTGCCTGGTTTCTGTATCTAATGTGAGAAGTTTTCGCATCGACAAATACAACCATATCATTTCAAAGACAGGATGAAACAGTTAATATTAAATTTAGGTAATAGGCAATTTGTTTTTCAAGTATGGAGATAAATTTGTCATTATGTGACTCACCCTTTTCAGAACAAGGAAGCGTTTTGTTTTTCAATCCGAAGACTTCTCGTATTAAATACAGAAACCAGGCACTGGTTTAAGTGATTTGTATCAATATTTAACTTTTAATTAGTAATTTGAAAAATAAGGCTCGATTACTGAATGTGAATTAATGAAAGCTTTGTAAACTGCCGAAATGCACTTCTTGTACTTTGCACCTTTATGTGTCCATAAATATATTCAGATGGACATCGATGGTCATAAGTTGCCGACTACAATGTATCAAACAGTTTTACTTAAGAAAAAGATGCCAAACGACTGTTATAAGATGGAGAAATTGTTTAGTATGCTTAACTAAATTTGTCAGTTTGTTGTTTGATACGAATTGTCAACTTATGACCATTGATATAGAAAATTTTATATTGATCCTACAAAACTGTTTCTATATGCGTTAAAATTTAAATAAAAAAATCAAAAATTATTTGGGAACATGAGCGCCCCGGTAGGCTAGTTGGTAGCGTGCTAGCTTATCAGTGCGGGGGTCGTGGGTTCGATTCCCACCAGAGGCTCTGGTCTGTTTTCGCTACAACGAGCTGAAGGCCTTCGTTGCTAGTGCTCGGTAAGGGTATTAAAATATAATTTGTAATTATATGTTTAATAAAATAAATAAATAAATATTTGGGAACATCAAAAGATCTCAATCTTCACTAAACCATAAGAAGGGCTTTAGATGCAATGAAAAGGATCACAAAAGAATACTTCCACCCTATGACACCTCTATGTAAAAATCATTGATTCCGAACCAAATTTTCCCAGCACAAGAATCAAAATCACTGCTTCTTTTTCTCTTCTTTTGCTACTTTTTTTTTGCTGGGGTGCCTCTTTGTCTAAGCAAAAAAAAATCATGCTTTATTGATTTTCACAGAATCCTACAAGGATAAGGATAAAATTTTATATGTACATATTTTTCAATAAAACTCGATAATAAATGAAAGCAAATTAAAATTTTGTTTATTTTTCACTGATGATATCTTATAGTGCCGCGGAAAGAGTTAAGTGACAGTACCAAGAGTCTAATCTTAAAAAAACAGCATAATTCATATTTTAATTGGAAATTTTGTTATTATTTTTAATCTTTAACCGATATTATAAAAAGTTTAATTGGTCCAAATTCAATTAAAATTTTAAATATATGTACACAAATATTTTAATTGAAAATCACATATAATTTTCCAATTTATTTTGTAGTTAAAAAATCCAAAACAAGAAAACGTAAAAAATTAGGTGCGATTACTGAATGCCCACTCAAAATTTAACCAACAGTTAATTTCAAATTTTATATGAAAAATAATAACTAATGTGTAAGTTAAGATTAAAGTTAGTAGATAACGCAACATTGCAAAAAGGAAGCTTAAAAGATCCGTTTAAATTCTCCCAGGGATATTTTGTTCTAATAACCCCAGCAAAACCACACATTACCAAATAATGGGTAAAGTAATGCATAGCTATAGGAGGCGAAGCATTACCTCACACATTATTTCATTGATGAATTTTACTGACGATCAACCTTAAAGTTATGCTGAAAATAAATGGGATACCTTTTTGCAGAAAGGGAGTGAAAAAAGCAATAGTGTGCAATATATGTGAATATATACACATACAAATTATTTATCGAATATTGCTTTTTATGATACGTATGATTTGAAGAAATTTTTCAGTCATTATTTTATGTTAAATTGTAATGCTTATGTAACTAACTATCGGTAACTCATTACTTTATGTTTTAAAATAATGCTGAAGTATTATACATTACATGGTAATGCACACACATCATTCACGTACAGTACACAAAATTCTGCTTACATACCCATTTCTAGTTTCAACACTTTACATAAATCTGTTTCAGGGATTTTCTTATATTTGCACCCTACACTACATAGTTCTAATTAGAGATTGTATTTAACAGCAATTTTGCTTAACCGCAAATACGTTTAAAATTGTTGCGGTTAACGGTTAATCGCACTCACTATAAAACATTTCTTTGTAAAACATTTTGATTGTTTGACACAATACAATTGATTTAAGTCTAAAATAATTATATTAAAATTTAATGCAAAAACAAACAAAATAGCGGAAAAAACAGAAGTTGAACAAATATAAAGAAGTAAGGACACTGAGTCTGTCTTTACATATTAGACAATTTCTAAGTCCGGATTCATTGTCAGTGGCAAAAAATCTTACAGAAACTCCTCCTTTCATTGCAGAAACTCCTCCTTTCATTGCTATTAATGGGTCATGCAAGACATTAATTGTTTTAAAAACACTTTTAAAAGTTGTTAATATTTAATTAAAACCACTTTAATTAAAATGTTGGCAAAATTGTTAAATTTAAACATTGTATTTTATAAATAAAAACTACTATAATAAAAACAAAAATAAATGGCTCTCGTTTTTAATCTAAACTCAATCAAATTCATAAAAAAATTTACACTGTTTCCAAAATTTTTTTATTACCATTATTTGAAAAACCAAGAGGGTAGTAATTGTAGCTAAAGCTGACTAGTATAGACACAAATAAATTATTACTATGAAAGAACTAAAATAAATTGTTACATGTAGGTAGTAGAATAAGTCGTTAAACATAAGAAATTATTTCATTGGTTACATGTTACATGCTAGAAATAAAATAAGACTTTAAAAACTATTTAAATTTTAACTTTGTTAAAAAACTAAAAGAAACCCAGCAAACCCTGCTATTACCCGGTAATGAGATTGTTAAAATAATAGTAAAGCCTAATATAAAGCCTACTATTTAAACAAGGGCTTGTAGTAATATATTACTTTTAATTGTGTTTTAACAGAGTTATGCAAGGGCTTACCCTAATAAGCTGGGTAATAGCAACATACGTATTACCAAGGTTTTGCAGGGAATTTTGATTACATAAATCAATAATTATATTTTTCTTATTTCGAAGTATATAAAACTACAAAACAAAAAAAAACTCAAATAATAATTACCCAAGTATAAACATAAAAATATGCTTTTTCTTTATAAAATAACATAAATAACTAAAACAACATTGTGCCCCTTAGGAAAACTACTTAACATGTATGATTGCTAAGATGACAGAAATGTAGCAAAATATTCGTTTTTAATAGGTTTTTTGTTCAGGCTCTGCCTTCTGAAGAGACCTTTTGCCGGATCGAAATACATGTATCAACATAGTTAAAAATCGTTAATTTGTTTTGTTCGCTATAAACTAAAAATACTAAACGAAAAATCTCGAAGTATATAAAAACTCAAAAGCAAAAAAAAATATATAAATTCAATTAGATCAACAATTTTTAGACAATCGAATAAGTTGTTATTTATTACATTACCTGTAATACGTTGTGTAATTTATTCGGCAATGGATCTCAAACGGATGAGATTTAGCCTAATGAAAAGTAATTATACAATACTATTGCAATTTCTCATTATTTTTAGCATTCTAACAAGTAGTTATACACCACAATGTTAGTAACTTAGATTCATTGTAACAGAGAAATTAGATTCATTGTAACAACCGAATATTTTTCATTTCAGCTACTGATATTTTTGAATGAAAAAATAATTTGGTTGATAATGAAAATGGTAAAAGGTTGTCATTACCATGTAATGCCCAATCCATTACCAAGAATTGCTGGGCTGTTTATATAATGTCTTGGGGTTTGTGGCCAAATTTAGAGAACAGAAAGTTGCATTTCTGTTGTATGTTGTGGCAATTTTCACCGAAAGATAATATTTTCAAATAAAACACAAAACATAAATTATAGAACAAAGATGTAAACTAACCCCCTGTTTTTATAAAGCGAAGAAAATAATTCCTCTGGAGGAATTGTATGTTACAATAACAAAATAGACACAATTCCTCTGGCGGATATAAATCGTTCTCTTTAAAAAAATGGGTCGTAAATAAATTATAAACGCAAAGAAATTTTCGTCCAAACGAAGGTTATCGTTCTTTTTGGTTTATGAATAATGATTAATTACACTTCAATTTCCGTCCATACAAACATTTATAATTATTTATTACTTTCTTTTATTATATTCAATAGATTTTCTTCTGGCGAAAGGCCACTTTAATTGTGTTATTTATAATCCCCGAATTAAATAATTCGTCGCAATCATGAATATTTTTTATGTTTTTGTTTTACAAGGTGGTCCAAAAATGCTCTTAATTGGGTAGATGCCAAACAACGCACAAACGTAAGTCTAGACGACAATTATTAATCGTGATACATAGATCAAATTTCTTACGAGACCGTGAAGTAAATAGGCAGTTAGTTTGGAAATAGTGTAGACAATTGTACAATTTTCTTTTTTTTTTTTTAATTATATGCATATCGTTAGGTGAAAATATTTTTCTTTACGGTAGAAGCGAAAATATAAGTGTTTTAATATAATCCGTTTATGCCTAAAAACTGATAGTTTTATTGATAGAACACTTGAACTTTATTGATAAATGTAAGTATTAAGCTTCTTAATCACTCAACCCTATTTTAAATTCTAGCTGCGCAGATAATTGAAAAAAAAAAATGAATTTTGTTTGTAAAACTGCTATTTTTATCCAAGAGAAGTGAAAGCCAGCAGTTTAGCCAAATGTATAATACATAATAATCAACAAAATCGAGTTTTAAAATGCTGTTGGTTACGTGGTTTCGCATTTTAGCTAACGATATATGTGTTTATATTTTGAAATGAATGAAATGCAACTATGTCAATTTGCCTGTCTGTTTGCCTGTGAATGTGGGGGGACTGTGTGCATTTGAAAAAGCTGATATGAATATTAGGCTGTCCCGATAAATTGCTTTCTTGCGCATTGATTGTAGTAAAAACACCTAAACGATATGTATAAATGAGCTGAATACGGGAATAATAAGAATAAGATGAGCTTGTTTTTTTATTACACAAATTTTGATACCAATTTTGTGCAACCATCTTGATTTTTTTTTGCCAGTATACATCAGCATGGACAACTTTAGGCGCTGGTAAGGAAGATTTTTGGTTACTTATTTTTTATTTATTCAGCTTTTTAATATCAATCGTTTGGGTGATATTACTTCAAATTTATTTTTATTGAGACACCCTAATGAATATGTCTAAATTGCTATTAAATTAATCTCTATAAAACTATTTTCCACTACACAAAATTTTAGATCATCAAATTTGCATCAATTGACAATAAAAACAAAAAAAAATATTAAAAAAAATAAATTTAGAAAATTAAATTTTAATTACAAAATTTGATTCTTGACATTTATTTTGATTTATTATATAAAAGTTCAAAATATGTATGTGTATATTACAAATTTCCCCGCACAAGTTTTGTTATTGGTTGCATAACAACCAATTTTAGAACTTGTTATATGTACAAGAAATTCAGATTTTTTATTTAAAATTCAGAAAATATCAATTAATATTTAGAATTTGCATTTGAAATTCGAAAAATAACATTCGATATTGAGAAAAACATCAGCTGTAATACAAAAAAGATCAGAAATCATTAATTGAACATTCGAAAAATAAAAAATCCTGAATCGAAATTCAGGGAAGGGAATATTACATAAAAATATTTATTTTAAAAGCATTTCACAAAACATCAATTGTAATTCAGAAAAATTAAATTGAAATTCATAATAAATCAATTAAAGTTTAAAAAAGATCAAATTGAAAATAAGAATATGTCAATTAAGATTTAGAAAACACCAAATGAAATTTATATGAAATTTATATGAAATTTACGAGCCAAAGTCTTCTGGTCATCCAGTCAGGAATAGTGTCTAAAGTATGAAAGTTCTGGAGTTTAAAATTCTACAAAAACCTTTATGCAATAATATGATGAGCTGGCCGTTTGATATGACATAGTAGACATCTTTAAACGCCCAAGATTCTTTAATTCATTAAAGGCTTATTTTATATATTGTTGTTAATTTTAAATGCTATTATTTAAATATTTTTATCTTGTTATTGGACCTAGCCCTTTAAATTCGTTATAAAAAAGATGGAATTAACTCTCCAATGCTCTTTTTTCTGATATCTGTAATATTTATAATATATATTTGGCATTGAAAACTTAATATGAAAAAGATATTATATTTTGATCTCTTTATTTAGGCGATATATCACAATAAAGTCTGAAGGCGGATCAAGAAATCCAATAATTAAACAGGTTTGAATTTTGCTATAAATAACACTGTCAGTAAAATAAAATTACATACAAGAAATTACAAAGTCTTGTGTATAAACTGTGCTTAATTCCAGAAAAATCTTTAAGTCGGTATGTGATATTCGTAAAACGTGTCCTGTCGGTGTCATAAATCCTGGAGCAAAAATAGTATCTTATTTTACAAGTAGAGACTCTGAACTACATTCGTTATAATCAATAGTGTATGTCCGAGCGTAGATATATTTTTGGCGATTTTTTTTTTAAATATTTTTTCTATTTTAAAAAGTTAATTTTTCTAATTTCGAAACTTTGGCTTTTATCATTCTCGCTTGAAAATCGTTCGTTAAACAAAAAAAGTTTAAAGAGAAAGTAGTAAATTATGTTTTCTATTGACAATTGAAATTACTTTATATCTTAAGAACGCTTTTTGAAATCTAACGAATAAAACAAAAATTTCAAATTTCATAAATTGACTCACATTTTACATTTGAGATAAAGACGTCAAACAAATTCTCCTTCATACACAATCATTTGAAATCTTAATTTATACTGTAAAAAATCCAGTTAAGCTGTCAACCAATTTAGTTTTGGGACAATATTTTTCTTTTTTTCTTCAGGTCAAAAGAAACTCGATTTATATAAAATGTTGCCTGGCTTTTAGCCCATAACCTCTATATGGGCTAAAAGCCAGTTTAAAGTTTCAGCTACGGTTTATGAAGGTATATTTATCGATATATGATATGGATTTAACAAAAATTCGTTTTGAATTATTCATTTGACACTTTTTAAAGATATAAAAGATAATTTTTTTACGGAGCATAATGCTTGCATAAAAATATGAAACATAAAACTTGCCATAAATGTGAAAAAACAAATTCTTTTTGTTGAGCTTTAAAGCGGGGACTACTGTACTTAAATAAACTACTATTTTGTTTAAATAAAAACAAAATAGTATAATGAAAACGAAGTGTGGGGGCAAGAATAGGTGGTAGATTATGACAATATTATTTAACAGTGCAATTGAGCGTATTAGGACGTTGATTTTATTTTACTACAATACTATCAATTGAAAATTTTACCCCCTACAACATCCTCCAGCAACAGTCTGTAAAAACTATGTATTTAGTATCCATCTATAATATAGTACATATGTACATTTATTTATATACTATACAACACTTATTTCCTTTATTTTATATTTCTATATATTTTTATGGTTTGTTTTTAGAATGTGACATAATCTCTAAATGGCTTTTTGGTACATTAATTCCTATCGAAAAAGTTTTAAAGTTTAAAATAAAAGTGAAAAAATACAAATGAAATGCATTTTAAAATGGATATTTTCTAAGTGTTCAGGGTACCCCAAAATGGCAAAAATAACAATATACCCGGGTAAAAAACTATTGCATCAACTAAGATTAGTCAATGGTGTAAAATCATGTTTCTGTCCTTTGGAAAACTGAATAAGTTTACATACGCAAATCAGTTTGGTGAGCAACTACAAAAAAAAAAAATACTAGTGAAATTCCACCAATTACCGCATTCGGGAAAAACTTGAGATCATGACGCAGCAAAAATACGGTATCAACTACTTACCAAGCTATTTACTCGCTTAATTACTTTTAATCGCGATGTCAAAAAAAAGTAATGGGTACTCATTTTTTTTGGCTGTTCGTAAGCGAGAGGGTAATGACCACCGATTACTTTGTGTTTTTTGTAAGTGAGAATATAATGACTACTTATTACTTTTAAGACATCGCGAACAAAAGCACTTAAGCGACTAAGTAGTTGAAACCCTGTTGTTGCTGGGCATATGAAAAAACATAATAAAATTAAGTTCCTTTTTTTCTCATTTGAAAAATGTAATAACGAAATTTCAAGAAAAAAATTAAATTTCTTTCGATTTTTTTCACATTTTTTTGACAAATTATTTTCTTAATTTTTTTTATCTTTTCCAAAATCTTTAGATTAAAAAACTATTATTTACCGAATGTTAAAATAGATTTTTAAAATTAAGAATGAAGTGTAAAAGTTGACGTCGTTATAATTCATCAAAAACCACTGAAAACTTTATCGCAAATCAAGTAGGCCACCTAAAATAAGCTCAAAAAAGAATGACGCGTAATCATAGTAAAAAAAGATATACTTTGGGAGTTCTAACTTTTTTTAAATGTATACTTTAGGCCTACTATAGACATGTAAGAGTGTACATTAATTGTTCAGGTCTGTATTAAAATTAAAACTAGCTGAAGTTGGTTTTATCCAATTTAAGATCACCTACAAATCAGCTGTTTTCCATCAAGAAAATTTTTGTGAAAGAAATGCTTGAGTTGCAAAGAATTTTCATTACTTTTATTAATTTAATTAATTTCGATTAGTAAAAATACATTGCATTGCAACTCCTTAATTTACACAATTTTCCTTCTTTTCAGGTAATATAAAATCAGCTGATCAATGTTGCCACTTGTTTAATTTTTAGTACAAAATGTAGCGGACATTTGGTACATATAAAGACGGTTCAAATTTAATCTGACTGTAATAGAAAACAATAGGTTTTAAACAAAAAGCTGACTTTAGTGCGGGACTATGTTTACGGGCCAATGTTTTAAGCTCTCAGAAAAGCCCGAAGATCATATAAATAAGCTGTTAAATTTTAAAAATAAGGAAATAATGTATTTTCGTTTAGTTGAAGATAATGAAAATTTTTAAATGAAAAAAAAACAATATAATAAGCTAATAAATTTTAAAAACTACAAGAAACAATTGCATTTAATTTGTTCCAACATCCCTTAGAATTTCGCCAGTTAAACATACGTGCAATAGAGAAATTGTTGTTCGTAAGCTTCAAAGTTGAATTTGATTTATCAATAAAAAAAAAACAAATAACATAAAATTTTTAAGAAAAAGTATTTTAAAATATTTGCTATGGTTTTGCGGTAAGGCGTTACCAGGAGCATTCACTAAAAACTGATAGCACCCATGCAAAATAGGTTGAGAATAACGTCACGCGTTAACTCTTACGTGGCCTATTGTAAAATTTGTATGGTATTTTAAAAACTTAATTAACCGCATAAACATAACTATTGTTTGTTAGAAAATAAAAATAAAAAGCTTAATTTTTTAAGAAAAAAATAAAAAGCCTAATTACAAAGGTCGTGGGTTCGATTCCCACCAGAGGTTCTGGTCTCTTTACAACGAGCCTATAGACTTCGTTGCTAGTGCTCGGTTAGGGTATTAGGATATAATTTGTAATTTGTATCAATACATTTTTAAGATCAGAACTTATATTTAATATAAATATCTAGTTCTATCTTTCTAAATAAATAACAAGCACTGGCTTTTTGTTGGTTGCCCAACTAATCAGTATTTAAATTAAAACTTTTCAAAACAAAAACTTTCCCAAGACGTAAAATCAGTTGATTTTATTTTTATTTATCTTGGCTGCTTAAAATAATTTTGAGATGTTCAATATCATTTAATAAAAAATCTCTAGAAAATAAATTTCTATTTTATGTTTTATTTTTTATTTTTTAACCGAAAAATTGTTACATTTTATGTAATAAAATTGCAAACAAAAACGCTAACTAAAATACAATCAAATTCTTTTAAAATCAGCGATTAGATAACATTTTTAATCAACCTAAAGCAATTTTCTATATAGGCTTTAGAAAATACAATAGACAATTTATAATTTTTGTTTAAATTGCATAAAAAATTATAATTAATGTAATTTATATATCTTTCAACAGAAGGGGCCTGTTCGAAAATCCATCACTGCATCTGATGCGAATTTTTTGTTAGATTGCTATGCTCATGCAATCAGCTGATGCCGATTATATTAAGAAAAATACAACTCTGAAAGAATTTTTAAGTATAGAGTACTTGGAAAAACGATCGGTATTGAGTACTCAATATCCAAATAGTTAATATTTTTATAACTCTAGTTAAAAACACCTTTACCATTGCATAAAACTGTTTGTATAAACATTCTCACAAATTAAAAAACTTAAATTGTTTTCGACAAGAGGAAAGCACGTGTTACGAAATTTCGTGATTCACATTAATCGCGATGGAATCACGCGTAAACATGAGACAAAATTTAATTTACCCATGTCATCGTGCGTGTGCGGTAAAACAAATTTCGTACGTGAGCGTACGTGAGTCGAGTTTTATCGTGCTTATTCCTTTTACTCGTTTTTTTAGCATGTACCCAGCAAAAAAATTGTAATCATTCTGTGGCTATAACTTCTTTCATTGCTTTCTAAACTTCAATTTACATTCTTTTATAATTTTTTGGTGTCATTCTAAGAAACTCCCAAAAGAATTCATATGTTCATATTTCAAATGTAGTGATTTAAATATAAAGCCGATGCATATCTTAAAAAATCACTCTTCATTGCTTCTAAAGCATAAGTGATAGTATATCGCATATTTTCTGTTTATCAAGTCAAAAATATTAATGTGAAAATAGTTTTTAAGACCTTTTATAATTTTTTTTTTATTAAATCACTTTGTATTTTATTTAACACTACAAAATTGCCAGCTTAAATTCAGAATTTTCTAAAATAATTTTAAAATTGTGTAAAAATGTTTTAAAATTTCGAAAATAAATTTAAATTTGTGTAGAAATTATTTAAAATTGTCCAAAGAGGCTCTTAAATTGTCCAAAAATATTTAAAAATTGTGTAAAATGTTTCAAAATTGTCCAACCAGTTATTAAGTTATCCAAAAATATTTTAAATTTGTCCAAAAATTCATTAAAATTTTTGAAAAAGTATTTAAAATTTGCCCAAAAAAGCATAAAGTTCGCTTTTTTAAACTTATTTTTCTGCATTCTTATAAATTAAATTTTCATTAAAGTATATGAACATTTTCCACTCATGCATCAGAATATCTAATCATTGCATATTCATTGCTTCCTTAGATTAAATTATGAGTAATGCTAGTAGAATTAGAATACTTCCATTCTATGACCCGCAAATGTTAAATTCATCGATCAAACCATCAGAAAAGAAGTGATGCCTTTGCCATAGGAGTGATGCTTTTATTTCTTCTTTGGCAGCTTCATTTTAGCTGGTAGTGTTAAAAGACTTTTTTCTTTATGTACGATATTATGATAAAACACACTTCATTCAAGTACTTCCAAGATAAAAATAAATTATTTTATGTTTAATTTTTCGAATCTTTGAAGGGTATTTCGTGAGCGTGAGTAGAAAAAACATCTTCGTGCGTGAATCGAAAATCGCTCAAGTTCCTATCTCTACTTTCAACCGAAACATTTACAAAAATAAAGTAAAATAATTATTTTTAGCTAGTTTGATACATACATATATTTAAATCCCACAAAAATCTCATCAGTACTTGAAGTTTTAGAAAATCTTAAGCCAGATAAAACCAAATACCTTTTAAAATGTATATTTTGTTCCTAAGTAAATATGTGGCTAGGTATTTTCCTAACAAGTACTATGACGTGACTTATTTAAAAATTTAATTTCGCTTAAAATATCATATAAAAACGGCATACATTTATTTTGCATTAACCGATGAATCGCCAATTTTTAAAATTCATCGACCTGAATAGCCGACTAATCAATTTTCGAATAATGCCCTAACCGATTAACCGACATTGTAGAATAATTGGAATCACTTAACAGTATTGACAAAGAAATAAATGTAGTAAGAACTCCTTGTAAGATGGTCTTCCTCTTACATTTAAAAAAGCTTTGTTATAAGTTAGAACATAAATCTATCTTTTTATAAAGATAGAAATCATTAAATTTTAGGAACCTCTAAATATTGACAGAATTTAGTCGAATTCAAACTGAGCATTACTGAGCCAGAAAACTTAATATTTTTGTATTTTGGGCCACCTTACTGCGTAGAAACAATCTACATACCTTTGGTTTTTACAATAATATTTGTTTCTCTTATTTTCAACATTTATTGTTATTCCCACCTTTTCCTATCGATTTGTGTGAAATTTGTGATAATTGGAATGGGAATATTGATCCACTGAACAAATTAAATTAATATCCTTATATATATTGTTATTAAACAAATAATACACACAGAAAAATAAACTGTCAACACGTGTTAAAAAGATCTGATCATATATGATAATATATTGTATATGTGATACATGCCATATTTGGTCATATCTAAAGGTATCTGGAAAATTTGTTGGTTTTATGGCCAGATATGAGCAGATCTGGTTAAATAGGATCACAACTGGTACCAGAAAGACTTTTGCCTAGAAAAATGTTATACTTATCTCTATACCTAAAGCTTAATTTATGACCTTGATTCGCTATTATCTTAACATAAAATTAATATTTTATTAATTTCTGTCTACCTTCCAAGTTTCATGCTAATCGGAAAAATAGTAGTTGAAAAGGTAGATTTTTAGAAAAAAAAATTGCTTGGAATTTATTACCCAAAGAGCATGATTTTTTTTTTTTTTTTTTTTTGATTTTAATCAAAATTACGCTCTCAATTATGTAGACATGAAGACAAACTTTGAAAAAAATTCAATTAAAGTTTAAGAAGTTCAATCGGCTGTAACCTTGGAAGTTCTTCAAAATTTTTTCTAAAATTTAAGTCTTTCTGATGTTTCTGTGGGAATGTATGTACAATTTACTAATTCGAATAATTTTTGGTAATTAATCGAATAAACGAATAAAAAAAAATAGATTTTTATTTACAAATCCAAAAAAAACTAATATGTACAAGACTTGTATTGTAACCGTTAATGATCAAAAACCTTAACCGTTGAATAGATACTGAAACAGCTAAAGTACTAATTTAATTTGAAACCCGTAACCGATTTAAATACCGTGACCGTTCTTTTTCAAAAACCTTAAAAGTAATTGAAATAAAAAGGAAAACTTTACTTGCCATTCTTCTTAGGAATATTCTCATTAAAATTAAATAAGAGCTTAAAAGCATTAAAACTTCATATTGACACCATTCCAAACAACGTATAAATGAGAACTCCCTTGGACTACGTATAATCGAATTTAAGAACTGGTTTTTTTTTGTAGTAGTCAAACTGCTGACAAAATTCATAAAATTTTACAAAATAATTTTCGTACATTTTATAATTTCATAAATTCACTACATTTTTATCAAACTTTCTTTCAGTATACAATAATATATGTTATTGGTGTTGTTATTCCTGTTCTTGCTTAAGCCTGGTTATGTCATAAATAAGTTTTATTATCCGTTTGTATTTTATAAAAAGGATGTTATTAATTACTACAATCATAATCTGTAAATGTAGAAAAAATAATAGGAAATAAGAAACAACAAATTGTTTTGCAATTTCTATTTCTTTTCATTTTCGTTTATGGAACGACATTTTACGGAAACCAAAAACTATTTTTATAATGTTGAAATAAAAATAAAATAGTTGTATTTAAGTTAAATACATGAGCATTATATAAATTAAGAAATAAAATAATTTGATATTTTTGTTCTTCTATTTTTGTACAGTTTGTAATAAGAACTATTAAAAATGACTTAGGCAAACTGTTAGACTTTGGAAAAGATTTACAGATTTATAGGCACATTTCAAAACGTTTTCTGTTTAATCGAAAATATTGTGTTTGTTTTTAAAATTTTTGTTATACACATTTAAAATACATACTTGTATTTCGTGGAAATAATATCATAATCAAACATTGGATCACGTTTTTCATGCTAAATGTGCCTATTAAAAAGAAGAAAATATAGCGATTTATACAAGGTAGACCAAAATATATCACCACATCAGAAGATGATATAACTTTAACAACTGCCAGTCTTATTTTAATATTTGTGAAGCAAAAAAAAAGAATAGAACACACGTTGACAAGCCATAAGAACGCGGTATACTCATGACTATTTTGCAATGGACGATTTTCTGCCCAAATAAAACCGAACTTGTTTTTTTTTTTGCGAACAAGCCACAGACTTTGGAAGCTCTCAAAGAAAAAATCCGACAAAAGTGCGAAAACTTATCGCCCGAAGTTCTCTCCAAAACGATGGAAAATTATTATGTCGTTGCATCCGTGGACTTTTAAAAAAGCTCCTTAAAATCACTCAATTTTCAGACATGTTTCAATAAAAAAACTTTAAGATTTATAACTTCTTTTTAAAATTTATTTTTTGCAAAAAAAAATTGTTTAAGTAAGAACGCCTAATGTTACAAATGATGAGTTTTTTGTTAAACATAATAAATAAAATTTTGAAATGAGTTTATTTAAGGTATAAGGGTAATAAATGTGAGGATCAGATAGAAATATGCGCTTTAAAAAGTTTTACTGACTCCAAAAATCTTGTTAATTTTTTTAAGACGACTCCAGTGTATTATTCAAGTTTTTAAAAATTTCATAAGTAAAAGTTACAAAAAAATATATGTGGATAGTCAGGCAGCACTTAGATGGAATTCTACACAATCGGTTTGTGTACTGCAACATACAGGTTAATGAGATAGCAGATGAACTGGCCAGACAGGGTTCGGATCTCGACCTTATGTATACGTCAAGTTTTTTTCTGTATTTCATTTGACATTTCTCAATTTCAGACTAACTCAATTTGAACCATGGAAAGATACACAATCGAGCAACGCGTAAAAGTTATTCAGGCTTATTATGAAAATGGGCGTTCAAATCAAAATGCACTTTGTGATTTTTTTGGTCAGCATAATCGACCAAATGTGTCCACAATCGGGATAATTGTGCACATATTTCTGCAAATCGGGTCTGTAGGAAATGAGAAAACACCTGTGCATGCTCGCCAAGTTCGTTCTGCGGAAAACATTGCTGTTGTTCGCGGTAGCGTGGCAGAATTACCGTCAACCTCGACTCGCCGTCGGTGTTCCCTATCGCAAGATCATAACGGAATTCTTGAAGCCAGAAGTTAAGGATATGGATGTGCACGATGTGTGGTTTCAACAGGACTGTGCCACTTGCCACACAGCCAACGAAACAATGGCTCTTTTGCGCGACAAATACAATGGCCGTGTTATCTCACGTGGTGGCGATGTCAATTGGCCGCCAAGATCATGTGATTTGACAACGTTGGACTTCTTCCTTTGGGGTTAAGGTGTTAAGAAAAGGTGTTCGTCGATAAGCCAGCAACAATTCAAGAGCTAAAGGATGAGATAATTCAGCACATTAACGGCATAAAACCTCAAATATGCTTTAGCTTCATCGAAAATTTGGACCATCGGATAGAGGTGTGCCGCCGAGGTCGCGGCGGTCATTTGGCCGATATTTTGCTACACATAATTGAACCATACCATATTATCATAATAAAAATAAATGATAATAATTTCCTAAATAATTTGTGTTTTATTCAAAATCGACATCGGCCCTTAAAATTTAACCACCCTTTATAAATATCAATAATAACTACTTAAATTTAAGAAAAATATTAGTCTGATCGAATTTGTAAATTTTGGTCAATTAGTAATTTGTTTGCACCCAATATCCCAAATTTTAACAACCTTATTTTCAATTAAAACTATGTAAATGTTTGAAGACATTGCATATTATCTATCATTGCGAAAAAATTAAAAAAATTACGATTTCAAATTTATAAAAATTTCAGAATTTATAACACAAATATTGCTTAATTTCATACTGAAAAGTTGAAACTCAAGTTAAACATTGATTAAAAGAAAATGCAAAAAAGTTGTAACAAACCGTGTCACGTGTCCACCTCTACTTGGAATAAATGCTTAATATTGGTAAGTTACTCATAGCTGCATTAATTTAACTGCTCGAAAAAAGTTAATGGTTCTATATCAATTAAATGTTACCTTCACAGAGAAAACAGATTCATCGTGGCGACGGAATTCCTTGCCAACTTAAGAATTTGACAATTAAAGTATTATTTAGTTGTGTTGACACAAATGTATTCCTAATACAGTTTAAATATTTGAATTCAACCGAAATTCTGTTGCAATAACTGAATTTCGTTCACGACAAATAAATATATCGGTGGATCCAATCAAACCATTCGGTTGGCAAGAAATTTGGTTGTCACAAGGAATGTGTTTTCTCTATGTAGACACTTAAGTGGATAGAATTGTGGTTCAAATTTGGAAACGAAAGCTTAGTTTCTGTAGATTTTCATACAATACAGTTTTTTTTATTTTAATGGTCCAGTTGTACGAAATTATACAGAACCGTATTTTTTTTTTTAATTACAAAATATATTACGAAAACTGATGGACTTAAACAATTTTGAGAGACTTGTGTATCGCAAGATGAGATATTGCAAAAACAATGGTTTTTTTTTTGTTTAAATTTTTTATATATAATTATCACAGGGTTACTGCACTGAAAGAATTATCATCTTGTCTGCTTTTCTACAACGTCATTGATATTTTTCATAGAGTTAAAGAGAGTTTCCCATAAAATTTTATGACAAATATAACTTCATTTACTAAAAGTTTCATAGATTTTATAAGGAAGTTATTAAAAAAGGTTTTCCGTAATTTTAAGAAAGTTTTCGTTCACGTTATGAAGAAAAGAGGGCGCGCAATTAGTGTTGCCATCCTTGAAGTTCTTCATATTTCATCTCTCCTCTGTCTCATCTCCTTCACAAAGAAAGCAACACATTATTAATTAATAGGCAGAAGTTCCAGTGTCGCTTCTATTTACAAACAATAAGCAATAAAAAATGCTTCATATACAACTATACTTTTTATTTTGTATGATTTCATTAAATTGATAATATCGTATTTAATAAGTTAACATTATGTTTATGCATATTTTTATACAATATGTAAATAGGAGATGATGGCATCTGTTGACTTATTTAATAAAAAAAAATTTATTCGTATACACCCAAACCTCATCTATCAGGAATTGAAAAAATTTGGTTTCGGTATAGAAGGAATTTAGCAAATCTATATTAAATATGATTTTTTTTTTTTTGATAGTTTCTAATTATATTAGATCCAATCAAGAACAATATGATTGTATTTATTATAAAATACAATCAACAATAATGCAACTTTTTTTATTTACAGCTCAAAAATATGACATGAAATCACTGCTTTTAACAAGTATGTTGGAACAAGAATTTGAATAAACTACTTCTTCGTTAGTAAATAAAATATAAATTATTATTTGTAGTATTTTGAACTTTTGTGTTATAATTTGAAATGAGAAAAAATCAGAAAATTTGAGTAGTTTGTAATTTGCATTTGAACTTGGTTAATATAAAATAAACTTGAAATTAATATTTTTATAAAAATTTATAAAAATAATTTTGAATTCACAATCACATAAAAGTATATTCTTAAACAATTGTCATACCGTCAGTAAAAGAAGCAATAAGGAGAGACAGTAATCATATTGATTGCATCAAGATATCCCATGACACATTGCATAAGACACGAGAGTAAGAAAACTGTTTTAGGGATAGTTTTATTGTGAATGAATTTAAATACTTCGAGGGGCTTTTGTTCTCGCTGTACATGTGCGTAAAAATTTTAACATTTATATAAATGTTAACATCGAGTAGTACTCGATACTAATATGGCTTTATCAGAACTGTTTTGTATCACTATTATTTTACAGCCAGCAATTCCAAAAACATGTAATTTAACAAGGTTTAAGAATTTTTCATCTATATCTCGCCGAAAAAGTTTTCTTAGACGGTCATCTATTTTTTCAATATTTTAATTGTGTTGAAAGTGGATTAGATGTAATATTAATTGGTAATATATTTTATATAAAAAATTTATTAAATATTTAAAAATGAGCAATTAAAACCGCTTTGTTAGCAAAATTTTAAATTAATTATACAATGCCTACAATAAAAAAAAAAAACAAAAACAATGTGACATTTAGTTTATATTTATTAAAAATTAATATTTAACAAAACATATAATATGCGAATTAATATACAAATTGCAATTGACCATTTATAAATAAAAAAAATATATACATATTTCAGCAAATTGCTCTATACGAATTTCTTTATGTAACAAACGATATGACAAACTGAATTTACAACATATTTTTATTGTAGTGAATATAAAAATTACATTATGTGGACTTTATTGAAACTTATCATATTGTTAACTTCACAATCAATTTTTATATACTTCTTATTATTTTTTTCACAAAAAGATTTTTGTTTTCAAATAGCCACATCCAGAACAAAACTAAAATTCACAACTATGACAAAAGAAGAACAGATGATAGTCAAGGAAGGAAACTTCAAGAAATCTTGTGCATATGAAAAAACTGAATGTAAAAAACTTGTTAACTCAACTTAAACACACATAAAAAATGCATAAAGATTTGAATAAACATAGAAAAAATCATATACAGTGATTCCAACAATTGTATGACGGATACAAACAGATCTTGAACCCGGTGAGACCCCAATCAAAAATCACGAGAAAAAGGAAAACTTATCTTATATAATTAATTCAACCTTATACACAATATTGAATGAAATAAGCAAGGTATTTTAAAAACTGTTGAGTCTTCGTTTATTTATGTGTCTAACTACATATAAATCAAATGCAACAAAGTTTTATTTTATAAAAAAGTTTTTCGAATTAAATTTAAAATTTGCGGTGGGCAGATGCAGTTTATTAGGCAACAGTTCTGCAACAGTCTTACAACTATCTGCTGAACGTCCTGATTACTTATCGCTCAGTCTGAGTGCAACAGTCTTACAACTATCTGCTGAACGTCCTGATATTTTGGTAGCATAAATCATTTCTTTAAAAAAAATAGCATACAAAAATAATTTAAAAACCAAAAAATCAAAGGAAACTATAGAAATAGTTTTTATTTACATAAAAACAAAATAACATTGATCAGCAGAGTTAATCATAGAGCGCTACATGTAACCAGTATCAGTTGTAGCATTTTCTGCTGACCACTAGCATTGATAACTGTTGGTAAAGTAAACTTTTAAAATAAAAATATTTTTTTTTAAAGTTTTTCCACTCGCTCAATAGCTTAACCCTATAGACTGGCAAAAAAAAGAACATACGTTTTTAACCTATATAATTTGTTAATAATTTAGAAGTATATTTATAGGGTTAAGCGATGTACTTTTTATTTTGAATTTTCAAACATTTCAATACTTTTTGTTAACAATTTATAAGGAGTTCATGAAGTCTAGTGTTTTAGTATTTAAATATCTTTGTGGCAACATATTGTGGCATTTTTGTCGTATTAAATTTTATTATATTTGATATTTAGTTTTGTTTGCACAAAAACTTTAAAAATAAAGCCAGTAACAATTCAATAGTGTTGGAAAGAAATAATAGGAACGATAGTTTGAAATATCAATAATTTGATAAAACAGTGGTTATAGAATTGGTTTTTTGAATTCCAAAATATTTTGTGGCCTTTCATTAAACATACATTTTTTTCATTAAACATAATTTTTTTTTTTGCTTTACTAACTTCACTAAGAATATGTGGGAATTTGAATGGAGTAAATAAAATATTAAAATTTAATTACCATACGGTGAATTAAAAACGTTTACTTAAAAGTTTATAGACTTATAAAAAACGACACTAACATAAAATATTTTATGTAGTAGATTATTTTCTTTAATTCGAAAATACCCTCAACCGGTTCCTCCGAAGAAGAACCTAGACCTTTTTGTTTTTATTGTATTACAAAATAAAATTAAGAAATTTCTGAAATTTGCAGATTATGTGTTTTTTTTTTTTTAAATAAAAGTGCTCTAAAATCAAACAGTCTATAAAAGTTACAGACTAATTTCTGTGTCTGTAATTTTATTGATTAAAGTGTGAAAAAATTTAGTAAAAATTATTAAAATTTTGTAAAACCTTAATGGTAATCGATTTCCTATATTACTAGTAGGTACATAACATCAGTATATTATTATTATTATACCCTTTACCACAGGTGGTGAAAAATGGTATATATAAGTTTGTTATCCGTTTGTAATTTCTTCAATATTGATCTAAGATCTGGGTCCTTATGAAGAGCGAAGTTGATTTAACGATGTCGGTCTGTGTGTTGAAATGGGTTTTCCGAAGACCCCAGACATGATGAGGATTTGCTTGATATATATTTCTGTCACATTTGATCTATTTCTGTTTGCTATTGAAATTCAGCCAGATCTGTTGATTAATGGCTGAGATATAAGCAAAAAACCACGACTACCTCTAATTTTTTCCGTAAAATCCCTTTGTTTAATACATATGTATGTTGAATTTTACGCATAACAAACACATCCATTTGTTGAACTTCTTTTCTTTCACCTCTACACCTTTTATACACAAACAACAAACACATACAAAGATTGGTCATTTAAAAACCAAACAAATCTCTTTTAAACGAAAACTGTTTATTTACTTCCATTAACGACGACTGCGTATGTCTTTCAATGGTTCAGTGGTCTAAGCGCTTTGCCACAAATAGTTTTTTACTACGATTTTTTTATTATTTCTTCAGACATTTTTTTTTATTTTTTTAACATAACAAATACGTACAGCACAGTTGACTTAACGATGACGGTCAGTTTTTCTGTATATTTGGAGAACAGGAAGAGGAAAAGTTTCTAATTAAAGTACAAGCATCTTGGTTATCAATACACAACATCTAACCAAATAGATTAATTTATAACTTAAAACCGGTAAGACCGTAATTAAATAATCCATAAATGGGCTAAAAACATCAAAATTTTCATAAAAACTAAATTTTAGAGCTGTAATATGACCTATGGATACGTCTTATATAGCAAAAGATCGAAAATCTTTAGTATAACATATAATGCTCTACATTAATTTTTTTCTAATTTAAGCCAATGGATTTACCAAATTTTTTTCTAGTATTAGTCAATGGATTTAAAAAAAAAATAATAAAATATTTTGCTAAAATAAGCAACAAAAATTTGAAGAATTTTTACTGAAAAAATAATAAGCATAAAGAATAGAGTATTCAAAAAACCGGCCTTGTGGAAAAACCGGTTTCGATTTTCTTCGAAAAGTCGAATTTTAAAAAACCGGTTTCGGTTTCGGTTTTTTCAGAAAAAACCGGTCAAACGTTTTTTTTTCGATTTTTTTTTAATTTGAATAAAAAGCTTATATAATTTGTTAATTGTTTTAAATTCAAACAAAAAAAAAGAAATTTAATATATAAAGTAATAAAAAAATACTTTCGTTGAAAAAAAAATATTTTATAAATTTTTTATTGTATTTCATTTCAACATTTTATTTATTGGTTTTAATATTTTTTAATATAATATCTTAAAAATTAATATTATAAAACTATATTCATAACAAATGAATAGAGATCATTAAGTTTGTAAATTGGGTAAAATAAGTACGTTAGTAATTTAACGTTTAAAACGTTTGGCATTAAATAAGTTTTTTTAATATTTCATTTTAAATATGTAAAAAGAAAATCAATTTTTCACTTCTAAAATAAAATTTTAGAAATAATATGCAATTTAAATGTTTCGTTTTAAGTCGATTTTTTTGTTTGCTTTTGATAAAGCTAGAAGTGGAAAATACTCTTTCACTAATAGCAGATATTGGACAAATAGTCAAAAGACAATTATATAAATTTTCCAACTTTTCAGTTCTTTTGTCGCATTTATCAAGATATATGAAATCATCATATAATGATGAATAATTTTGTACAGTCTCTTTTTTAGGATTTTGAATACTGTTTATTGTGTTATTTAGATCAGAAATTAAACTATTTGAATTTGGAATATCCAAAGTTAAGTTTTCGTCGGAATCTATCAGACTTACATCTGAATCTTCATAACCAAACAAACGATTATAAAAGTGTTCGGAAAAAATAAAAGAGACCAGTTGGTGATGTAATTAAAAAAACCGGTTAACCGAACAAAAAAGACCGGTTTTCGGTTTTCTTCGAATTTACAAAATATTCGAAACCGATCGGTTTTTGAAAATAAAGAAACCGGTTGACCGGTTTTCGGTTTCGGTTTTTAAATACTCTAATAAAGAATTTGTATAAAAACTAACTTTTTTATTTCAGTGTAAATAAGAACAGTAAAAATAAAACCCTTAAGGTCCGATTACTGAATGTCCCGTTAGAATTTAACAAACCGTTAAATTCAAATTGGATATGATAAACAACAGAAAAAGTGTCAGTTAAAGTCCCAGTTAGTAGCTTACTTAACATTATTCAAATGAGGTTAATTGAAAATGACAACTTAACTGGCTAAAATCAGCAAAAACAAAAATAAATTTGCTGAATTCAGCAGACTAAAGATCACAACAAATTTTAAATTTTCAGTTTTATTTTAATTTTTTTAATTTAATTTTTAATGCGTATAAAAATCTATCTTTCTGAAATAAGCAGTTTACTATTTTGTGATTAAATATTTCTGTTGATTTTAGTAAACCTTGGGAAAAACATTTTATCACATTTATGTTTAATCAATATAATATATTTATGAAGTTTTCTTAAATATGATGAAACTTTCATAAAATTTCATGAAACATGTTTTATAACTTCATCTTCATTTCATAGAAAAATGTTATCAATACTTTTTTTTTCAAATACTAACACACTTCGATGATAAAATTTCCGAATGAAATTCCGAACCAGATCATGTTAGTAATATTTTAATTAAAAAGCTTCATCATATTTTTATAATGTTAGATTGAACGAAAATATATGTAGTTTCGTTATTTGTATACAACTAAATTTAACTTAAATATAACAAAAAAAAATATTTAAGATATAACAGATTTTTTCACTCTTTGTATCTACCAGTTTTCAGAATATTTTTTTCTGATTTTGGCAGTTTAAATTGTCATTTTCAATTAAAAAAACTTAAACTCAAATATAACTAAAATGTTGTATATTTAAAATTTTTATTTGTGCTCTCCCAATAAATATTAAGCAGAGAATCCACTAATTTTAGCACTTTTTTGTGCAGGGTTCTTATTTTAAAGTAATTTTTATAGGTTTTTTTGTAACATGTTTATTTCTATCAGTGTAACATTTACTACGATTTTCATTAAAATCAGAGAGGTTGATACCAAAAACGTGTATTATTTAAGATAATTTGATGTTTTTGCCTAAAAAAATTTCAATTACTTTAAATTTTTTTATAAGTGACATTATAAAGAATCTTAAAGATTTAGCGCAACCGAATTTAACATTCTTATATGTTTATTTGTAGTGGTCATTCTTTTTCGAATATTGCATTTTCAAAACTCTTAAAGTACAATTAATAATAGTCAAGAATTTTATAGACTTTATAAAAAATCGATTGCTTTCTTTAAGCATTTTCTTTTCATAATGAGACAACAGAAAATAAAAACTTTTATATGGATAAGCAATGATATTGCAAATATTCAGCCAACATTTATATATCGTAACATTTAATACAAAAAGGCTCGGCAGACAATACACTTTCCAAAATCGAGTTGTTGATTGAAATAAAAAGGGATTTGAAACACATATAACTACACATTTATTTATGTAACCTAGATCTAATTTTAATCACCATTTTTAAATTTACTCGAGTTTCATAACCAAATTATACAAAATAATTTGATGTTAGATAGAGACTCCATTTGGAATACACCGCTGTTTAGTTATTTTGTTTCCATATTTCCATTCATTTGCCTTTATGCAAGGAAGTCTGCTCATTTAAAATCAAAAACTCTGTTACTTTCGATTTTCTAGAAAAATTTACGCAATAATAATCCGTTATTATTTTCAAATTTGGCTTTTTTTTCGGTAAAATATGGGTCCTTCCATAGCTTTAGTATTTTAAGTTAAGCAACCTACCTGAGTAAGTCGCTTTTTAAGAATTGATAGGATGTCTGGTTGAAAAATAAGTTCCTATAAATATTTTTAACTTAAAAATACACTAATTCCTTTTCCAGAGTTTGAGCATTCTCTAACATTATCATCCATTCACCAGGTTACACTAAATCCGCCGCACCATCACAACCAAATCACCCTTTCTCTGACAACCACAATCAACCATCCCCGAAATAAATTGTTTGAATTTGTTGCCAATCGATTCAGACGGTTGCGGCAACTAACTTGAGATTATATTATATTTTTAGTCGTGAACGCCAATTTTCAGTTGCCTATGCTACATAAAAATTACATTCTACAAAATTGTATTTGAATGAAAATGTTATTTTTGATTTTCCTGATTCATTCGGATTCATAGTTCAGAAGCTTACTCCCTGCATCACAACCATTTTTAATTTTCTTTGCTTAATTTACTACTGTACGCAATAACTAAACGAATTTGATTTTTAAAATTAATTGGAAATATTTAGTATTGGATTCTCAAAACAATATTTTAGCTTTCTTTATCAATTATAGGTTTCGATCGAATTCCAACCAATCTGTTCTCTAAGTGTATGATTTCAAACTTAATTTAAAATATAATTCTTTGGTTTATTAAAAATCAGAGAAACTTTATCTAACATTAATATATTATTTTATTTAATTTTTTAAGAAAAAGTTTTCAACTTTAAAATTATTTTAATCAATGTGCGGCTATAGTTATGAAACACTACTAAATTTATAAATGGCGATTTAAATTTGATCTGAGTTACAGAAATTATACTTGTGGAATTAAGTACTATAAAGTGAAAGCTTCCATAACCGGACACTCACCATCGCCTTGCTTTTGTCTGGTTATGAGAGATATCCGCTTATGAGAGAGGTACACTTTTTTTATTTTAAATGTTTCATTTTATTATGTATATATTTTATTAAAATAGTGAAGAGCCAGTCTACTCTGATTAAAAAAAATTATTAATATAACACTGTTTCAACATAAATTGATTAAACTCCTACATTTTTGATGTATTGTCAGCCTTGGCCTTTACAATCGGACCAGAAACAAACATTGTCTTTTGATTAACATTTAATCCAGGCTTCCGTTTAGATTGAATGGCTCCTTTATTTTTATTAATAAAAAAAATAAAAAAATTATGTACAAATGTATTGTTTAAAGAACAAGAAACTTCACCTCCTCGCAATTTAGGCACCGACAATTTATCTTTTTCAATCTCATTAATTATTTAAATTTTTGCTTTAGTAGATAACATATTTCTTTTTTGGTACCATTTCAATGCTCTGAAACTATAAATAAGAGTTAGTAAAAATGGAAACTAGAGATTTAATACAATTCTTGTTTGTGTGTTTCATCGCTTCTGTCCGCTTATGAGAGATATTTTAAACAAAATTTTTAAAATGTAGTGTCCGCTTCATTTTATGCATTTTGTATAGAAAAAATTATAAAAAGATTAGTTCGACGAAATTTGTCCGGTTATGGGAGCTGTCCGGTTATAGGAGCTGTCCGTTATGGGAGCTTTCACGTATGCATATGTGTTTTCGATTTTCCTCTTTATTATTTGGAACCTCATGTATAAGATTTTTGACAGGTGCATCTATATTTATGATACGCAGTGTATATACGTCTTACGTGAGTTTTAATAACTTTTGATACCTTTGATGAAAAGGTATAAACACTAATATTTTTCAATAAAAATCTACGGGTTGTTAACGAAGTTTTTGCTTCTCTGGCAAAAAAAAAAACAAAACTGTTTTAACGCCTTTTTACATTTAAGATAACTATACATTTGTGTTTAACAGAATTTGCTTGTAAATACAGGAGAGATATAAATATTAAAAGTATTCCTGCGAGACACAAAATGATATCGTGAAGAATGCCATTTACTTATTTTATAAAGTATTTTGTTGATTGAATCGAGTAGCACAATCAATATCCTTTCTTAAGATGAGCATAACTGTTTGTTTTCACATGCTATGAACGGTTTCATGGAATATGAAAAATTACATGCAAAGCAACCACAATTAAAAATTAATACAAAAATTAAAGGGAAGAGGGCTGTATCTTATTTTGTGATTAGAGCAGAAAATTTAGAGATAAATGTAAATGAAATAACACATAAATAAGGTCCGATTTGAAATAATTATCCAGAATACCATTCACATCCAGACCTTTAAAAATATATTTCAATCATTAGTAATAATTCAATTTTTTTTAAAAGGAATTAATAATTGTAAATTTTGTACATTATTTGATCTATCTGTTTTAATTATATATTTATAATTTTTTATCAGGCTCAAGATCATAATTTTTTTTTTTATCAATCAATAATTTTTTTTCTGATTCGCAAATTACTTCCTGACATTTGTGATTCGCACGAATTATCTTTTTATTTTTTATTCACGAATTAAAATTGTTTCGTTTATAATTTGCAAACCTCCTTTTCTGTCTATCTTCCAATAGTTTCTCAAAAAAATACTATGGCCGATTCTAACCAACTTCCATTCGGTTTGTCCCGGGGCCAACAGAAACTTGTTAATCATATTTTAACCAATTATAAATATATATGCGACCTGTGCACTCAGAGAAAAGCGTCATTATAAATTTTCATCATAAATATGTTGAATCTGGTCATAAAAGTCTAAATTTATCACAGGATTTTTCATATTTCCATAAATACGATAAAAAAAGTTTCACAAATTGTATGAAACGATTCATTTATTTAGTGAAACGTTTCAAAAATATGATAAAGAAGTTTCGAGAGATCGAGCTGAAATGAAACACTGGTGTTGTAGGAACTGAGATCTGGTGGGTAAATATTGCACTAGAACGGGATAATTGCCATTTTTAATCCCTTATATATGCTTAAAGTCCAATAGTTGATTTTTTTGAAATTTCTGGCACTGACACTGGTTTAAAAATTCTGATCTATATGGAATTAATTTAAACACAAGATGAAAAATACTCACCTAAGTACATTCGAAATCAAGTGGTCTGTGACGTAAACTAATTTTGGTTTTTATTGCCTTATTAGAAAGATAATTTAAAGCAAATTACAATTCTTTAATGATTTTAATTGATTCTTCTTTTAATATATAAAATTTTTTGAGAAAATCAATAATAAGTAATATTTTCCCCTTTTAATCCCTGTTTCAAACTTTATGGTCGCTGCGGCACCTCTTCTCGTTGTCCGATTATCCTAATTTTTGAGCAAGACGTGGTTTTAAAACCAAATGAACATTTCTAGGGGCGGAAATGGTTAATAGCTCGCAATTATTGTTTTGAAACACCCTAATGTACATACGTATAAAATATAAGCTAATATAAGGGTAGACAATTATTTTATTTCTAGCCTTGTAATCTATACTTTGCTTCTGGTCGATTTTAGTTGAGATGGTTTCCTAAGCACAATCAAAACTAAATTAAGGAACATTATTCTGTTTATTTTTCTGTTATACAGGTTGGTTGAAAAGTTCCTGTGCTCACCAAGAGATGGCACTGCTAGCTCCAAACTTTTTTTTTTCAAGTTGGTATAACTTTCCTGAGAACACATGCAAAGTTGCAAGTCATTCTGTCAATTCTTTCTTTGTATGCCATTTGAAGTTGACGTGTCATTGATTTTTTTTTTTTATATGGAAAAAATTGAATATCGTGCAGTCATAAGATTCTTTGTTTTGAAGGGTTTAAAAGCAAATTAAATTTATGAACACTTGTTAGAAGTGTATAAGGAGTCGTAACAAAAACAGTATTCTTTCATTTCGAGCGCAGGAACTTTTCAACCAACCTGTATGTGTTATTAAAAAATTTTAAAGAAAAATATGTTTTTTTGCAAAAGTTAAGATTTAAAAAATTTGATTTTCGAGATCAGAATCTTAAAATCGATTTTCGCTTGGCAAAAAAACTGCCATTTGACAATCATGCAGTTTCGGACGAAGTGATTATTTTCACTTTTACGATCTGCTACCAAAAACTGATCCCACATTGAGCCGATGTCGAAATTTAAAGTCAGCTTACACGCTCCAGCCTAATGTCCAACATATATCAATTTATCGTTGCATACATCATATCGATGACTATAATCATGCATCATTTATTGTCAACTACATTTAAATGCATTTAAATATCGAGTATCTGAGTATTTTCTTTATTTTCGGGTCCTCGATACCAACAGTTGTATTTCAGACTATAATATAAAATACTATGAAAAAAGTTAAGTATTATAAACAAAATTTAAAAAAAAAAATTAAGAAAAGAATTTAAAAACTAGTATTCAAAAATTTAAATACTCAATAAATATAAGATTCCATAAAAATTTTAAAAATTCGTTAAACAAGTATTCAAATTAAAAATATCGAGTAATGAAAATTAACCGATTTTACCAGTACTAGACAAATACAATCTACATGGATTTTATAATGTCCCTTGTTATTACAAAAACATACACTTCAATTCCCCTAATACAATAACGAGAACAACAAAGTAAAGTTGCATGTTGCAGCACACACACATGTATACAATCTACGGAAACGGAAATAGAAACACCATTAAAAAAAATAAAATTGTAGAATAAAAGAAATACAACTAGCACTAACTAAAATCATTCAATATGTAAAGTTGTATTCGCATTGTTGTTTAACATTTTCTCAAATTGAATGTATACAGAGAGTTGCTTGGTTACACGGAACAATGGTAACAACAATTGTTGGTGTTATTGCTGTTTCATTGCATCGCATAATAATTGTACAAAGCAAGTGATAGAGAGAATCAACTTAACAACGGCAACAACAACAACACCTACTAAATACCTACGACGACGACAGTAGTTTAGAAAAACTTGGAAACAAGTTTCTAGATGAATAACTGCTTCCAAGTACAAGAGTTGTATGTGACTCCATTAAAATCCATTGAACAAATGAGAAAATTAAATGGCAGAACTTACAAGAGGATACCAAGAATAATGTAAAACAACTACAGGTCATTTGTACAGTAATTTCCTTGTATTGAGAATTATTTAAAGAAATGCGAATTAGGGTGGGTGTAAAGTTTATTTAAATGAACTCGATTTCTTAATAATATTTCTGCGTTGCTTATTCCATAAGAGAACGTCCTAAATTTGACCGTGGATCTTTCAACTTTACAAATATTTCAATATAATACGATCTGGAGGCACCAGAAGATTTTTATTCTTTGTACTCTGAAATTTCAGAAACTCGTGGTATTATATTGTATTGTTTATAACTTTAGTGAGTCATTATTTAGACTTTTACGTCCTAGTTTTGGACATGAGTCGGCTGTGAAGAGTATTTTCACTTACGATTCCTCTTTTTCAACCTCACCTATCGAGTTATTTATTTGGGATGCAAAATAAATAATAAAATTAAAAATATATAACAGTTACATTTATATTTTTATTAAATGACCTCAAGCCGAATTAAGTAAAATAATTGTACAGAATAGAGTATCATTTAAATAATCATAATGTCTTAAAATAAAAAATAATGAAACTTAACATTATAAAATAAAAAGATATACATAAAATATTTTTGAATACATATTTTTCATTTTTCTAGGACGAACCTATTTGAGGTCACTTATGAAAAACGATACAAATATAATGGAAAAAGTATTAAAACTAAAATAAAGAAAACTTTTCATGGATTGCTGCAATCAATCTTTTGATATAAAAGTTTTCTCTTTTTTATTCTTCTGCTTTCAATTTATGCTTGTAGCGTTAAGAAAAAAAATTATATACAGAAGAACACCGGAATGTCGCCTAATTTTCGATAATCCAATGGTTTTCATACTAAAAAAAGGAAGACCCTTAAGAATATTTTAGTGAAAATTACTTTTAAAAAGCATTAAAATTTTATAACAAAAAAGTGGGCACCTTGAAATGGTACGTAGATTATGTTAAATTGTCACAGAATTTAACAATAATGTTGTAAATTATATTTATAATTAACACTGCAATGAACAAAACTTTGTTTGAAAATTGAAATTCTGTTTTATTCATCCGGAAGTATTTGAAAAAATGTATTATATTTTTGAATTATGAGGATGATAAAATCAGAGTTGGGACTTATAAGATAGTTGGTGCTACCAGTTTTAATTGATGTTGAACAGGAATGTTCTATTTTTACGCAGATTATTGGACATCCTATTGAGCAGTTTGGTATTGAAAATGAGCAAAATAATGAGTGAAAATGTGAAGGTACCTCTAAATTTTCGATGCAAATTGATGTATTTTAGTACAATTTAATAGTAGCGACTGGTACATAATATATTTTTTCATATTTTTCCACCTCAAATATTTTTCTCCTCAAAAAATTTTTTTTCACCACAAATACTTTTTCACCACAAAAAATTTTTTTCACCTCAAAACTTTTTTTACAGCTAAAAAAATTGTTTTCGCATCCAAACAAGTTTTTTATCTCAAAAAATTTTTTTACTTCAAAGTTTTTACATTATTTGTATTAATAGAGAACTTTTATGTAGGATATTGGTACAGCCGAATTTAAGCCTTTTTTTACTTGTTTTTTTATTAAATCTGTTGATCATAAATATAATAATATTGATCAGAGTTAATTAGATCCCAGAGTTGTACCCAATTTTAAGATGGGTTTTAACATGGGTTTAACACTAAAGTAGTAATCATATTTTACATACACAACAAAAAAGAGAGCAGTGCTCGTCGAATCGACGAAAATTAGTACTCAAGGATTAAGGAAAGCTCAGGAAACCAAAATATAAAAAATTATGTTCGGATAAAATGGTATCGAAATGTTCATGATTTGTATAATCGAGACTGTACTGTGTATATAAAATATACAATTTTCTTTTAGTTAGCAATTACATTTTTATGCAGACGTGCAAGTTTTCATTTTATCAAATAAAAAAAATCATGAAGAAACTAAAACTCAACCACTGATGACAACTTTTTTAACATATGAAGTATCGTACAACAAAAAAATTTAAAAAAACGTCAAACGTTTTTTAAAAGGGCTTAAAAAATATTTCCTAAATGTTACAGAACTACACCGCAGCTTCAAATATTTACTACAATGCCCGTTTAAAAAAGATTAGTTGTAATCACATCTGCTCGAATCTAATGAGATATGTTTGAAAATAATTATATCTGGTACCAGATGTGATCACATATGATTAGTTGCGGCATATGCCATATCTAAAAGGATCTGGAAAATTTTTTGTTTTTTGGCCAAATATGAGCAAATCCGGTCATATGGGATCTAATCTAGTGCCAGATCTGTTCATATCAAACATCAGATATAGTGCATAATCCAAGCCATTTAAATGGTTTTCAAAGGCACCAAAATTTATATAAAAATATAGGTGTTTTTTAATCTTATTAAATCTGATGGGCATATAATAATATTCATATAATAATATTCATATATAGATTTTATCACATCTAATTAGAACTAAAATTTGTCCCCAATTTTGAGATCGAAGTAAATCTGTTACAGTTAGATCTAATGAGATCTGTTCAGATCTGATCTTTCTTACACGGGTGTTGACTTTTTCTGAACTTATTCAATGGCTTTTAGTATAGATGGGCAATCGAGTTGAGAAAAAAATGTTTGTGTGTAGGCCAATTTTTTAATGGTTTAAATTTTGCTTCCTTCGTATATTTCGTGAGCGTGTGTGAACGCCAAAATTCACACGAATATAGCAATGATCATCTATAGATTTGAATATCAAAACTCTAGCATGCAAATATTTATGGGTATGTAAGATATTTCAGTGTCGAGCATAAATCAATGTTTTTTTAAATTTTTATAGTTAAATACAATAGCTAGTTATAGTTAAATACAAAAGCTCTAAATAAACAACACTGATATGACACCACATAAAGAAACAACGAACAAAAAGTAAAATTATTTTAAAGGTTAAAATAAAATGGTCAACTATGTAGATAAAAAAAAACTATTCACTCACTCACTCACTGAATGGTTGACTCAATAATTTGACTAGTTGACTTACAGCCTGTATGGATGCCAGACAAATGGTTAACAGAAACAGTCTTTTTTTTCAAGTTGAATACAATTGTGGATATCTTGGTCAATTGCTGCATTTATAGTAAAATACAGTTGTTGACCATTCTTACTCAACCCAATATAAAATCTCTTAGTAGAAAGTTTGGGAGTTTCATGTGGTACGTACGTTATATATGTATATTTGAAATGAAAATGGATTTTTAAGTTTTAGTTATTCCAAAGTATTTTCCATGGCAGTGTTTTTTTTTTTTTTTTGACTTTGTTCATTTTGTGCGCTTTATTTTTCTTTAGCATTTTTCAACTTTTTGTAAGTTTATAAAAAGTAAATACTTAAAATAAACTTTATAAAGTACAAAGATGTTATGGGCATTAAAATATGAAGGCAAATAGAAAATGAGTAAGATGAAGATGAAAGCATTTTTAGTTTGATTATGTGAAAGGGAAAAATTGTACTTTATTATATTTTTTAAAAAGATTTATTATTTATATTGCAAAGTTTATGCAACAAAAACAATAACTAACTAAATAAATGCAAAATTCATGTTGAAAATTTGTTTAAAAAAAAGTGAACACTTTTCATGTTTATAAACGTAAAAGTTTGATTATCTTATTTTTAATATAAATATATAGAGCCGATGAAGAAAACAAATTAAAGATACGTGGGTTTTGTGAAAATTATATTGTAATAGAATTTATTCAATTCTAACCATCTTAACAACTTTTTTAGCATATGTACCTGTTAACACTGTAAAAATTGGCGATTATACCGATAAGTTATAAACAGTGGCGTCAGATTAGGAGATTTATTCTTTGAATTGGGATACAAATTTTCGTTTGGTGATCCAGGGATTTGTTGGGGATGACAACGAAAGGGGATCTGTGGGAATAAAATATTAACAATATTTTCTTCTCTTTTATCTTTTATTATTTTTTCTAATATTTTAGAATTAGTAGAAACAGTGCAGAGTTGTAAAAACTACATACTTTTAAATATTCGATACTGCTCAATCCAAAGTGGGGTAATATTTTTATACCAAAAACAGGGTAACATTTTTATAATGTTTTTCAAAAAAAAAATACACTAATATACAGAAAAATGCAACTCTGTAAGAAATGATTGAATTTTTTTAAGTATTAAGTAATCACTCAACGCCCAAATGATCAATGTTGTTCCAACTTTATAGTGGTGAATAGTTTAAAGTTAGACAAATTTGTGTTATACAAATTGATAGTTTACAATCGCAACCTCGTATTTCAAAAACTAGTACTTTTCATGAGAGACAAAAAAAAAGTTTTGTACTAAACATTATTATTATTATTATTATTTTTAAATCTAAATTCATTATAATTTATTTTAAAACTTTTTTTGTGTCTCCTGAAAAGTAGTAGTTTTTGAGATACGAGGTTGCGTTAGTAATCCATCTATATCACCTTTGCAAATGAATTGCATTACAAAAATATTTTTTATTTTAAAATAATTTTAAAAACTTGAATTTTGGTTTAAGACTATTTTAGGATTTTCGGGGACCAGAAAATAACAATTTGGGAATCAATATTTGAGGATAACGCCTTTAGAAAATCTGACAACACTGATTATAAATGACAGATTTTAATTTGTGTATTGATTCAACCTTGTAAATTCAGTCATTTGATTGTAGTATGTAAGATAAGAAAATTCAATCATCTCATATGTGATTCTACTCTTAATCAACGAGTAAATAAGTTAAATTGGGCACGCCGTTTATATAATTCCACACACCAGTTTGGATCCGAAATTGTATAAATTAAAAGGAACCTGTAGCAATTTTTGTTGATATGGGTCCAAAGATTGACCAATGCTATTCTTATGCTGAATAATTAATTTTCGGGTACGAGTATTATTTACCAAATACAGTAAAACTCGTAAAAGACGAATTCTCGGTAAAAACGAAATACTCAATCTGAAAATTCCGACGTTTTGCCAACAATTTTTATATAAAAAACAAAAGCAATATAATTTTTTGGAACTATGTTACCAACTTTCAGATCATACCTGTCAAAATTTAATGACAATTAGTTCATTGGTGAACAAGTTACGGCTGTTTAAGGTGACGCTACCTTTGCAATTTTGAAAATAACGGATTCAAAGCAATTTCGTGATTTTTTATAGGACTATGCTCCTTAGAGAAATGATAGAAAAACTGTTTGGTGACATTAAACGGGGTCGTTCAAAAACCGCTGGCCGCCCAAACAAGGTGGTGATACCGACAAACATCAAAAAAGTTCACAAATCGTTTTCCAGATCGTAAAGTGAAGATGCAGAAGATAGGTGATACCATAAAGTAATCGAAGAAATGTGGTGGCTTTACTTATTTGTCAATGTGAAAGATGTTTTCGAAATGTGTGCCGCGTTTGCAGGAATTACACAAATTCAGACCTCAAAATATGCTCGCTGAAAAAAAATTTGGTTCGAATGAAGAGGTGATTGCCGAAACAGAGGTTTTTATTGAAGCCAAAGGTAAATCATTCTATAAAAAAGGTATCGAAATGTAAGAAAGGTTTTGAGGTGATTATATCGCTCTTGAAGAAACTATGTTGATGAATAAATTAGAATTTTGCAAAAAAAAAATGTTCTATTGGTCATTTAGCAATTTTTTGTGGATAATTAAAAATTAAAAAATTTACCCCCGATTAATTCGAACCTCGCTCGAAACGAACTAATTTGTCCCACAGAGAGCGTATGAACCGAGTTTTATGAGACATTCACTTAAGAATTTGCCAGCTATAGTCGCACTAAAACCCATTATGGGTCACTCATGTACATATGTATATCTAAACATGGACCGATTTCCACTAAAAATCAATAGGTTTCATTCTGGGAAAATATGTTGCAGTGAACCTAATTTTATTCAAACATCTTTATATATGATACCTGAAGCGTGTGAATTGGACACCATGGACCTTGATCGATCTATAACTAAGAAGTGGGTCGAGATCAAATATATGTATATATATGGATATATATATTTTTTTACAAACATAACCACAAACTTACTAAGTGGTGTAGGGTATAATTAATCAATTACAGTGAAATATAATAATTTATATAAAAACTTACCTCGACTTTTTGTAGAACTTTATCTAAACCAGTTATGATTAAGTCTTGTTCTTTCAAATCATCTGAAATTAAAGTATCTGGTATAACCTTTATGCCAGGTACAAATTTTAATGAAAGACTGTCAGTTAAACCATTTGGTAGTGAAACCTAATAAATAAAATAAAACATATTGTTTAAGCTTTTGTAAAAATAAATAAAAGTTCACGTTTTTCAGTTGTAGTAAGAAATTGTTTATCAATTATAATCTAGATTTTTGATTTGGAACTCAAAAACTATCAAATCGAATTTAGGAAACATAATATGAAAATATAAAAATTAAGAAAATTTCCCTTTAAATTTAGAACACACTGGATGTTATACGAAAATTATCAATAATTATTCACGTAATATCAATTGTAATCTAAAAGAATTGAATTTAAAAAAATACATCAACTTAAATTCTAAAAACATCAATTGAAATTTAAAAAAAATGATTTTAATTGATGTTTTCTGAAATTTAAATAAAATTTTGAATTTCACTTGAAGTTTTCTCAATTGCAATTGATATTCTCTGCATTTCAATAGTTGTCTTCTGAATGTCAAATGGAATTTTCTGAATTTCAATTCATATTTTCTAAATTTTAGTTGATGATTTGTAAATTTCAATTGGTATTTTCTAAACATTAAATTTTTTTTAATTACAAATGGAAAATCTGAATTTTAAGTAGAAAAGCTTGGTTATGTAAAACTTACCTCCAACTCAAAATGTACATCATTGGTTTTTACAATACTCAAGATATTATTGAAAGTTGTCTTCAATTCAATTTGACAAGCATACCGACCCGTTTCTGCTTCAAATACCGGTGCAACCTTATAATGTTCGAGAAGTTTTTGTCCCAAAGATTGTTTTGATTTCAATAGACAAGAGAATAATTTAACGGGTATTTTTTCTAAAGCATTTGAACATTTGGAAATATTTTGTGCCACCTGAAAAAAATAGAAATTTATTATAAAACACCCACCACGAGAAATCGTATTAAACGTTTAATTACTTGAATCAGAAATAAAAATAAAAACATTCTTAAATATTTACAATAATAACCCGGGTTGGCAATAGAGCTTGAAAAAAAGAAATTATTTTTTAAATCAATTTGCTTTAAAATATATAAATACGCGAATAATTTATAATCACTTTGAATCAATGATTGGATATTGAATAAAGTTATACAGGGTTTTGCAATTGGCTCAGGCAGATGTTGGCGGCCTCTGCCGGCCATGTTGTTTTGGTCGCGTCTGTCTAATCTGTTGTTATTACCAAAATTTTGACCGAAAAATCATCTTAAACGTCGAGGTTTATTTTTGGATTAATGGCTATGTTAACAAGCAAAATTTCCGTATATGGGACAATGCCAACACTATGATTGTGCGAGATGATGAATCTTAGAACAGTTGTTGCCTGCCGTCTGACGGAGAATTGGCAAAATTGCTGAAGCCCTGTCATATTATTTTACTTTGCAAGGTCTTTGCGATCTATAGTGTGATAGAAAAGTTATACATATTATTTTTCTAAATTGATGTTGCCATTTTAGGTTGAAATTGAATCAAATTGTTTTATTATATAAAAAGAATCAAATAATCAAATTAATTTTTTTAATATGAAATGATTGGATAAAGTACAAAATTATTCGATCAATAAATTTAATTCTGCAAATCGATTCTTAGAATATTGAATCAGACTTAAAAACTTAATCAAGGCATTGTGTATAAAGAACAACAATTGTTGCCCAATAAAAGCTAACATTTAAATAGTTATAAAAGAGGCTTTTAAGAGCTAGAAATAAAGACATAAAAATTATGCGGTTTTGTACAACAACAACATATAATTTTATATGAAAACGAAAACCGAAAATTTGGTATTTTCAGGATAACTGCATTTTACGTTTAATGGTATTTTATGGAATTTCGTTAGGATATTTTAAGTAATTTCCTTGGGATACTTTAAGATAAATGTTGAAGGAGGTTAAATTTTAATGGCCGATGTTGAATGTGAACCATACCTAAACGTCAAGTTCTTTTCTACATTTCATTTGAAACTTCTCAATTTCAGACTAACTTAATTTGAAGCATGGAAAGATACACAATCGAGCAACGCGTTAAAGTTATTCAGGCTTCTTATGAAAATGAGCGTTCGTGCACTTCGTGATATTTTCGGTCAATTTAATCGTACAAATGTGTGTACATTCGGATAAATCGTGCAAAAAATTGAGCAAACCGGGTCTGTAGTAGATGTGAAAACACCAGTGCATGCTCGTACAGCTCGTACTGCAGAAAATATTGCTGCTGTTCGCGATAGTGTGGCTGAGGAGCCGTCCACCTTAACTCGTCGTCGTGCCCAACAATTGCACCTCTCACGCTCGTCGTTGATGAACATTATACATAAGACTTGCATTTACACGCTTACAAGGTGCAATTGACTCAAGAACTAAAGCCTCTTCACCTTTCCAAACGTCGTCAATGGTCAGAATGGTGGCAAGAAATGGCAACAGTGGATGATCAATTTTCGAAGAAAATCATCTTCAGTGATGAGGCACATTTTCACCTCAGTGTTCGCTATCGTGAGATGATAACGAACTTTTTATATACCGAATTGGAAGATATGGATGTGCACGATGTGTGGTTTCAACAGGACGGTGCCACTTGGCACACAGCTAACGAAACAATGGCTCTTTTGTGCGACAAATTCAATGGCCGCATCCCACGTGGTGGCGATGTCAATTGGCCGCAAAAATCATGTTATTTGACACCGTTGGACTCCTTTCTTTGGGGTTATTTGAAAGAAAAGGTGTACGTCGATAAGCCAGCAACAATTCAAGAGCTAAAGGATGAGATAATTCGACACATTAACGGCATAGACCCTCAATTGTGCCTCAGCGTCATCGAAAATTTGGACCATCGGATGGAGGTGTGCCGCCGTAGTCGCGGCGGCCATTTGGCCAATATTTTGTTCCATAAATAATTCAACCATACCATATTATTATAATAAAAAGAAATGACAATAATTTCCTAAATAATTTGTGTTTTATTCAAAATCAACATCGGCCCTTAAAATTTAACCACCCTTTATTAGAGTTAGTGTTTGCCAACCATGTTAATAACTGAAGCTTACTTACCAGATTTGTAAATTTATCCACTTGTAAATGATTTCGTACAACAAAATGTCCTCGATACAATGAACCACTAAATATATCATATGACTTTGCAAATTGTATCTGAAAGAAAAAAAGGCATTAAAAATAAAATTGATTTATGTTAAACAAGTAAAAAAAAAGGCTGTGCCGAATCAATATTCTAAAATAAATGTTCTCTACTGTTTTTGATATAAAAATTGTAAAAAACTTTTAAAATAAAATTATGGAGGTAAAGAAAAATTTTTGTTGGAAAAAGAAATCGAGGTGGATAAAAATTTTTTAAGTAAAAAGAATTTTTTAAGGTAAAAAAAAATTTTTTAGGTGAAATTTAGAGGTACAATCACATTTTCACTCATATCTTTTTAACCGCTGAACCGATTTTGCTCATTTTCAATACCAAACTGCTCGGGAGGATGTATACATAAATCTAGGTAAAAATGAGCACCCCCTGGCATCTTCCCGTTATTTCAACAGACAGACATCGCTAAATCGACTTAAAATTGCATAAGGATCATGAATATATATTCTTAATGGGGTATTAGACCTATATTTCGACATGTTGCATACGGAATGACAAACTGATATACACCCTCACCATATATGGTGGAGAGTATAAAAATGTATACTTATTTATGGATATTTTCGCATAAGTAATCGAATAAATTAACGTGTAAATATATTCGCTAGAGTATTCAAAAAACCGGCCTTTTGGAAAAACCGGTTCCGGTTTCTGTTTTTGCAGAAAAAACCGGTCAACCGGTTTTTTCGGTTTTTTTTTAGTTTGAATAAAAAGCTTATATAATTCTTTAATTGTTTTAATTACAAACAAAAAAAAAAGGAATTTAATATATAAAGTAATAAAAATAAAAAAATACATTCTTTGAAAAAAAAAATATTTTATAATATTTTTTTATTGTATTTCATTTTCAACATTTTATTTATTGGTTTTAATATTTTTTAATATAATATTTTAAACATTAATATTATAAAACTATATTCATATCAAATGAATAGAGATTAAGTTTGTAAATTGGTTAAAACTAGGTACATTAGTAATTTGAACGTTTGGCATAAATAAGTTTTTTTATTTTAATATTACATTTTAAATATGTAAAAAGAAAATCTATTTTTCACTTCTAAAATAATATTTCAGAAATAATATGCAATTCAAATGTTTCGTTTTAAGACGATTTTTTGTTTGCTTTTGATAAAGCTATAAGTGGAAAATACTCTTTCACTAATAGTAGATGTTGGACAAATAGTCAAAAGACAATTATATAAATTGTCCAACTTTTCAGTTCTCTTGTCGCATTTATCAAGATATATGAAATCATCATTTGTGACCTTCTCCGAGAAAAGGGACCTAGTGTGTCAAAAAACGGGTTTGGACTTAAGAGTGGATTCTGGTACCTAATAGGGTGTAGAATAAGATGAAATGAATTAGATTTCTGATAAAAAATGTATTTACCCCATAAAAACGTACAAAACGAACTTGGGAAAATCGATAAAAATGAGAAAAACATTAAAATTTACTTTTATTGATTTTTTTGTTTTAAATTGTTTTTAAATTGTCACTCTAAAAGCGAAAAAAAAATACGTCACCACATAGGCATGACGTTACCAAAGTCGGCACCCAATCATAACTAACCATACCAAATCGCATCTCCCAACTGAAGGTGTGTTCACAGTGATAATGCGTTATGAAACTTTAAATGCATTTTTCTCAAAACTTCATTTTCACACACTAGGTTCTTTTTCTCGGAGAAGGTCACATATAATGATGAATGATTTTTTAGGATCTTAAATACTGCTTTTTGTTATTTAGATCAGAAATTAAACTATTTGAATTTGGAATATCCAAACTTAAGTCTTCATCGGAATCTATCAGACTTAGATCTAAATCTTTATAACCAAACGATTATAAGTGTTCGGAAAAAATAAAAGAGACCAAGTAACCCAGTTGGTGATGTAATTAAAAAAAACCGGTTAGCCGAACAAAAAAGACCGGTTTTCGGTTTTTTTCGAATTTACAAAATATTCGAAACCGATCGGTTTTTTTTTTAAAGAAACCAGTTGACCGGTTTTCGGTTTCGGTTTTTGAATACTCTAATATTCGCCAATTAATTTAAGAGTACCAAAAATCATTTGAGGCATAATTGAACAATTTTTAAAACTTTCCTGGAATAAGCATTTATTAAATTAAATTTATTATGTTATTCTATCGAGTCTAAGAATTATTTTCCAATTATGCAAAACATAATAAAAGAGTTTAATAGGGAAAGTTAACTTCTGAAACTGAATACAAATAAAAAAAAATGAGGAGGAGAACAAGAATGAAAATATATTAATATTGTTATAGTTAAACTTTTGCATATTGTTGAAGTATAAACTGTGTTGTTATATTCCTACTGAAATGAAAGTTTACAATGCTTCTACATATTACTTAACAGTAATATTTTATATGGATATTATTGAAAGGAATCATAAATAGGGTGACCATTTGTACTAATATACTTTTTCCATGTAATACAATCCAGTTTTTCAGTTATATGTTCACTGGTTATATAACCATAGGTACCGATCTCGATGAGTTGAAATCACTTAAGTGTACTGCTGATCTTATTTTATATTATTGATCCAGTTTTTGTCCTGTCGTTAGAACAGAACATAGAAAACAAAGAATCTTAGTTAATGGCTTCCCATTATTGCAATGAAATTTGGATATGTTATAGAGAAAAAATATAAGAGACACGTATTGTTTTTTAGTGGCCCAAATCTAAAGGAGTATACAAATTGAATATCAAAAAAAAGTTTTTTGGAGATGCAATTTTTTGAAAAAATAAAAACCTTTTTAGCCAAAATACAGTAATATCGGGATCTTCAATTGCTGTTATCCTCTCCAAAATGTTTTGTTATTTTTCTCGTATTCAGCTCATAAATGCGAATAGTTTCAGCGTAAAAACACCCCATTCTAATAAACATATCTGAGCAGTCCAACTTTTTTTGTTTTTTAATTTTTTTCTTCCAATGGAAGATTCGTATAGGAAATATTGTTGCATTGGGTACAACTTTACATATATTAATGCCTTTTTATTTCAATCCAGAGGTGTCTAAGCATTTTTCGATATTCCTTATCATTCAGGCGACTTTTTGTAAAGAACTTATTTTACCTATTTTTTAAATTAATGCTTATTAAAATGTTTGTTTTCTTGAGTACTTTAAGCCTGTGTAGAAATAAATCTAAAATTCATTATACGAGTATCAAAACCTAGAGCCACCCTCTTAAGCGCCAAAACTGGCTTCAAAGTCAAATCTACCAAGCCCGGATGAAAGCGGCAGAAATTAAATAAAACGCAGGTAATCGTATATCAGTAAACTTGAGGCAGCCATTTTTTAAGGTATCCCAAAAAGTTGGTAAATTGGGCTTAAATTGAATCAAAAAATTTTGGTGATTTTTGTGAAATGGCTTTTTATAGTTCATTCCTTTCCTTTTAAAAAAAAATTTTAGACAAAATCGAGTTTATACACACTAATTTTTAACAACGTCTATTTTATGAATATTGAATAACCCAGGTTTGTGTTATCAAATAACCGGATTTTTCACATGTTTTTGGTTTATTTACAAATTTTTTTATTTTTAAGAAATTGTGCGAAAATTAAAATTTTTATTTGTAAGTGATTCAGAAAAAAGAATTTGAAATTTTCAATAGTCTCAAAAGTTATTCATTTTTGAAACTTTTTCTAAAAGTTTCTGTAGCGGTTTTCACTGCCGATGGAAGAGAGACATCTTTTTCAAATCATTTGTGAACCAGTTTAAGATTAAAATTTGTTTCCTTTTATGGTGCCTTTTAGAAGGTTATAATTTATTTTCCAAAAAATTCAAATTTCCAAAAAACGTTTTAAATCGTTTATTAATTTATTAAAATAAATTGTTTAAACAAAAAATTCAAAATGTGTTTCCAGCCAGTAGATTTGGAGCGCCGATAAATAAGATTTTTCAAATAGAAAACCAATTTAACAGAACTTCGGTTGTATTAACAAAAGTGTGGTAGTTCCAACTAGGTTAATGTAGTTGCAACCAAAAGTCTATTTTTTGCAAGGCGTTCTGGTGTAATAGTTAGGGCATTGGACTGTTCAAAATAAGGTTGCAGGTTCGATCCCCAGCAACGGCAACTCAAATTTTGAATTGTAATATATTAGAGCTTTCATACATATCGCAATGTTCTCCTTCGGTGTTCCCATAGCACTTAATCATACAGACAATTTCGCCAACCCTCCATCAGATGGCGGGCAACAACTGTTATAAGATTTATCATATTACGGAATTACATTGTTGCCATATTTGAAGCCATTCATCTTTCACCACCTTTCATCACTCCATAATCCACTTTCTAAAGAAAGCTTTGCATTAATAAGTAGAAAGAATTTCCTGAGTGTCGATTATTCGACTTTTTATATAAAAGCTGCTAGTTCGTCAAAATAAAACATTTTTAAATTAATTATGGTCGGTTAATTCTAATCTGGTCATAGAATTTGTGATGGTATTGTTTAGGCCGTGGGCTACGACTTTTACGCAGCCAAAACCCAAAAATATGCTTCAAATCATGAAAAGATCAATTTTCCATTCGGATTTTCGACTTTTTTCTTTGCATTAAAAACATAAAATATGTATTTTCATGACTACTATGGATATAGTACACTACAACTACCACTAAAAAAATTCTTTAAGAAAATATGTACTTACACTCACAATAGAGTTGCTGATATCCTTTATTTTACTTACAATATTTATCAACATTGTCTTTTTTTTTTTTATTTGTCATTAAATTTCCCAATCCAAAGTCGATTTTTTTATGAAAGAAAATTTAACTTTCAAAAGGTCGAAAATTTGGTTAAAAAAAATTATGTCTATTTCGTTGCCAGATTTTAATAAAATATATACCAAATTGTGTTTAGCCATTGTACAAACATGCGAAACATTTTCAGTTATTTCTAAAAACCTTAGTTTAACAAGATTTATTATAAAGACTGACGGTACTTCTTAAATAAAATATAAGCAGGAAACCCCCTTTAAAGACCAAGTATCATTTACTTAAGTTACTGTCTGGTCATTAGAGTGCCTGCTATTGGAAGGTAAAAAAAAAACCTTAAATTGTTAAACAAAATGTAACGGTATTTACTAACAAATTGTGTAAATGCAATGAATTTTATATAATGCCCGCATCTGTATGACATACATTTCGACAAAAAGTATTTATACTGTATACGTAAATATATAAATATGTATTTAAAAAGTATTACTACTTACCACATCGGCATCACGAACTTCAACATCATATTTTATAAAATTGCCGCTTGCCTTATCACCATTGGTAACTAGCACTTTTTCGCCCAATTTATAACGATTTCCAAGTACTCTGCCAACTCCTATAATATAAAAGCGTTCAGAAGAGAATAGAAAATAGTTAGAAAGTGTAACAGCAACAAAAATAATAGGGGGGGTTTTAACGGAAAATACAACAACAAGCTAAATAAAATTGTTCAAATAAAAAATATATTTAAAAAAAAAATATTATAAAGTTATGTTTTCATGTATTACGAACGCCCATATACAACCGATTATGTTTGTAAGTCCTATGAACTATAGACCAAAATTCTAAAAAATTAACTATTAAAATTATTTTGAAGCCAGACCAAAATAATAACAAAAGATCCGTAAATATTATAGAAAGTATATTTCAACTAGTGTTTTCAAGATGGTTAATGGATTAACCGATTCATCAATTAATCGGTTAAACTCGAAACAAATGGTTTAAAACTCAAGTTACACTGTAAGTAAAGATTAAAATTTTGTAATGACACACGAAACCCCTGGAATACGTAAACTTAAATTCAGTGGCGAGCCACCTTTTAAGTTTGTATTGACTTAGCGATTTTTTGATTCAATTTTACTGAAAATACTTTGAAAACTCTTTTGCAATGACTTTATTTATTGATTTTTTACTTATTTACTATTTATTAATTTTTTTATTCGTTTGCAATCAAAAACAAGTAAAAAAGGGCTAAATTCGGCTGTGCCGAATCTTTGAATACCCTCCACCAAAGTGGATGAAGATGATACACGTATATACTAAATTTTGCATGAACTGTAATATGAATATGTTTTGTCAATTTATGTAACGAACTTTTGTTATTTAGTTTTAGCAATGTTATTTACAGAGGTCTGCTCTGTTAGCGACTTTAACATTGTTCATTTTTACGTTAACTTAGTTATCATAGTATGTAAGACAATAAATGTAATCGAACAATAAGAAGACTTAATAACATTTTTACTTACTTAACAGAAAAAAAAATAGATACAGAAAAATTGTACAAATTTGTATGGAAAATTTAGAGGTACCTTCACATTTTCACTCATAACTTTTGAACCGCTTGACCGATTTTGCTCATTTTAAATACCAAACTGCTCGGGAGGATGTTCAATAATCTGGGTAAAAATAGGCACCCCCGCTTGCGTCTTCGCGTCGTGATCGTGATTTCAACAGACAGACAGACAGACGGACAGACAGACAGACGGACATCGCTAAATCGACTTAAAATTGCATAAGGATCACGAATATATATACTTTATGGGGTCTTAAACCTATATTTCGACATATTACAAACGGAATGACAAACTGATATATACCCTCACCATATATGGTGGAGGGTATAAAAATAAAATAAAAATTTTGTTCAGAAAATAAAACAGCATTGGGTCATTAAAATCTGATACAATTATATTTCGTATTCCTATTGGTGTTCTTTAACTTGAATTAAGCACATCCCAGTGAAAAATAATTACAACTCCTTACCTTACCTTAATTAAAATAATAGTAATAAAAAGAAAATAAGTGAAAAAAAAAAACAATAAATTAAGTCAATGGAAAACTATTTTTAAAGGCTTTCCGTTTAAATATAATCAAAAAATTGTGTGCGTCAATACAAACTTAAAAATGCAATATCTCTTGATTTTTAACTGATCTTTTTAAACGGAGTATACTATTGTGTTCTACGGCCCAAAATTAAGTTGGGGTCTCTGGGAGTTTTTCTGTGTCATTCTGACGTACTTAAAGTGTAATTATTCGACCCGCATAATTGGTTAAAATAGGTCGATTAACCGATTTAGTTTTTAACATGGATTTTTTCATTATTTTGGTTAAAAATGGCAAAAAGGCTTAGAAAAAATAATTTGATTGTATTTTAGTTATTGTTTTAACTTAAATACAATAAAATTATTTTTTAAAGCTTAAAGCAAGTGTTTTGCAGGCTTTAGGAATTATAATTATTGTAAATTATATTTTTATGTCCATCAAGACAAGATATTTGTTTTAGATTGATGTTATATAACAGACAATTGACATGATAACGCTGTACGATTTTTTGCCTTTTCTTACATCAGCCAAGATTACTCAGCAAACAATACGTTCCGTTCCGTCATAAACAGACCGAAACTGATTCGAATCTGTTAAAAGTCCGTCAGAGACGTACCGTTTACGGACCGATATATCGGATAAACACGGAGGTCTCCGTTAAAATTCCGTCAATGACGGACCTGAAAATTTCTTATTAAATAAAATAAAAACCCAGCTTGCGGTTTACTTCCACTCTACATGTCTGACATTTTATTCATAAAAAGTCGTCAGATTCCTCAAAAAAAAAAAAAGATTCTAAAGAATGATTCTTTAAAAAGTCTCATTATGTTTTGAAGCTTTTTTTCCGATTAATCGACCTAAATAACCGATTGATTAATTTTTGTAATTTTTTCGAATAATTCCTTAACCGGTTATCCGGACCCAGCAAAAAAAATGGTAGTCATTCTCTGACTATAACTTCTTTCATTGCTTCCTAAACTTAAGTTGACATTCTTTTATGATTTTTTGGTGTTATTCTAAGGCACTTCCAAAAAATGCATGTGTTCATATTTCAAATGCAGTGATCTGGATATAAACCCACCCGATGCATATCTTAAAAAATCACTCTTCATTACTTTTAAAGCATATGTTAAAGTATATCGTATATTTTTTGAACCTAAAGCATTTATTTAAATTGAAAAAATAGTTCTGATGAATTTTTTTTTAAATTTTTTTATTAAATCATTTTTTTATTTTAGTTTAAAATTTCATGAGGGTTAGAATTTATGCAGTTTTTCAAAGTTTTGAAATATCAAGAAAAACAGATTTTTTAACCTTTAATTGAAACTAGCTGGGCTGTCATTTGCATTTTTCAGCCTTAAATATTTATGAGGACGCAATCTGTGCATTTTTGCATTATGTTTATTATTTGACACTACACCATTTTTGGTTTTAATTTAGAATTTATCAAAATAATTTTAAAATTGTGTAAAAATTATTTCAAATTGCCCAAAAATGTTTTAAAATTGTGCAAAAATTATTTAAAAATGTTCAAAAATATTTTAAAATTTGTCTAAAGATTCATTAAAATTTTTGAAAAATGTTTCAAAAATGCTTTTTCACTAACGCAGAATTATTTATTTGTTTTAATAAAGAGTATTTGTATATCAATGCATACATTTCGCTTCTTTAAACTTATTTTTCTGCATTTTTATGAATTAAATTTTTATCAAAGCTTTAATACTACAAAGTTTATGAATTTTTTGCACTCATGCATCAGATTACCTAATCTTTGTATTATCATTGCTTCCTTAGAGTAAAGTATGAGTAATTCTAGTAGCTACATTTGAATACTTCCATCCTATGACACGCTAATGTTAAATTCATCGATGAAACCATTAGAAAAGAAGTGATTCCTTTGCCATAGTAGTGATGCTTTTATTGCTTCTTTGGCAGCTTCATTTTTGCTGGGGAAGGGTTGAATAATTGTAAACAACAATTTGAACCCCAATGTCAAAAATATATTAAATGTAGTTCAAAATCGTAAACCCAGGGTAAAGGTACTTTAATTTTCGTCCAATGTAACAATTTTATAAATAAGTTAATTATTGTAAGTTCCTAATTTTATTTTCGAATTGTTCGTCTTCAAGATCCTAATTAAAAGATTGAAAAAATTGTTATGATCAGCCCTAGAAGGAGTGCCACACTTTCGACCTGAGCGACAAGGTCATCCTCAGCCTCATTCTGAACCACCACCCAGAAGAAAAGGAATATGCAAAATTACTATTCCACAGTTAATAAATTGATCTTGTTTCATCTATTTTTAGAATTTACTTTAGAAACCATTTTTGATTCTTAAGGCTTAATTTACAGGGTATCCATTCCAACTGCTAATGTTTGCATTTATGGGAACGAATTCAGAATCTGGCATGTATACAAATTTTTTCCACAAAATATTTGATTAAAAATGCATCGTACCCTATGTAATTGTAATGAGATTGTACTACTGAAATAAAATTTGTGTTACACTGTGTAATAAGTTACCACGAATTTGCTCGGCAAATCTTCAAACATGTTAGTAGCAGAGAAAATAAAATTCCTTTGAAAAATTAAAATTAACTAGCCCATAGTGACCTGTTTAAATTTAGCATAGTTTTGAAATAACGTAACTAGTTGTACGAATGTAGGTGGTTTGGCAACATTGCTGTTATATTGCAGTCATAGAAGTGGAATGGGTTGTAATATTTTCCATTAGTTTGCATTGGATTTGTGGTAAATTTTGTATGCAACATTGCTGCTGAACAACAACACTGATGCGACTACCAGTAACTGTGAATATAGAAAATAGTAGGTACAGAATCATGAATAGAGTTTATGGTAATACAAAAAAAAAAAACGTGGCAAAAAATATAAATGTACGTGTATTTAAACATAACATTATTTGATAGGGTTCTGATGTTAGCAGCAGAACCAGAAGTACATGCAATTCAAAAAATAAAAAACTACAACTTAACAAAGCGGTAAAGATGAAAAAAGTATTAAATGAAAAAGTTAGTAATTGGTTTTAGAATTAATAAGTACTTGTTGGCTGATTCTGATTTGAATTCTATGTTGAAAGAATGTATAACAAAAAAAAAAAAAAAAGAGTTACACTAGGTATTATTCGATAGAATCGAATTAAAGATACGCTACAACGTTCAACATTTCATGTTTAGTAAACAACTACTAACAAAAGTAGTTTAAACAACTATTTGACACCTGATTGCAAAAAGTCAAAGGAAGACCATAAAACAACTATCCGAAATGCACTAACTTTTGTTATTTTTAAAATAAAAAACATTCGTAATACTGAGTGTACATATAACTTAAAAATGCAGGATTCACACCGTATCTTTTACACATGGTTTGTGTATTTAATAACCTATATGGCATCTGTCATTTATTCTCTCGTGGTCATTGAGCACAACAAAGCATAATTTGAGCGAAGTTTCCAAGTGCGAGAGATGGTATTTGCGGGTAAGAAGTGGGGATTTTGACACCAAAAAAGGTCAGCCAAAAAAGTTCGAAGATGTTGAGTTGAGGCATTACTCGATGAAGTTTAAAAAGAAGGTACAAAATCATTGGGAATTACTCAGGCAGCAATTTCAAAACGTTTGCAAGCAGCAGGTCTCAATGAATTGTGTACCCCGCGAGTTGAAGCAGAGAGAAAGACGATTTTGCATGTCAGAAATGCGACTTGAAAGCCATATAAATAAGTCAAATTTGCGTCAAATCATTACTGGCTGCTGAAATGGGGCGACACGATCACAGAGGACCTGTACCAGGGATGGAAAACATGGTACAATTGTACTTTTTTTGGTACATTTTTACCTTGGTTGGTACCGTGGTACTACCGCGGCTCATTTAGTAAAATTTTAAATTTTTTCAAATTTTCAATTTATAACTTGATAAAACCACATAACAAAAAGTCGACTTTTTTTAAAAGCAACTTTAAATTAAAAACCTGTTTTTATTTATTCAGCTTCTATAGAAAAAATAAAGTCAGTTTAAGGTTCACCCGCCTCTAAATTGGTGTCACATCAAATGTACCAAATGTTTCCATACACATTGTACTAAAATATTCGGAAGTGGCAACATTGAACAGCGGATTTTAAATTACCTCTCAAAACAAAAAAATAAAAAAAAAAATAAGAAAAAAGTGTATTATTGTTAAAAAGCTATTAAATGCCTTTAAATTTTTTTAGTAGCAAACCCTGAAAAGGTTAACCATAAAAAAAGGTGTGACATAAAAATTTGAGTAAAATTTTACAAATTTGTTTCACCCGGCTAATTTAAATTATTTAAGTCGTTTTATTGTCTAAGCAAATCTGACTCAATACGATAAAATTGTTAAAAAAAAAAAGCGGAAACAATTTTGGTACCGTGAGGATCGAAAAAGTACAATTTGTTTGTCTGGTTGGTACAATAACAGAAAACATATTTTCCATCCCTGACCTGTACAGAACATAATTGATTCGTTTGAAGCGAGCATTGGCCGAACAATATTAATATTCCATCATGACAACGATCGGTTACATGTTGCAGGACTGGTTAAAAACTAATAATAAAATAGTAGTTGGTAAGTTCTTCCGCCTTATAGTAGTACAGACCGTGCCCCATCCGACTACTATTTGTTTCGACCGAAGCAGAACGCTCTCACTGGAATACGCTTTACTTCAGAACAGGGCATCCGAAATTACTTTATTTGTTCTTGGTCTCAATAAATGAGCAGCTATTTTTGCGCGGAATTTATATGTTGACAGAAAGATGGGAATAGGCCATAGTTAACGAAGGCATATACTTCCAATTAACTGTCTATAGTTATTCTCCGAATTGATTATGTAGTGTAATTAAAAGTTATATTTGCAGGATTCTCTAAAGCATGTATCATGAATATTTTAGGTCTATAATAAAACCATGTAAAAAAAATCAATGAATACAGCAAATGCATAAAATGAACTTTAAAGTTGTTTGGCTTTTCGATAACTTTCAAAATGATTGAAATGTAAAAAATGTATATCAAGTATTTTATTAATAGCTAAAATATTTTTTGTATTTATTTAACCTACATTATTGATTGGTTTACTCAAAAATGTGGCTAAAAATTTTATATGCGCCAATTTATTTGTACATAATTCAAGAAAATTTATTTATCCGTTTTTTATAAAACTTTGAAAAGCTGATGAGTAATAAATTAATCTAAGAGCCAATTTATACGATGCAATTGATTGCATGCAATTTTCTTAATTTCCTTTTCAAATTTGCTCCCAAACAGTCACATATTATTTCATTAAAATCAACTTAAAATACGTATTAAATTAATCGAAAATACAGTCGAAATAAGGACTACTGATTTTTCATTATATTCATCCCATTTTATTGTTTATTTTCAATCATTGTTTAATAATCGACAAAAGTAGTAAAAACAATAGAAAGTCGTTTATAATAACCATCAATTTTTTACTGACAAAAAGTTAGGAAAATCTACTTTTGTAGTTTGTTTTTCAAATTTAAAGTTTTTTTATTTGTATGTAATTACAAAACACAACACACACAGATGTATATATTTTTACTGGCTTTGTGTGTATGCATATTTGAATAATTTCTTGTAATTTTTATTGAAATAATTTTGTATATAAATAAACAATTTTGGTAAAAAAAAAGAATTATATGAATTTCGTTTTTTAGAAAAAGAACACAAAAAATATTACATTTAACAGAAAATATCAACTGAATTTCTGTAAATGTTTAGTTAAAAATATATTTCTATGATTTCAATTGATTCTTCGTTACTTTTTAAATAAATAATAGTCGTTAACGGAAAATATATTGTGAGTGACTTTTGTTGCACTAAAACCGAATATGAATGAAGCAACAAAAGAAGAATACATATGATTGCGAAAGAGAAACAACAAAAAGATGTACAAAAAACGAATAACGTGCTATTTTGTTACCCCCCTTGCTGTATACCCCGTTCGCCAACAAACGAAAATTGCACGCAATAATTGCATGCAACAAAGTCACCGTTTACATTTACCTATACCGTTTGTAATAAACTCTATAAATAAGAATGAAGAGATCCACCTTTTCCTACAGACTACATACTTCATTTTCTGTAGCGTTTAGAGATAAATATTTTAACCTAAGGGGTGCAAGCATTCTGGGCCCAAAAGCGTTCTCAACCCCTGGAAGGTCTATTTAGTCATTACCACTTCAGAAAACACTGATTACAATAGAAAAGGTAAAAATTTATACTTATGTACGATTAAATAAATTCACTAAGTTCACACTAAATAAATAGTTTGTTTTCACAACCGAATTTGTTTCCTATTGTGCTAAAAAGTGGCACGAAAGGGGTGAAATTAAAACTTCAAATTATTAATCTCCCAATAATTTGAAGTTTTAATTTTTTTATATATTGCACCACAAATTTATATGCGAGTTTTTCTGGACAAAATCTTAAAAATTTCTATATGACAAAAATGTTTGCAAAGATGTAAAATTTGTGAAATAAAAAATGCTTACGAACGGCAAAAAAGCGTAAAAATGGCAAAATTTTTTCAAAAAGAAAATGGTTTAAAAAAATTTAGGTTTATTTTAAAATTTTCGAAAGTTGTGGACGTTTTTGCGGAATTGTCGCTCGAATCATTTTACAGAATTGCAGTTGACTCCGGCTAAATGTATAAACGGATTTTTAAGTGTACACATTGTGTTGCACTAAAATCCAAATTTATATGAAATCAACTACGCTAAAGTGGACAAACATTTGCTGTAGGAAATACAGAATTAAAAAGACAAAACAACATCTATTTTTATTTAACTCATTAAATTTGCTATACAGATATTAGGGTATTCAATCGGTTAATCGTTATTGAGTTATCGAATAATTTTGTCAAATAATTGATTCAATGCACAAATTTCGAATAACGAATAATTCGAATATATTTGTACGAAATTCAAAAATGTTTCAAAAATATGTTTTTTAAGATTTTCGAGGGACGTAAAAGAAAGCTCGACCCTCAACAGAATTTGTCGCTTTATTTACTTTGTTTATGTGTGGGCTTAAAAGCCCAGTTACTGAATATACAGTTAAAATTTAAATAACAGTTAAATTTAAATTCTACATGTTTAGAAAAAAAATGTGTCAGTTAAAATTCTCTGGTAAAATTTTTTTATTATAACTTTATTAAATTCTATTTAAATTTGTTTTATACTGACAAATAGACTGTTAGTCAGCGCGAATTAAAAATATATATTTTGATGCTGACAAGAAGACAGTTTACCTGCCTTGATTTCGAAGAATTTCTTAAAAACAATTAAAAAAGGCTTAAAAATTATAAAAATTGTTTTTAGATGTAAAAACAAATTTTGTTGTGAAAAAAAATTTGTGGTGAAAAAAATTTTTGTGGTAAAAACAATATTTTTGAGATCAATATAAAAAATTATTAACTCAATCAGAAAAAGGACATTTTCGGATTTACCATCTCCGATTTCAATAAAATTCACAATAGGTCTGTACGAGGTAATTTTGGGTAAAGTCTGGTAAAATGAGAGTAAGCAAAAAATTCTCTCACACAACCATAAAAATGCCCAAAATACTGCGAACGCACAAAACCACATTTCATACCCAAAAATAAACGTCTAAATTTATTCATATTAAAAAACAGCTTAATTAATAAATATATTTGTAATGGCAAATATCTATTTACATTTTCAAATGTATTTTTCATTATTAAGAAGGAAAAGTTGTTTATAGTAAAGTTTTATTTAACTTAAATTTTTTTTCAAAAATGCAAAACAGTTAATTTATTAGCAGCAGCTGATGATTTGACGATTTTACCATTTTACTCAAACAAAAAGTATGGGTAAGTTCTGGTAAAAAGAGAAACACAATTACTCTCTCATTAACGCTCTCATTTACCCAATTTTTGTTAGAAGAAACGCTTTCTGGTAAAATTGGGTTCCCGCGGGCACCCGCGGCAACGAACGTCGAACGCACCTAATAACTGTTATACTCGACAAGAACTCAACGAAACATAATTTTCAGATCATGGGCCCTTAAGGTTTTCGAAATATGACGTCATGAAAATTGAACAAAAAAACTTAAAAAAATTACTAAGGTATCGTTACCAAATCGACTATAACTTTAAAACCGTAAAAGATACAAAATTCTTTTAGGTGAGAAAGAGAACTTTAAAATGATTTGCATATCGATTTTTTTACTGGAGGTTTTAAAGGTAATTTTTTGGGTTCTAGAGTTCAAATCCATATTTCTCAAAACGCTCATCTTTTGTTTTTTCTTAAAAAAAATATATGTTCAATATTGAACCTTTATCTACATTTGTGTGAAAAAATTAAGGTGATCAATCGATTTGTTTCTGAGTTAGTTTTTTAAAGGTTAAATGTCAATTTTTTAAGTTTAATCTTCAAAAACCCATATCTCAAAATCCAATTTTATTTAAAGTTTTGGAAAAATATATGTTAAAAAATAAGGCCTCTCTACATTTGTGGCAAAATTTTAAGGTGGAGACTCGTTTGGTTTCTCGTTTTTGTCGACGAGTTCATATTTAAAAGCTTACACACACACAAAAACAATATGTATACAAAACATTGTACACACATACACACTCATCGCATGTAAAAGATTTTTCGTATGAAACCTTCAAGATAAATTTGCTTACGACCACGTTTTCCTTCAGAACTCAGAACCAAATTAGTCTCCACCTTAAAATTTTGCCACAAATGTAGAGAGGCCTTAATTTTTAACATAAAAATTGGATATTGAGATATGGGTCTTTGAAGAGTAAACTTAAAAAAATTACCTTTAACCTTTTAATACAAAAAAAAATTAGGACGCCATTTTCAAGGTAATGTTTTCACTTTTAATATGGTACCAATAGGTTGTATAGTTTAGAAGTTATGGGCGACTTTGTATGGACACTTTTTCGATATTTTGACGATTTTGCAAATTTTCATGACGTCATATTTCAAAAACCGAAAGGGTTTGGGGTCGAGTGTTAATGATTTGATAAACATTACCCATTTACAATATTTGTGGCAAATTTTATTAATATCAGAGATGAGACGAATGCTATGCGGATTGACATGGAATGGCCTGTAAGTAAAAATTCAACTTGCTACCGCCTTTTATGAGTAAATTTCTAAAATCTGATCTTAATTTTAATGAAAATTAATCTGCATCAAAATAAAAAACAATTTTGTGGTTTTTAAATTATTCGCAGTTTTTGTAAACTCAACAAAATTCGATTTTTTGTGATACTTTCCTAGCTATCTAAAAAGGTTGCCATTAAAAAATCCAACTTGTTGTCCTTTTTCAATCTACTTACCAAGGGCTTTCATTAGACAATAGTTATCCTTACAACTAAATGTAACATTTAAATTTTTTTTTTTAACTTTTCGCTATTAATGTGTGGTTTTTTAAGAGCTTTCGGATTTGATTTTAAAAAACACATTCATAGAAAAAAAACTATACGTAATGTTGCCTAAAATTATAGGGTGATATCCACCCTTATTCTAGTTGTCGTTATCAATGTCGTCGCCGTTTTTAAGTCAACATCACTTTGCTTCGACGTCGACATCACTTCGACACCAAATTGGTATTCTTAAACAGTGTTGTAACGACGTCGACAGTTTATCGATTTAAACAAAAACACATCTCTAAAAATTGAGTCGGCAGATTTATTTTGTTTATTTTTGCGAAAAAATGTTTTTTATGTGTAATTTAAATTCTGATACCAGTGATGAAGAAAATAAAGAAAATCTAGTATTGGAAAGAAGACTTCTCATACAGAAATTCAATATCTTTAATCTGCCGGATAACAAGTGAGTAGCAAAATCAAAGTCTGTTACTTTAAAGAATGTTAATCTTCTAATTTTTTTAAAATGTTTGAAAGTTACTTTCGGCTGAATAAAACAGGCTTCAAAGATGTGCTGGAAACAATAGCACCTAATTTGAAAACCGGAATCAAGTCCACATTTATTTCCAAAACAATAAAGTTGGCAGCTACATTAAGATTTTTAGCCCAGGGGTCGTACCAGCTCAGTGTTGGAAACGACTTTAACTCAGGGTTCAGCTGTTTCTGAAACTGTAGAAGATTTGCCACAGCTTCCTCCAGCGGGCTCAATATAAATTGCTTGAATCTTCCGCCACCTGTAGCATTACACTCGGCTTGTTGGCTACCATTTTCTTTTTAACTTTAAATTTTAAGTTTCGCCAAACCCATAAATAAATTTTGTTATATTTTTATAATGCACTTATGTATGGTCATGCTTTCTTTACCTTCTGCCATCCATCTCACATTATTCTCGGTGGGCCAAGTGCGTTTAATAAATTTGATATTTCTTCCCATTTTTTCCGTTTTTTCTTCAGTCAATTACGTTTCCTCAAGTCGTTACTAAAAATTGTGTCGACAAAATCAGAGTCGTTTCAAGACAATATCGTCGTCACATTTTCTTACAGAATACCAAATACTTGTCGACAGTTATCAATTATTTTCGATAACGACAACGGGAATACCAAAAAAAAAATCCCAAGACGACATTGTCTTGTGTTGATGACGACAACTAAAATAAGGGTGATCAACTATTTTCAAAGGCAACATACGAGTTTGCTATGTTTTACGGTTATATTACAATAAAAAAAGATAATTTCTACTTGACTTTTATATTCGAAAAATTTTCTTTAATATTGTTAAATTAACTGAGTAAAATAGGTGTATTACCAATTTTAATGTAAGCAAAATATTGGTAATACAACTTGGATATTAGGTAAATTTTTATTACAAAAAGGCCCCCAAATGAAGCAAATTTTTATTTAATTAGATAAAAATACTTGCAATTTTGTAAATAAAAATTTAATTATGCAAATTACAAAATTTTTTTCTATACAACATATCGTAATATTACCGGTTTTATATAAAAAAGTCATTAAAATCTAACTATTTCTTTGGGAAAAAGCTCACAATATTTGATGGTTTTTTCTTTCAGAGAAAATATCTCTGATTCCTTAAGGATTTCAAAAAGGAAATGTCTTTAGATTCTGTAGCAGAAAATTACAATTCTTAAAGTTTTTATAAAAATGTCGTCAAAATCTTTGGGTTTTCTACAGGAAAGAGTACTCAGAACTTAATGGTTTTTCTTCAGAAAATATTCACAGAAATTAAGGTTTTTTTTCAGAAAAAGATTATAATTAGTTTTTTCATAATTTAACATTATATTCTGATGAATAACTATAAGTATTTTTTTTAGAAAAACTATTAATAATTTTTCTTCTATGAAAACATTAGATCATGCGGATTTTTTCTAATCACAAAGAAAATAGGTGATCGTAGCCCTTTTTAACATTTGAAGAATTTTGGGCTTCAAGATTAGCAACTTCTTAGAAATATGATAGTTCAAAGTTTCTTCCAACTCGAAGCACATAAGATGTTTGAAATTCCAACAACATAATACTGGAACATAATACTGGAACGCATGATCTATATTATTGTATAAAATTTCTAAAACAAAAAATAAAACGGACAAAACATTTGCAACATTACAGGTAATTGCAAAAATATCTTACCTAACGTTTTATTTAAATTGTCTTTTATAAATAAATAATTTTAGGAATTTAAAATTTCAAAATAACTTTTAAATATTTTCGAAGAAGTATCTATTTTTAAACTTAAAATTAACATTGCCAATACGTAAAATCACAAGGTACGAATTATGTTATCTATTGGAATATGTAATAAAACTATTTTTCTAAGTATCGCACAAATTTAGGATACCTATGTAAGCCAAGGCAATATGCCCTCTAGTATATTTTTGTGTGTAAAATATAGAGAAATATATGAAATCTTTACTTTAACGGTCTTTATATATAATTCAATGGTTACAAATGATTTAATGTAAATGTTGACCGCGGCAGCGCCTCAAATGGTTCATACGCTGGGTCCAATTTTGGCATGGTCTTTCCAACATATCGGCCGAATAAATTCTTTAATATTGGCTTCCAGTGCGTCAACCGTTGCGGGCTTGTCCTTATAGACATGATCCGTAACATAGCCCCACAAAAAATAATCTAAAAGCATCAAATCGCACGATTTAGGCGGCCAATTGACCGGCCCCAAACGTGAAATAAACTCGCCAGCTCTTCCATTTTTAACAAAAAAAAGTCGGTAATCATCACACGGTATCTTGCTCCATTGACTGTAACGTTTCGATTTTCATCGTTCTTGAAGAAGTACAGTACAATCATGACGCCGGCTTACAAACCGCACAAAACAATGCATCTTTCAGGGTGCATTAGTAGCTCTTGAACTGCCTCTGTCTGCTCTTCACACCAAATTCGGCAATTCTCTTTGTCGACGTACCCATTGAGCCAAAAATGAGCTTCGTCGCTGAAAACCATTTTCCACAATTTTCAACATTTCTCACACAGCACGAATTTTGATAATAAAATTCAATGATTTGCAAGCGTTGTTCGTGTGTAAGTCGATTCATGATTAAATTATACTTAAACCAAACTGAAAACAGCTGAGCTGCCAAAAGCAATTTTCCCAAAAAGAGTATTAAAATTAAATTCTTAACAAAAATCCTGTCTCACATGAGAAAACATTGCGTGGACATATAATCATTCAAAAAATTAATTTTGCGCAGAGGCAAATATAAGCAAATTTCTTGATCAAAATGGAACCTTTTTCGTTTGTTTTTTGCACACCATATTTTTTTCTATAATGGCTCCTGAATTCGAACTTTTTCTTTGTTTTTTTTTTTACCACCTTAATGGTGGAGGATATAAAAAGAAAAAAAAGTGCAGACATGTTTTGAAGACGTGTTTGCCTCAAAGAATAATGTGCTCACCTGTTTGGATCAGATGAAATGCATCCACCGAAAAACTTATATTTGTGTGTATCCCACAATTAAGATTGCAAATATATCTGAAAATATGACTCACATACAAAAATAAAATAATTGAAAACATTTAAACAAATACTTATACGTATTGTAGTCGCTATACATATATATATATATATATATATATATATATATATATATATATATATATATATATAATTGCCTGTAAACATATTCAACAATACTCCGCTTCCCCCTCCTGATCATGTAATAATTATGTAAGCTCATTTTTATTTGTCTTTTTTATAGATATTTATTACTTTGTTAGTTTGTTTCACTTGATGGCCATTTTCATCTTTTATAATCCTTTGAGTCATTCGAAATGAAATTCTGCGTATGAAAACAACAAACCGTCTGCATGAATTATATGCCATTGATGTCCTCGGAAACTTTTGTGTGTGGTTGTTTGTTAAAGTGTCATTTATAATGAGCACTACGTCAATTTTATTTCATCATCATTATGATGGGAAAAATTTTGATGACCTGATGTGTCATGACATAAAATACACAACAAAACACACATTAAAAAATACAATAAATAAGTGGACATAACATACACAATAAATAAATGGCTTAATTCATGTATCTAGGGTATTTCAATTCCTAGGAAAGCAAGGATTTTTTTTTATTTCCGGGATACAGTGAAAAATAAAATTTAAGGTATACATGTCGGACAAAACTTGAATATTTTTGTGATACGAAAATGTCATACAAGGAAACTAAACAGTGGAACCCTAATGTCTTAATAAAACTTTTATTTGTGACAGATCCCCAGAATCTTAATTTTTTTATTTCTTTATTTGTCTATGGAATTTATTCCTTACAGACATATTACAAAATAATTAAGAATTATATTTATAACAATAACTTTACTATGAGTTCAGAAAAATAATAATTAAATTTTTTATTACAATAGGATTAGTCAAAAATCTATAAATCTGTAAAATTGGTTAAATGTGTTACAGACTCTCCTGAGCGTGTCAGCATCAGCGTAATTAGCTCTAAAAAATTTCACCGATAGAGGTGTGAAATTACTGGATGCTCGTTACGAGGGCTGATCAATAAACCAAGGACTTATTCTTATACTTTTTTTACTTCCCTCGTAGTTATATGAATTGCAACACTGATCCGATCAAGTACCACCTCTTAATAGACTACTGTTAAATTTTGAGCAAGTTCCGTCATTTACTTTGCGTTTTACAGCTGTTCAAAACATACAACCTCGTGGCTTTTTTTTTTTCAAATGGAAAAAGTGAATTTCGAGTGCTCATTAAACATTATTTTTTGCGAAAAACCCCGTCAATCAAGCCAAGGAAAAGCTTGATAAATACTATGGGGACTCTGCACCATACTTTTTGGACCTCGAAAAATCCAGCTGTTAAACGCAAAGTAAATGACGGAACTTGCTCAAAATTTGACAGTAGTCTATTAACAGGTGGTACTTGATAGGAGCAGTGTTGCATTTCGTATAACTACAAAGAAATTTCGAAAAGTTGCGGACTTATTGATCTGCCCTCATATGTTTGCCCCAACTATGTATATTTCTCTGCGTAAATGTACTGAAGGTGGTGGAAGTGCATCAATAAGGCAAAAACAGTTCAATCAACTGATAACGCTATGGCAACGGATCGACTATCTTCAAAAAGGTAAAACAATAAATAAGAATATTTTTGTAACCTTTTGATCAATTGAATGTGAAAATTCGATGAAAACTACCTACTACTACTATTACAAAACAAAAAAAAAACAACTTTCATCGACGCACCAGCACACAAGAGTGTTAACAATAGCAAACGAACTGAATTACGAACTGCTTGACCACCCATCTAGTTCTCCTGATTTAGCTCCCTGTGACTTCTACCTGTTCCAAAAACTACAAAACTTACTTGCTGGCTAGCGTTTTACATTGAATGGAGATACAACATTGCAATATTGCAGCTGTAAACGATTATATTGCAGAGCTTCTGGAAAATTATTTAAATCAAGGGATATAATTGCTAAAAAAAAAAAGAGTTGGACTAAGTGTATTGCAGTTTCAGGAGATTATGTTGCAAATGAAACATAATTTGAAAAATCTAACTCTTATTTTTCATTGTTAAGCTAAGAGAATATCTCTAACTAAATGTACCTAATTAAATATGCAAAAAGGAAATCTTTTTTAATAAAAAAGTTCGAACACAACTAAAAGTTTTTTTAATAAATATAAATAAAAATACATTCTTTAAAAAAGGCAATAGTTATATACGCTTTCGAGAATAACAACAACGGTCAGTAGGGTGAATTGAAAAATTTATTTTTTTTTCACATTGATCCATTCTCAAAAATTCTAACTACTGTGTTTACACAAATTTTTAATTTTTCCCTCAACCCCACTGAATCCTCCATACTTAAAAATTCCTGGAATTCAGTAACAAACGGCTCTTTCCTGGATTCCCTAGTTGTATATTAAATCAGTCAACAAATATCTACAGAAACAAAATAATTCAAACACAAAACAACATACAACATAATAATTGCTGTGAGAGTTCATCATTAAGAATACAAATGTGACCATGTGTCTCCGTGAGTGTGTATGTATGTCCTCAATGGCTGCCAACGTGCAGAAAACTCATGAACATGGGCAAAAAGCAAAAGCCTTGTTTATAAGGAATGAGATCGTAAAAATATTAACACGTATTTTCAAATATAACTTTTTTATATTCAAAAGTTAACCTTTTTAATGGTTAAGTTGTCTTTTAAAAAGTAGTCAGATTATCATGAGGTATGCAACGAAAATTCAATATTTTTTTAAAATCAAAACCTTGTATTCCTAAAGTTTTGTTTCATAAAGCTTAAGTCACTTATGCCAATTATAGTTGGCCATTAATTCTACAGAACTCGGAACGATAGTGGATTACAACGGATAAAAAAAAAACAGTTAAACGAAATACTGATCCGAAATCTGTCCTATTTCTTAAAGATAACTGGATCAAAATAAAAGTTCAGGTTTTGTATATAATCACAGTTGTAAGTAAAAATGTGTTTTAAGAATTTTTTTATCCCACTCCTTAGTAACAATTGACATATGTATATTAATACAACTGTAATGAAAAATAATAAATGAGTAGAAATAACATACGCTTTCACACGTAATATAATTCACAATTACAGTATCGTGCAAAACTGACGCAATGTTGGATTATTTTTTGTTTGTTTGTTTGTTTGTAGGCGAAATCATTAATTTAGATTTCTATCAATTTTCGATAATCTTTTCTCTTTTAGCTAATTAGCAACAATCTCATATCAATTATATAACCCTGTCAGAAACAGGGATTAAAATACTGTGGTTCGTTAAGAAGTTTTTCTTTTAACTTTAACTTCCAATAATTGAAAAAGTTTAAGCACTAGTCGTTATATAACTATCACTTAATCAAAAACATTCATAGTTTTAAGAAATTTTCTTTGCTGCCGAAACAGTTAACGCATCAAGTAAATTTTTCTGCTTAAGCAATAGAACAGCTTCTCATTTATCTGCTGGCAGCTTAAAAAACAATAACTTGCAGCCTTACTGTCAGACAAAAACAAAAAAAAGGATCATTAGCTGGGAAATATAATAGCTTTTCAATTATGTGCTGGCAAGTAAAAAACAACAATAACTACCAGCTAAAAACAAAAAAAAAAAATATTCAAAATTTATAACATAAAATTGCGTGACTATTTTTATATTTGATTTTTTTTTTTAATTTTTATATTTTACGAACTTAAATATGTATTTAATATTTCATGATTTATCTTCTGTACAAATATCGAGTTCTAATATAGCATCATCAAGAAATTCTGAATTCAGATTAAAAAAAAACCCTAAAATTTACTCTACTACAAATATTTCTCCTAATATTATAAATTTTTATAAATTTGGTATACTTTGGTATCAGTTTTATATAAAATACCGGCTCTTAAATCTGCAAATTCTTTTCAAAAATCTTGTATTATCTAATCTCAATAACAGGAGAGGAACCTTCATACTAAATTTCATTAAATCCCTGGCGAAAATTTTCGAAGTATACCTTATCAGTGATTTGGCTAATACTTCGTTATATTCAAAATTTTGGTCTTCTCGACAAAGAGTTTCGGACAGGCCGTCGAAGGGGAGTTTTCCCCCTTTTGGCCCCTCCTCATAAGTACTTCCAAAAACCCCATCTAAGTGGATGTTTACGTCGGAGAAGAAACATACATGAGCTTCCTAGCTTCATCGGTTTGGCTTGGGCGATGTTGAATAAGTAAATTCATTCATTTACATACACAGAGAAACTGAATCTTTTGGCTGCGGCAACCGAATTATTTATTTGTTCCAACCAAATGTTTTACTATTACATTTGAAATATTTGGTTTCAACCGAAATTCTGTTGCATTAATCGAATTTTGGTTGTAACATATATAACGGTGGCTTCAACTTAACCATTCCATTCCAACAAGAAGTTCGATTGTTGCAATTAATCTGTTTTCTTTGTGTATAGAGATAAATAAACAATCAACAATATAACAGATCTTCATAAAAAAAAACGTTCAGATGCTGCATTTGCCGACTGTATTTGCAAAAAACTGCTCAACATTGCATTTTAAAAAGCGATTATTTAATTTTGTATGCGTTTTTTAGTCTTTCTTCGTTTTGTTTTTTAAGCTACGACAAAAATCGATGTTATTGCTGGCGAGCTGCTGCTATGAAATGTAAATGATTGTTTGCTTAACTTTTATTTTTATCGCTTTATTCATTATTGCTGTTTGTTAAAACTGAAAGTTTTCAAATGACTTTTTCAGTACAGTTTTGCGTTTTCAAAAAATAAACTTTTACTATGCTACTGCTATTGTGATTGTTAAAACTTAAGTTTTGTTTTTAACTTAGCTGTTGACACAGTTAAATTTAGGTGCTTTTGCTAAAATCGCGCTAGACTTTTAACCCCTGGTCAGAAACATGTTTCTAAGTGATCAGATATTAAGACCGATTCACTCCTGTTTATGAATAGGTATTCAATGTATGTATGAATGTATGAATAGTTATTCAATATATGTTTTTTTCAAAAGTCCAAAACCAGTATGGATTTAAAATTTATCTGAAATAATATTTTTTCTTTTTTTTGAACAAAATGCCATCGGTTTGTTGCGGCAGATTTTGACAGAAATGCACGTTTGCATATTTACATAAAAATTCATATTTTTGTAGATTTTAATATTAAATGCATATTTTTGGGGCCTTTTATACCGTTGACATTTGTGATAAAGTAAAGTGGTGAAAGAGCTATGCCTCTAAATTTCCCATAAAAACTTGTGTACTTTAGTACAATTTCATATTATAGTCTAGTGAATAAAACATTTTGTAATTTTTTTCCAACAGACGTATAAAGGTCAATAATATTTTATTCAACTTTAAAAAGTGTTTTTCAAAAAAAAAAAAAAAATAAATAAATAATCAGGGTATAAAACATTTGGTAAAGCCCTGTTGAATGCAAGTAATGTATATTTTATGATATTTACTACATATTTGTGTATATTTTTCGTTTCTATGTAGTGTTCATATAATTGCTAACTTTTTAGCATAAAAATATGAATACATTTCAGACTAAATCTACACATTCGTAAAAATCTTGGTGACTTGAAAAAACGCATTGAATTCTGTTTCTATAAAAAAAGCTACCTTCTTTAAATTTCCATGTTTAAAAGTTTATTTGTTTTGAAAAAATAAGTCTTTTATTTTATTTTTTTGGAGCTGCATTTTTTAGGAGCATATTTTAATTTCTCAGCATTTTTGAAAATTTTTTGATCATCTAATGGAGAAATTATCCAAGCACTTACACCCCATTTGAAAAGCTTTGCTAACACTTTTCCAACAGTAATTGAAGATTTATTAAATAAACAAAATAGTCCGTTTAAGTCTACAAACACCTCCTGTTTTATATTCTACTGTTAGTAGACTTTTGTAATACTACTGACAATAACAGGAAAATTAATGACACAAAAGTGTTAAAAAGTCAATGGAAAAAAAACTTGTATTGACATTTAATGCAATAAATTGTTTCAGGGATTTGTAAGTTTTGTATTAGCAAAAAATGAGCGTGAACAAGACAAATAAATTAAAAAAAAACCCCAGAGACCCGAATAATTCCATTTAAATGCTTCCCAATTTAAGAGGTTACCCGATTGAATAGTTAATATCGCAGAAAACTTAACCACCTTTATTGTTTATGAATTTTAACTACTTAAAAGCGGGCAAATATAGCCTATAAATCAGTAATCGGCACTCATAGCACTCAGGGGCCGAACACAATCGGCAATTTACACGTACACTACACGAATGTCAACAAATCTCACAGCTAAGAGCACAAAATATAAAATTATTTCATTCAGTAGCACGCTAACTTTCAACAGAGCAAGTATATGCCGCTTTGTTGAAGAAATAAAGTACACTCTAAAAATTTGTTTTTTTTTATTATAATTATTTTTTTTATTGGTATTTATTTTGTTTTTCGTTTACATTTTTAATTAAAAATGTGGAACGTTGAGTGGGAAGAATTTTTTTTTTCTTGAATTATATCAAATGTGGGAGAGTGCCTCCTATGCAATCAAAAAATTATAATTATCATTATGTATTATGAATTATTTTTTATAATAGAGAAATCAAGAACATGAACTATTTTAATTTAATGAATACGGATGTTCTCTTAACGATTAATTAATTTATTAATTTATTCATTCATTTATCTAGAAAGATAAAATAATTTCTTAAGGTGTAAAACACCAATACAATCATATTCTGTCTTTCTGCCGACCACTGCTATAAAGTGGCATCTTTTTTTAAATTTGCACAGTAAAATCTTTTATTACCCAGTAATGAATTTTGTAATAAGAAATTAAGGTAGGAAACGTAGGAAAGTAAGTAGGGCAATTGTAAGGGCGGTATTACTAGGAAAACTTAGTTCAAATGCCAACATTTTACAGGAGAGCTGTAAACACCTTTACAAAATGCAAAATTTAATAAAAAATAAATATAAAGGTGAAAGTAAAATAACTGTCATTCACTTGAAACTAATATGTTATGACACACAATATAACATTTAATAAGCAAATGAAGTTGTAAAGTTGTATCATATTTTTTAGTGTAATTACACTTAAAAATCTGATAAGTTTTGTATTAGCAAAAAATGAGCGTGAACAAGACAAATAAATAAAAAAAATCCTTGAGGCCCGAATAATTCCATTTAAATGCTTCCCAATTTAAGAGGTTACCCGATTAAATAGTTAATATCGCAGAAAACTTAACCACCTTTATTGATTATGAATTTTAACTACTTAAAAGCGGGCAAATAAAGCCTATAAAGTGGAATTTTTTTTTTTTAATTTGCACAATAAAATCTTTTATTACCCAGTAATGAATTTAGTAATAAGAAATTATGGTAAGAAACGCGTTGCTTGTATGGTACAAAACAAATCCAAATATTTAAATTTGGTATCATAAGTAATGTAAGAAAGTTAGTAGTGCAATTGTAAGGGCGGTATTACTAGAAAAACTTAGTTCAAATGCCAACATTTTACAGGAGAGCTGTAAACATCTTTACATTTGCTTATTTTGAAAATTATTTATGTCATGTTAGGATAGGTTGTATGGTCAAAATATTTTTTTTTATTTGTTTTAAAAGAATTTTATGTTTTGAAAACATTTAAAAACCTTAACAGAAAAGTGTTAAAATTTAAAATAAATTTTCTATGGGCATATGTTATTTTTGAATAAAGGGATTACTTTCAGAATCCGCATATCCATACAAAATGCAAAATTTAAAAGAAATATAAAGGTGAAAGTGAACAAAACTTCCATTCACTTGAAACTAATGTGTTATGATACACAATATAATATTTAATAACACACAGCAAATGAAGTTGTAAAGTTGAATTATATTTTTAAGTGTAAATTACCAACAACAATTTTGTTGTAACGTAATACACGATAAAACAGATATAATGTGAATTGAACACTAGTCTACAAGAATTTTGGAAAAATGTTTAAGTCGACATAAGATATTTTGTCAAAAATCCATATACACGAGTATGTTTTTACCACATAACCTTGATGTAATTATTTTGAGAATTATGAAAGGGAAAAGTCCTTGTAGAAATATTTGTTTTTTGCTCAAAGACAATAAAGTATAAAAGCATTATACAAAATATACCTAAATATGGTTGTTTGTTAAAGTGTCATTTATAATGAGCACTACGTCAATTTTATTTCATCATCATTATGATGGGAAAAATTTTGATGACCTGATGTGTCATGACATAAAATACACAACAAAACACACATTAAAAAATACAATAAATAAGTGGACATAACATACACAATAAATAAATGGCTTAATTCATGTATCTAGGGTATTTCAATTCCTAGGAAAGCAAGGATTTTTTTTTATTTCCGGGATACAGTGAAAAATAAAATTTAAGGTATACATGTCGGACAAAACTTGAATATTTTTGTGATACGAAAATGTCATACAAGGAAACTAAACAGTGGAACCCTAATGTCTTAATAAAACTTTTATTTGTGACAGATCCCCAGAATCTTAATTTTTTTATTTCTTTATTTGTCTATGGAATTTATTCCTTACAGACATATTACAAAATAATTAAGAATTATATTTATAACAATAACTTTACTATGAGTTCAGAAAAATAATAATTAAATTTTTTATTACAATAGGATTAGTCAAAAATCTATAAATCTGTAAAATTGGTTAAATGTGTTACAGACTCTCCTGAGCGTGTCAGCATCAGCGTAATTAGCTCTAAAAAATTTCACCGATAGAGGTGTGAAATTACTGGATGCTCGTTACGAGGGCTGATCAATAAACCAAGGACTTATTCTTATACTTTTTTTACTTCCCTCGTAGTTATATGAATTGCAACACTGATCCGATCAAGTACCACCTCTTAATAGACTACTGTTAAATTTTGAGCAAGTTCCGTCATTTACTTTGCGTTTTACAGCTGTTCAAAACATACAACCTCGTGGCTTTTTTTTTTTCAAATGGAAAAAGTGAATTTCGAGTGCTCATTAAACATTATTTTTTGCGAAAAACCCCGTCAATCAAGCCAAGGAAAAGCTTGATAAATACTATGGGGACTCTGCACCATACTTTTTGGACCTCGAAAAATCCAGCTGTTAAACGCAAAGTAAATGACGGAACTTGCTCAAAATTTGACAGTAGTCTATTAACAGGTGGTACTTGATAGGAGCAGTGTTGCATTTCGTATAACTACAAAGAAATTTCGAAAAGTTGCGGACTTATTGATCTGCCCTCATATGTTTGCCCCAACTATGTATATTTCTCTGCGTAAATGTACTGAAGGTGGTGGAAGTGCATCAATAAGGCAAAAACAGTTCAATCAACTGATAACGCTATGGCAACGGATCGACTATCTTCAAAAAGGTAAAACAATAAATAAGAATATTTTTGTAACCTTTTGATCAATTGAATGTGAAAATTCGATGAAAACTACCTACTACTACTATTACAAAACAAAAAAAAAACAACTTTCATCGACGCACCAGCACACAAGAGTGTTAACAATAGCAAACGAACTGAATTACGAACTGCTTGACCACCCATCTAGTTCTCCTGATTTAGCTCCCTGTGACTTCTACCTGTTCCAAAAACTACAAAACTTACTTGCTGGCTAGCGTTTTACATTGAATGGAGATACAACATTGCAATATTGCAGCTGTAAACGATTATATTGCAGAGCTTCTGGAAAATTATTTAAATCAAGGGATATAATTGCTAAAAAAAAAAAGAGTTGGACTAAGTGTATTGCAGTTTCAGGAGATTATGTTGCAAATGAAACATAATTTGAAAAATCTAACTCTTATTTTTCATTGTTAAGCTAAGAGAATATCTCTAACTAAATGTACCTAATTAAATATGCAAAAAGGAAATCTTTTTTAATAAAAAAGTTCGAACACAACTAAAAGTTTTTTTAATAAATATAAATAAAAATACATTCTTTAAAAAAGGCAATAGTTATATACGCTTTCGAGAATAACAACAACGGTCAGTAGGGTGAATTGAAAAATTTATTTTTTTTTCACATTGATCCATTCTCAAAAATTCTAACTACTGTGTTTACACAAATTTTTAATTTTTCCCTCAACCCCACTGAATCCTCCATACTTAAAAATTCCTGGAATTCAGTAACAAACGGCTCTTTCCTGGATTCCCTAGTTGTATATTAAATCAGTCAACAAATATCTACAGAAACAAAATAATTCAAACACAAAACAACATACAACATAATAATTGCTGTGAGAGTTCATCATTAAGAATACAAATGTGACCATGTGTCTCCGTGAGTGTGTATGTATGTCCTCAATGGCTGCCAACGTGCAGAAAACTCATGAACATGGGCAAAAAGCAAAAGCCTTGTTTATAAGGAATGAGATCGTAAAAATATTAACACGTATTTTCAAATATAACTTTTTTATATTCAAAAGTTAACCTTTTTAATGGTTAAGTTGTCTTTTAAAAAGTAGTCAGATTATCATGAGGTATGCAACGAAAATTCAATATTTTTTTAAAATCAAAACCTTGTATTCCTAAAGTTTTGTTTCATAAAGCTTAAGTCACTTATGCCAATTATAGTTGGCCATTAATTCTACAGAACTCGGAACGATAGTGGATTACAACGGATAAAAAAAAAACAGTTAAACGAAATACTGATCCGAAATCTGTCCTATTTCTTAAAGATAACTGGATCAAAATAAAAGTTCAGGTTTTGTATATAATCACAGTTGTAAGTAAAAATGTGTTTTAAGAATTTTTTTATCCCACTCCTTAGTAACAATTGACATATGTATATTAATACAACTGTAATGAAAAATAATAAATGAGTAGAAATAACATACGCTTTCACACGTAATATAATTCACAATTACAGTATCGTGCAAAACTGACGCAATGTTGGATTATTTTTTGTTTGTTTGTTTGTTTGTAGGCGAAATCATTAATTTAGATTTCTATCAATTTTCGATAATCTTTTCTCTTTTAGCTAATTAGCAACAATCTCATATCAATTATATAACCCTGTCAGAAACAGGGATTAAAATACTGTGGTTCGTTAAGAAGTTTTTCTTTTAACTTTAACTTCCAATAATTGAAAAAGTTTAAGCACTAGTCGTTATATAACTATCACTTAATCAAAAACATTCATAGTTTTAAGAAATTTTCTTTGCTGCCGAAACAGTTAACGCATCAAGTAAATTTTTCTGCTTAAGCAATAGAACAGCTTCTCATTTATCTGCTGGCAGCTTAAAAAACAATAACTTGCAGCCTTACTGTCAGACAAAAACAAAAAAAAGGATCATTAGCTGGGAAATATAATAGCTTTTCAATTATGTGCTGGCAAGTAAAAAACAACAATAACTACCAGCTAAAAACAAAAAAAAAAAATATTCAAAATTTATAACATAAAATTGCGTGACTATTTTTATATTTGATTTTTTTTTTTAATTTTTATATTTTACGAACTTAAATATGTATTTAATATTTCATGATTTATCTTCTGTACAAATATCGAGTTCTAATATAGCATCATCAAGAAATTCTGAATTCAGATTAAAAAAAAACCCTAAAATTTACTCTACTACAAATATTTCTCCTAATATTATAAATTTTTATAAATTTGGTATACTTTGGTATCAGTTTTATATAAAATACCGGCTCTTAAATCTGCAAATTCTTTTCAAAAATCTTGTATTATCTAATCTCAATAACAGGAGAGGAACCTTCATACTAAATTTCATTAAATCCCTGGCGAAAATTTTCGAAGTATACCTTATCAGTGATTTGGCTAATACTTCGTTATATTCAAAATTTTGGTCTTCTCGACAAAGAGTTTCGGACAGGCCGTCGAAGGGGAGTTTTCCCCCTTTTGGCCCCTCCTCATAAGTACTTCCAAAAACCCCATCTAAGTGGATGTTTACGTCGGAGAAGAAACATACATGAGCTTCCTAGCTTCATCGGTTTGGCTTGGGCGATGTTGAATAAGTAAATTCATTCATTTACATACACAGAGAAACTGAATCTTTTGGCTGCGGCAACCGAATTATTTATTTGTTCCAACCAAATGTTTTACTATTACATTTGAAATATTTGGTTTCAACCGAAATTCTGTTGCATTAATCGAATTTTGGTTGTAACATATATAACGGTGGCTTCAACTTAACCATTCCATTCCAACAAGAAGTTCGATTGTTGCAATTAATCTGTTTTCTTTGTGTATAGAGATAAATAAACAATCAACAATATAACAGATCTTCATAAAAAAAAACGTTCAGATGCTGCATTTGCCGACTGTATTTGCAAAAAACTGCTCAACATTGCATTTTAAAAAGCGATTATTTAATTTTGTATGCGTTTTTTAGTCTTTCTTCGTTTTGTTTTTTAAGCTACGACAAAAATCGATGTTATTGCTGGCGAGCTGCTGCTATGAAATGTAAATGATTGTTTGCTTAACTTTTATTTTTATCGCTTTATTCATTATTGCTGTTTGTTAAAACTGAAAGTTTTCAAATGACTTTTTCAGTACAGTTTTGCGTTTTCAAAAAATAAACTTTTACTATGCTACTGCTATTGTGATTGTTAAAACTTAAGTTTTGTTTTTAACTTAGCTGTTGACACAGTTAAATTTAGGTGCTTTTGCTAAAATCGCGCTAGACTTTTAACCCCTGGTCAGAAACATGTTTCTAAGTGATCAGATATTAAGACCGATTCACTCCTGTTTATGAATAGGTATTCAATGTATGTATGAATGTATGAATAGTTATTCAATATATGTTTTTTTCAAAAGTCCAAAACCAGTATGGATTTAAAATTTATCTGAAATAATATTTTTTCTTTTTTTTGAACAAAATGCCATCGGTTTGTTGCGGCAGATTTTGACAGAAATGCACGTTTGCATATTTACATAAAAATTCATATTTTTGTAGATTTTAATATTAAATGCATATTTTTGGGGCCTTTTATACCGTTGACATTTGTGATAAAGTAAAGTGGTGAAAGAGCTATGCCTCTAAATTTCCCATAAAAACTTGTGTACTTTAGTACAATTTCATATTATAGTCTAGTGAATAAAACATTTTGTAATTTTTTTCCAACAGACGTATAAAGGTCAATAATATTTTATTCAACTTTAAAAAGTGTTTTTCAAAAAAAAAAAAAAAAATAAATAAATAATCAGGGTATAAAACATTTGGTAAAGCCCTGTTGAATGCAAGTAATGTATATTTTATGATATTTACTACATATTTGTGTATATTTTTCGTTTCTATGTAGTGTTCATATAATTGCTAACTTTTTAGCATAAAAATATGAATACATTTCAGACTAAATCTACACATTCGTAAAAATCTTGGTGACTTGAAAAAACGCATTGAATTCTGTTTCTATAAAAAAAGCTACCTTCTTTAAATTTCCATGTTTAAAAGTTTATTTGTTTTGAAAAAATAAGTCTTTTATTTTATTTTTTTGGAGCTGCATTTTTTAGGAGCATATTTTAATTTCTCAGCATTTTTGAAAATTTTTTGATCATCTAATGGAGAAATTATCCAAGCACTTACACCCCATTTGAAAAGCTTTGCTAACACTTTTCCAACAGTAATTGAAGATTTATTAAATAAACAAAATAGTCCGTTTAAGTCTACAAACACCTCCTGTTTTATATTCTACTGTTAGTAGACTTTTGTAATACTACTGACAATAACAGGAAAATTAATGACACAAAAGTGTTAAAAAGTCAATGGAAAAAAAACTTGTATTGACATTTAATGCAATAAATTGTTTCAGGGATTTGTAAGTTTTGTATTAGCAAAAAATGAGCGTGAACAAGACAAATAAATTAAAAAAAAACCCCAGAGACCCGAATAATTCCATTTAAATGCTTCCCAATTTAAGAGGTTACCCGATTGAATAGTTAATATCGCAGAAAACTTAACCACCTTTATTGTTTATGAATTTTAACTACTTAAAAGCGGGCAAATATAGCCTATAAATCAGTAATCGGCACTCATAGCACTCAGGGGCCGAACACAATCGGCAATTTACACGTACACTACACGAATGTCAACAAATCTCACAGCTAAGAGCACAAAATATAAAATTATTTCATTCAGTAGCACGCTAACTTTCAACAGAGCAAGTATATGCCGCTTTGTTGAAGAAATAAAGTACACTCTAAAAATTTGTTTTTTTTTATTATAATTATTTTTTTTATTGGTATTTATTTTGTTTTTCGTTTACATTTTTAATTAAAAATGTGGAACGTTGAGTGGGAAGAATTTTTTTTTTCTTGAATTATATCAAATGTGGGAGAGTGCCTCCTATGCAATCAAAAAATTATAATTATCATTATGTATTATGAATTATTTTTTATAATAGAGAAATCAAGAACATGAACTATTTTAATTTAATGAATACGGATGTTCTCTTAACGATTAATTAATTTATTAATTTATTCATTCATTTATCTAGAAAGATAAAATAATTTCTTAAGGTGTAAAACACCAATACAATCATATTCTGTCTTTCTGCCGACCACTGCTATAAAGTGGCATCTTTTTTTAAATTTGCACAGTAAAATCTTTTATTACCCAGTAATGAATTTTGTAATAAGAAATTAAGGTAGGAAACGTAGGAAAGTAAGTAGGGCAATTGTAAGGGCGGTATTACTAGGAAAACTTAGTTCAAATGCCAACATTTTACAGGAGAGCTGTAAACACCTTTACAAAATGCAAAATTTAATAAAAAATAAATATAAAGGTGAAAGTAAAATAACTGTCATTCACTTGAAACTAATATGTTATGACACACAATATAACATTTAATAAGCAAATGAAGTTGTAAAGTTGTATCATATTTTTTAGTGTAATTACACTTAAAAATCTGATAAGTTTTGTATTAGCAAAAAATGAGCGTGAACAAGACAAATAAATAAAAAAAATCCTTGAGGCCCGAATAATTCCATTTAAATGCTTCCCAATTTAAGAGGTTACCCGATTAAATAGTTAATATCGCAGAAAACTTAACCACCTTTATTGATTATGAATTTTAACTACTTAAAAGCGGGCAAATAAAGCCTATAAAGTGGAATTTTTTTTTTTTAATTTGCACAATAAAATCTTTTATTACCCAGTAATGAATTTAGTAATAAGAAATTATGGTAAGAAACGCGTTGCTTGTATGGTACAAAACAAATCCAAATATTTAAATTTGGTATCATAAGTAATGTAAGAAAGTTAGTAGTGCAATTGTAAGGGCGGTATTACTAGAAAAACTTAGTTCAAATGCCAACATTTTACAGGAGAGCTGTAAACATCTTTACATTTGCTTATTTTGAAAATTATTTATGTCATGTTAGGATAGGTTGTATGGTCAAAATATTTTTTTTTATTTGTTTTAAAAGAATTTTATGTTTTGAAAACATTTAAAAACCTTAACAGAAAAGTGTTAAAATTTAAAATAAATTTTCTATGGGCATATGTTATTTTTGAATAAAGGGATTACTTTCAGAATCCGCATATCCATACAAAATGCAAAATTTAAAAGAAATATAAAGGTGAAAGTGAACAAAACTTCCATTCACTTGAAACTAATGTGTTATGATACACAATATAATATTTAATAACACACAGCAAATGAAGTTGTAAAGTTGAATTATATTTTTAAGTGTAAATTACCAACAACAATTTTGTTGTAACGTAATACACGATAAAACAGATATAATGTGAATTGAACACTAGTCTACAAGAATTTTGGAAAAATGTTTAAGTCGACATAAGATATTTTGTCAAAAATCCATATACACGAGTATGTTTTTACCACATAACCTTGATGTAATTATTTTGAGAATTATGAAAGGGAAAAGTCCTTGTAGAAATATTTGTTTTTTGCTCAAAGACAATAAAGTATAAAAGCATTATACAAAATATACCTAAATATATGTATTCTCTTTATTATTTTATATACCAGCAATGGGCAAATGCGGCCCTTTGTCAATTTTAGAAATTAAAAATTTGAATTTTCTTGAGATATTTTTTTTTAATTTATTAGATTTAAAATTTATTGATACCAAATTAAGTCAATTCGATATGAAAATATTAATTACATTTTTTAAAAAATATAGAATCATGTATGTGAAAAAATTGACTTTCTAAATAATCAATCAGTTTTTAAGTTATTTCATCTCTAATCAATGTTTAAATTAACTCTTTTCCAAACAAAAACTATCTCAAGACATAAAATGAGTTGATTTCATAAAAAAAAACTGTTATTTTAATTCATCAATTTTCAATTTAACCACACTCACAACATATTTTCCGTTACCGAAATTCATAGAATCAGCCATTCAAAAAACAAACTAAAAAAATTTACAGACATTCAGTAGGAGTTGATATTTCTTGTTAAATGTAAAATTTTATGTTTTCTGTTTCTAAAAATAGAAATTCATATAATTCCTTTTTGTATTTTTGCAAAAATAGTTTGTTTTTAAATAAAATTATTTTAATAAAAATTTCAAGAAATTATTCAAACGTATACACGCACAAATAAAATTATACACATCTGTGTGTGTTGTGTTTTGTAAAATAACATACAATGAAAAAATTTTCAATTTAAAAAACAAATCACAAAAATCGTTTTTTTCTACGTTTTGTCAGTTAAAAATTTATGGTTAAATAAAACGACTTTCGATTACTTTACTACTTTTGTCAATTATGAAACAATAATTGAAAATAAACAACATAATGGGCTGAATATAATGAAAAATCAGTATTCCTCTTTTTGATTGTATTTTCGAATAATTTAATATGTATTTTAGATTATTTTTAACGAAATAATATTGTGAGTGCAGAATTAATTACTAAAAATGTTGCAAAGTTGCATGTTACCATTAGTAATTTAAGCATATTAACAAAGAACTTAATGCGTAACACCAAAACCGTTTTTGAAAATATCTCTATATTTCCCGCTAACGGCTAAATTATATTTTATAACGTTAAATGGACTTACTTAAAATTCAGTATATTTGGCAAGAAAATAGCTAAATTTACAGCATTTACATTCAGAGAAATTTAACCTAATTTTGCTAAAAAAAAAAAAATTACAAAATTCAGTGAAATTTTCCAATAATGGGCACACCAATAGAAGCAAAATCATTTTTAGATTACATAAATTTTTAAAATTTTTTTTATTGTTTCCAACGTTTCCAACCTATCTGACCCTGAAATTGATGGTTTTACAAGTCAAAATTTTGAAAGATGAAAAAGAACAAACAAGAGGATCACTGTTTTCTTAGAATAAACATTTGGAAAGTGTAGAAACTTATTTTTTATCAACACTTTAACCTTCAACTTTTTTCACAGATTGAACATACTTTGTAGAAAATCGTAAAAAAACGGCAAACGAAAAAAATGGCAAAAATATTTCTTAAAATGGCTAATGGCTACATAATAATTTTTCTGGCTAAGTGTGTTAAAAATTGGCAACGCTGTTAATGAATAGCTTTAAAAAATTGAAGAGCCTTTTCTTTGAATATAAAAGTCTTCGTATAAATTTAATAAAATTTTTGGAAAAACTGTGTTTATTTTTTTTAATTTTTGCAGCCAATTTTGAGCGAAACTTCATCTTCATATAACAAAATTGTTTGCTTCTCCTACACACAGAAAAAAGTGATGTGATTTCTTCCATATTCAAATATGTTCTGGAATATTTTGGGTGTTGCGTCTATATATATTATCTATATATAATTGGTTTGCTAAAAGAGATAATCTGGTGACACACAAATGCAGTTAATAATATTCTTAAATAAATTGATCTTCTTTAACAATGAATTACGATGGCAACTTATAGAACAGAGGGGGTTGAATTATTTTATAATTTCTCAAGGAAGGAGAAATTAAAGAAAATAAATAAAAAGGCTTGTGTTAGCTATTACAGAGTATAATTTATTAATTAAAGGGTTTTCGAATAGGTACTTGACAACTTTGAATGTAATTTGTGAACGCACTATTTCACTGTTACATTCCTTTTTTCAGTAAACTCAACATTTGCATCATGGTAAAGTACACGAACGAACAACGTATGCAAATTATAAAAATGTACTACTGAAATTCGGAGTCGGTGACCGCAACGTTAGAGCAAAATCATCTTCAGTGACGAATCCATTTTTGGCTCAATGGGATCGTCAATAAGCAAAATATGCGTTATTGGTTTGGTGAAAATCCGCATGTGCTTCATGAATCACCACTTCATCCACAAAAAATAACTGTTTGGTAAGATTTGCATGCCGGCGGCGTCATTGGGCCATATTTTCTCGTCGACAATAACGATCGTTATCGCGCCATGATTACCGATTATTTTTGACCCGAATTGGAAAACATGGACTTGAACGACATGTGATTCCAACAGGACCGTGCCCAAAACCATACAGCTCACGTTATAATCGATTTATTGGAGAGTAAGTTTGGTGAGCGTGTTAACTCAAGAAATGGACCAGTCAATTGGCCGCCTCGTTCGTGCGATTTAACGCCTCAAGACTTTTTTCTTTGGGGCTACGTCAAATCATTGGTTTATGCCAACAAGCCGACGACGTTGGAAAAACTCAGAGTCAAAATTGAACGCGAAATAGCGGCCGTTATGACCTAAATGTGTGACCGAGTCATCGAAAATTGGGTCCAACGAATCGACCGCTGCCGACGTGCCCACGGTGGCTATATGAACGAAGTCGATCATAAATGTTTTAATTGTATTTCAAGTCGATCATAAAGTTTTGGAAATATCTCAAATGGTTTGCGTTTTATTTAAAAAATTTTTTGTCAAGTCCTTATTGGAAAGCCCTATATATGTTCACCCTTTGAGAATTGTAATACACCAATTAGACGCATCTAATCTCAGTTTTTGGTTCATATGTACGTACTTTATAAATGTTATAAATGAATTCAGATTTGTATAACATTAACTTCAAATAAATTCAAGTATCAAAATTTAGGCAAATTCAATAAACTTCCGTTACTTTTGATTTTAAAGAAAATTTATAAAATAATACAAATAATCTAAAAATTGTTGATTTTGGTGGATAAAATATATGCATTTTATACAACATTAGTTACGTCTGCTTTTAATATGTTGCGGCCCTCTGTGATTTAAGAAACATCTCAATATGGCCCTCGGTGCCAAATGCGTGCCCACCTCTATTATTCACATATATTTTTTGTTTATAAAATTGTCCATTTAATCTACCACTTTTTTCAAGTACATTTTACAACATATTTTTTATATAATATATTTGTGAGTTGGGGGAAAATTAAACGTTTGAGGTTTTTCTAGGGTCTTCTTCGATTTACTGATTAAAGTGGTTGTAAAATTTCACGAAATAATTTACACCTGGTTGAATTTTAGTTCTCGCTTTTTTTTTTGTTTTGTTAAACATTAGACACCGAAGGGGCGTTTAGTTTTTAAAAAAATGAAGTTAAACTAGGTGTAAATAATTAGATGAAAATAATAATGAAAATGATTTTTCCAAGTACCTTATAACTGATATACAAAAACGGTTCATTGTTACAAGTACATGCACAGAAAAGAGTATCACAAAATTATGAGTACGTATGTAAAAATAGCTTTTGGAAATCAAACTCGATTTTTAAAAAATTGTTTCTTTTTTAAAAAGGTTTTTGTGTTTACAAATTCCATTGTCGGTGCCTAATTAAACAGTTTTTTTGTTTGTATTTATAAAAAAAGCTGTCTGGTGTTTACTAATACAAACAGAATTTTGTAAATTTTTTCTGTGTATATTCAAATTTTATCGCAATCGGAGTTCTCACTTGAAAGAGTTTTCTTATCGAAAGTAGTATAAGTTTGTAGTTGGAAAATTTAAAACAAAAGCCTTCTTTAGCAATCATTATACCAAATCTTGTTTGAATAGACAAGATTTACATGGTGTTGCCATAAGACGTTCGTCGCAAAACGAATGACTAGCTACATGTCTTGTTTTTGCATTACATGTATTTTGTTATTGTACTTTCGTTCGTCTAAAGCAAAACGTGATATGGAAACACCGACATAAATATTTCTTGTAAAAAATTACCCGATGACACCCTTTTAAATTGTTGGTCAGTGCTTTTGACGGTGGCGCTAAAACAAAAGTTTTTGAAAGAGATATAGTGGTTTGCCAAACCCAAAATGATACATATGTATCAGTTTCCGGTTGGGCAGTTTTGAATGAGAAATTTATGTGAAAAACAAGTCCTGCCAAATGCTTTTTTAAAAACGTTACGAAATTATAGATCTTTATATACATTTCATTTCATAAATGGTTGTAAATTTTGTCAATCGGGTACTGGAAAGGCACTTATGGTAAGCAAATGCTTTGCCAGTGCTTTATATATATTTTATTTCACGAACGTTTGTAATGCAATTTTTGCTAACGTTGGAAAAGCGTTCTAAACCAGGCCACTGCCAGTGCTTTTATTAATTTTTACGGTTGTACATTTTGTAAATCAAGTACTAGCAAAGAACTTTTTACCAACGTTGTGAAAGCGTTAAAAACCAAGGCTGTGCCAGTGCTTTTATTATATGTTATCTACGATTGTAAAATTTGTTAACCAAAACCTGGCTAACGTTGGCAGAGCGTTCTAAATAACCTGGCTAACGTTGGCAGAGCGTTCTAAATAAGTGCCCTGTCAGCACTTTATTTGTTGTACCATTGGCAATCAGTGCTCTTTAATTTTTTTTACTATCAGAAAATTCTGGCTAAGCGCATAAAAACGTTCAAGTGCATATGTTGTTGCAAACATCATAGATAAGTACTTACCTGTGTGACTATCAATAGAGATAATTTGTTCATCAGAACTCATCCAAATCGAGGATAATGGTAACGGAGAATCAAAACATATAATGTCACCAACAGAGAATATTGTCTAAAATAAACAACAGCATTCAATAACGAAGAAAAAAGTAAACAATCCCAATACAACAGCAACGACAGCAGTCAGAGCACCAGCAGCAGTTGCAACACAGCAGTAATATTATGAAAATCAACATGTTAGAGTGTTCAATGTTTATGTATCGTATCCATTGCAAGACGAAGGAAAACATTGAAGAGGTACAAGAAGAAAAAGAACCACCATAAAAAGCATCAGCAGCGCAATAGAAGTTGCCCATTATTGTATTAACCATTGGATGCATTTTAGTGTCAATAGTAAGTTGATAGTGTAATGTCGATTTCGATAATGACGAGGTAGTAATGGTAATCATGAGGATGTTTATGATTATGACAATGTTAACATCAATTCAATATAATTTCATCGAAAAAATACCGCGTACATGAAAAAAGAAAAAAAAAATAAAAGTTAGTTGACTGGCAAACAAAAAGTAAAAATATAAATAAGAAAAATCTAAAAATACATAAAATAAATGTCTGCCATTTGACATTAAAAATTACAATATAAGATTAAAAAAGGAAAACTAGAATTCGGCTTTAAAACGCAAGATTTTGATAATTTCTTTTTTCCGTAAACCTACAAGCTTTCGTTACGGATTTTATGAATAGCTAAAATTTTTTATCGGGTGAATTTATTTTTGGGACACGTTTATGGCCAGTTTTATAGTCAGCAATCACAAAAATGTCCAACATGGTCGGAAATTTTTTATATACCAGTACATGCGTCTTTCGTTTGATAGCCAATTTATCTATAGTTTTTTTAATTATAAGAAATAAATTGCACCAAAAAATTAGGTGAAAACTTACTCAAGAAAAAATATTTTTAATTTCTTTTACTTCCATCAAAGAAATTAGAGACAAATATGCCCGAGAATGCCTAAATTTGTATGATATACAAAAAAAGGAAAAATATGTTTTTTGTATAGAAGCGTAGCGGATTATGGGTTATAGGATCGAAAATCACACATATTAATGCTTATTAAATTTTAACTACGGTTATATCGGCGGGTTTTCGGGTTACAAAGTGCTTTTCTCATCTTTCTTTTAAACATTTCAAAGCGGTTGCAAATTTGGGAACAAAACTACCTTTAATAGTGAGACTGCGCAACTAAAAAACAAGTGTATCTTGTATTGAAGGCTTGCGGTGTGGTTCACTTCGATTTGAAAGAGAATAAACTGTATTATGAGATTTTTCATCTTTCTGTCTGTGGGTGTAAAAAACATGCTGCTCCATATTTTATTTTTTGAATGTTATGACTAAAATCACATTAAAACACTTACAAGTTCATTCATTTTGTCTCCTCCAAATTAATTCAAAATTGGAGCTAACCACTTTAATCACAGATATTTCTGGTTTATTTTTTTTTTCCTCTTACACAAGTTTTAGCAAGAGCTTAGCAAGGGAGACATTGTTTGTCAGTGCTGAATATTATACTGGCCCATAGACTTATCTAGTTCTAAGTTCTATAGCGAAGACCTAGTTCTCGTCAAGAAGTTCAATTTCAATGGCATTGATTCCAAAAGCTCCGGATTAGACTTATGAGACGTAAGGCTTTTTTGTCAACAAACAGGCAGTATGACTGCTTTTATTTGTGCAAATGGGCGAAAAACTGGGAGGTACTGCTTATCCCCGCGTATCCTCGGGTCAGCCACCGAAAAATTTGTATGTGTGATACAGGAGAGAAAATTAATAAACACGTAAATGGTCGGTTAAAAGGTATGGGTTTCTTCGCTTTTGAAAAATGATTAAGTTTCTTTAAAAGGAATCAGAGGAAAATTGAAAATCAGATAAAAAGTATTTGAAGAACCTATCTGGTGATGTGCAAGACATGCATAATCATGCTTATTTGTTTACGTTATCAATAAGAACACATAAGCTACGCGTACATTTTACGACAATAGTCACCAAATGCTTATAATAAAGTGTGTCCCAAAATTTAAGCAACTTTTCATTTGAATAAGAAACAAATATTTTTTCAATACATTGTTAATTTTTTTTAATCATAAAGTACACAAAATAGGTTTATGTATCGAATATCACATCGGGGAAATGGCAATGACAAAGTCGCACCCCTTTATCGAAATTTTCCATGACCATTTTGCATAAATGTGACTGAATTTAATTGATGCAGCGTTTAATTTCCTCCTTCAATGCACGGGTGGTTTGGGGTTTGTTGGCATAGTACTTTCACTTTAAATAACCCCATAAAGATAAGGGAGTACACGACCACGAAATGTCTCGTGCAATAATTAAATTGTTGCATGTAAACTTATTGATAGGGAGAGTGTAAAAGTTTGTGTAAAAAGGCACAGAATGCTTATTATGCATGATATGTTTAAAAATTTAATTTACACACTTTTTCCTTAGAATTAGGCACCACATAATATATCAAATAGTACGTTAATGAACATGTTTTAAAATTTTTTAACACACATTAAAGTAGTGTTTCCAGTTCGGTAAGTCAACGATTTGTCTCGATTATTTCGTTTAAGGTCAAAACAAATAATGATGATTATATGATTTTTCTGTTATTTTTTCTAAAATCTTCCTAATTTATTTAACTTTGGGTAAAAATAATATAAGGAAAGCTTAAAAACGTCAACTCATATACAACCAAATTCTTTAAAAATCAAGTGAAAGAGATTCTAAAGGATAAGATAACATTTTAACCATTTCAAAGCAAGTGCAGAATAGACTTTAGAAAATACATTAAACAATTTTTAATTTCTGTTTTAATTATTTAAAAATTCGAATTACTGTATTTCAAGACTAGGTTGCATTTGTTTGCGATGTCAAAACAGACAATTGCTACTTTAACTCTGTAGGAATTCTGTCAAGAAATGAAATCGGTGTACAACTAAATCTATTCTACAACATATTCTGTTAGAAAAAAATTCCATGGAACCCGAATCCGTTTACCTAAACTTAAATGTAAGATAAAACTAACTAAAATAGCTGGTTACTTTTGGAATACCTTGTTACTTTTGGAATATCTTCCAACAAAAGTTTAGATAATACAGGCAATAAGAAGTCATTCAACAAGTCGTTCTTCGAAACAGAAAATTTGTCTAATAAATTATTGATCCAGGTTCTGAAAAATAATTCACTATTAAATATTGAATATGAGAACTTTTTAGAGTGAATTATGAAGATATTTCAACCTTATTGAAGCTATTTTAACCTTAGACTATGTTTTAAAAACTAGAGCCTGCAGAATAAACAGAGATTAAACAAACAACTTTTCAATTTATATTTTTTGCTCTAATCAATAAAACATGTGGCTAAGTATTTTTTAAATAAGCACTACGACGTTATTTTTGTTATAAAAATTGCATTCAATTCTCACATTTTAGTTTCGTTAAAATTATATACAAAAATTTTAAAAAACTAAAAAAAAAAATATTAATTTGTCGGAAAACTTTGAAAGAGTAGAAGAACTTAACTCGCAAAAACAACACAAAATGTGTAAGAATTTGCCAATGAATGCTGTTTGAAGGCAGTTCTTGTTTATTTAGAATATTTTCTAATTTCTCATAATAAAGACCAGGCCTTATTGACAAGATGTCTACACTGCGTTTATATGTTTTAGGCTTTAGGTGTTTATTTCCACTGAACATGTGTGGCCACACTTTCTTTTGAAAGAGTCCTCAGATTCCTCCAAAAATCACCAGATTATAAGGCCTGATTCTTTAAAAAGGCTCTGATTGCATTAAATTTCCCTTTCACATAAGACAGCACTGTGTTCTTATTGATGAAAGATAAACATTTATTTTCCATCAAACGATTAATCGGCATTTTTTGTTCAAATAACACTAGGTCACAAATAACAAACTTTTGTCTGTTATTTGTTTCTAGCATACTTTTTCTCATGATTTGGACCTACTGAACACGAAAATGAATTTTAAAAATTTTTCTGTCGATTGGTTTGCGAGATACAAATTTTTTAATTTTTTTTTTTTAATTTTTGGAGGTACACTTACTATTTTGAGCATATCTTTAGTCTTCTTTGACCTATTTTATCCTACTGCTACTCAAATTAAAGACAATTGAGCCGTCTACAACTTATTCTCAGAAAATTTTCAAATCGGGTTAGTAGTTTTGATGTTGGCGGCTTAAAAAGGTTAAAAAACTGCGTTTTTTTAGTAAAAATGTGGCTGAAAAATTCATATAAAAATTCATATAAAATGTAAAACGCGATGTTAACAGCGATTTTAATTTTTTTACGTATAGCTGACACTTTTCCAAAGAAAATAAGCCCTTACTTAACAAAATCTGATGACAAATGGCCGACTTATTATTTTTTTGGTAAACGACCGAAATTCCGCTATTTCACGATTTTTTTATTTTCATTATTTGCACAGCTTACCTACCCAACGCAAACGAATAAATACATTTGAACTTAATTTAAAATAAACAAAGTAGTCTTCGTATATTTTTTTTTAATTTATTTACAGCACTACATGCTCATACATATTTAAACATAAGGAGACACGGTTATCAATTGCATTTCAAAACTGTCTGTGAAAGTGTAAAGAAGTTAATATTTAGAAAACGCAAGGAAGACAATGAGTAAAAGACTACGTGTGTTCGAGTGTTTGAACGATCCAGACAATTTCTGCAATGTTTGTGGCCAGTTTATAAAAAAAAATCACGCACACAAGTTTACTCCAGCAGTACAATTGCACTATTTGAATTATTTTGGTATTTCACCAAATATCACAGAACCATGGACACCTAAGTCGCTGTGTGATCTTTGCTATATAATCTTAACCAACTGGGCAGCTGGCGGAAGGTAAGAATTTTTATTTAAACACATTATACATAGCGAATATAGTAATTTATTTTAATTTTAGCCGCCATATGAAATTCGATACACCAATGATGTGGAAAAAGCCGCTATGCCATTCCACAGACTGTTATTTTTGCCTCACCACAAACAGTGGGGTAGGAAGATTTTTTAAATGGAACTACGCTCAAGTGGGATCGTTTGCGCTTCCAGTACCACATTCGCATGATGTGCCATATCCAGTGTGCCCTGGTGCATCTCTTCAAAAAGCAGAATCGTCAGAAGAAGAGTCTGAGTCAAATGCAAGCGAATTTGAGCCGGGTGCAAAGCGAAAATTACTGTCACAGGCCGAACTAAACGATTGGGTGCGCGATTTTGGTCTCACTAAGGAGAAATCCGAACTTTTTGCGTCTCGGATGATACAGTGTGGATTTGCGGCTTCAGAAGTGAAAGTATCAGCGTACAGAAACCGTCACAAGGAGTATGCAAAATTTTATACAAAGAAAGACCAAATATGTTTTTGCAGCGACATTTCAGGCTTGTTCCAAGAGCTTCACCAAATTCACAACCCCAACGAATGGAGGTTGTTTATTGACAGCAACAAAGAGAGCTTGAAGGCAGTTCTCTTACATAATGGGAATGAAAAGCCATCTGTTCCTATTGCTCATGCGGTTCATTCAAAGGAGAACTATGAAACTATGGACATTTTGCTGAAATGCATAGAGTATAGGAAATACAATTGGAAAATATGCGCCGACCTTAAAGTTGTGGCCATTCTGTGTGGACTCCAAGGAGGCTATACGCGACATTGCTGTTTTCTGTGCCTTTGGAATAGCCGCGCTGATGATCAGCATTATATAAAAAAAAAATGGCCGGTACGAACGAAACCTGTAGTTGGAGAAGCGAATGTTCAGCGCAAACCACTAATAGAGAACCGTGAAAATATAATACTTCCGCCGCTGCACATAAAATTGGGTTTGATTAAAAATTTTGCCAAAAAATTAGACAAAGAACGTGAAGCTTTTGCCTATTTACGGTCAATTTTCCCTTACCTTTCGCTGGCAAAAATTAAAGAAGGAGTCTTCGCAGGACCCGAGATAAAAAAAATGTTGAAAGATGAAAAATTCCCAAAGCTGTTATCACCCATCGAAGCCGCAGCATGGAATTCCTTCAGGCTTGTTGTGGAAAACTTTTTAGGAAACAACAAAAGCCCGAATTATAAGGACATAGTTGAGGATCTGGTAAAGAACTATGAAGCCATGGGAGTGCACATGTCACTTAAAATACACTTTCTGGATTCTCATTTGGATTTTTTCCCTGAGAATTTAGGAGACGTGAGCGACGAACACGGCGAGCGCTTTCATCAGGAATTGAAGGCTATGGAACGACGCTATCAGGGCAACTATGACACGGCTATGATGGGTGACTATATTTGGACCCTAATACGTGAGACCGATTGCAGCGAATACAAAAAACAAAGAAGAAGTCAGCAGTTTTTCCACATGGCATAAAATGTACACTTATATCTTTGTTTTTACTCATTTTTTTGTGCGTTGATTTGCTTAATTTAATTAGTTAGTTTAATTTCGTTAGTTTAGCTAATTGTGCGATACATTGAGCATGTAGTGCTGTAAATAAATTAAAAAATAATATACGAAGACTAATTTGTTTATTTTAAATTAAGTTCAAATGTATTTATTCGTTTGCGTTGGGTAGGTAAGCTGTGCAAATAATGAAAATCAAAAAATCGTGAAATAGCGGAATTTCGGTCGTTTACCAAAAAAATAATAAGTCGGCCATTTGTCATCAGATTTTGTTAAGTAAGGGCTTATTTTCTTTGGAAAAGTGTCAGCTATACGTAAAAAAATTAAAATCGCTGTTAACATCGCGTTTTACATTTTATATGAATTTTTATATGAATTTTTCAGCCACATTTTTACTAAAAAAACGCAGTTTTTTAACCTTTTTAAGCCGCCAACATCAAAACTACTAACCCGATTTGAAAATTTTCTGAGAATAAGTTGTAGACGGCTCAATTGTCTTTAATTTGAGTAGCAGTAGGATAAAATAGGTCAAAGAAGACTAAAGATATGCTCAAAATAGTAAGTGTACCTCCAAAAATTAAAAAAAAAAAATTAAAAAATTTGTATCTCGCAAACCAATCGACAGAAAAATTTTTAAAATTCATTTTCGTGTTCAGTAGGTCCAAATTCATGAGAAAAAGTATGCTAGAACCAAATAACAAAATGGCTGTTGCCTAGTGTAATCGACTAGAATAACCGATTTATCAATTTTCGTCATTTTTCGAATAATTGGAATAGTAACACACTACTGCCGTGTTTTTTTCTTACAACAAATGTTGCCCTTTTCTGCCATTTTTATAAAATGTCTTTTTGTGCATAGTATTAAAAAGTAAAAGCGGACAAATAAGAATCACATTAAAAGTATTTCAGAGACATATTTAAACATGTACATGCACAACTTTTTTTAATAAAACATCAAAATGTCCATTATACATTTTGTTAAATTTCATAAAAATTAAGTCATGACTCAACATATTTTATATACATTTAAATAGGTCTCTTAAATAATAATAAATAATTTGATACCTAATTTGTTAACTTTCACTTCTTATTACTATGCACAAAAAGACATTTTTAAAAAAAGGGCAGAAAAAAGGCAACATTTTTTCTCAGAAAAGAAAACGCCATACGTAACTTTATATAATATTTAATATAGTACATTATTAACAGGTCAATTAAGAAGTCCCCGGCCTGACACATAGATGGCGCTACTAGATTTAAATCGATATGATCTTTAGTTAGCCCTAACCTTCTAAATTTGACAGCAACTTTTTTTATTGTTAAAAAAAATGGATAAAAAGGAATTTCGCGTGTTGATAAAATATTGCTTTTTGAAGGGAAAAAAATACAGTTGAAGCAAAAACTTGGCCTGATGGCGAGTTTTCGGACATTTGCTCATGAAAATCAACCATCAAGGATTGGTATGCTAAGTTTAGACGTGGTGAAATGAGCACCGAAGACGGTGAACGCAGTGGACGCCCAAAAGAGGTTGTTACGGACGAAAACATCAAAAAAATTCACAAAATGATTTCAAATTACCGTAAATTGAAATTGAATGACATAGCAGGTACTCTAAAGATATCAACTGAACGTGTACATCATATCATTCACGAATATTTGGGTATGCTAAGTGGGTGCCGCGCGAGCTCACTTTTGACCAAAAACAAGTTAGTGAAAACGAAGGCGAAAATCCATGAATTGGGCTTCGAATTGCTTCCGCATCCACCGTATTCTCTAGATCTGGCCCCCAGCGACTATTTACTGTTCTCAGATCTCAAAAGAATGCTCGCTGGGAAGAAATTTTCGTCGAATGAAGAGGTGATCGCCAAAACTGAGGCCTGTTTTGAAGCAAAGGACAAATCGTACATACTACACAAATGTTATCGAAAAGTTGGAGGGTCGCTATAATCAGTGTATCACCCTTGAAGGAAACCATGTGGAATAAAAAAAAAACAATTTTGGCAAAAAATGTGTTTTAGTATGGTAGGCCGGGGACTTTTCAATTGACCTCTTATATGTATGTACGCATATGTGTTTAATTCTAAATTTAATGCGTAACTAAGAAATGTCAATTTTATTTTTACATTTTTTTTTTATTTTGTATTTTGCAGTCAAATTTCCTACGTAATTTTTGAAAACTCAATTGATTCGTAATTTCTCGCTTTAGCTTAAAATTTTTTTTAAGATTTTTCCATTAAAAGTTCTGAAGCTTAAAATGGGCTTAGCTTAAGTTTCATTTTGTGTAGAAACACTTTCGAATTCTTAAGACTCTTTTATTCACAAAATTTTTGAATTTGTGAAAGAAAAACTTTCAGATTCTGAGGCGTTATTCCAATAGAAAAGCCCAGATTCTAGGATTTTTCCCATATAAAAATTTTGGAATCTAAAGACCTTTCCCAATCAAAAAAAAACCTACAGATTCTAAAGGCTTTTCCTTTCGAAAAACTTTTCCTTTCGAAAAACTGAAGAGTTTTTTATACAGAAAATCTTCAGAGTTTAAAGAATTATTTCTATAGAATTAAAGTGTTCGTTGTTAGAACTTTTTTGCACAAAAATTTTCATATTCTAAACTCTATAGAAAAACTGTCAGACTCCCGTGTTTTTTCAGATTCAGATGTCTATTTCCTGTACAAAAACCCTTAGATTTTGAGGTCTTTGTTCTTTAGAAAAAACATCAGACTATGATGACTTTGAGAAAAACCCGTAGACTTGTATCAGTCTTCGAATATGTTCATTTAATATAAATATATTGTAAATGAAAATATTCATGTTAATATTTATTGTTAATGTAGTCGCTCTATTTTCTTATTATTTTACTTTGTTAATAAAACATTTAAATTTTTGAAATGCATTTTGTTAAATTTTAAGGGACTGTAAAAAGATTTTTAATGCATATATCAACGGTGGGCAAGTAAGTTCTTCGGGTTTTATATGAAAAACTGTTATACTCCATATAAAAAATGATTTTTCACGATAATAATTTTAGTGAAAATTTAATACAATTTAACAATTTGAAGTAATTAAAGTTCTAATGAAAGAATTGGAAAAGCAATTTACTGTGCTTAATTACTAAGCGTATTATCACAATGTCCTGTTTGCTACTAAATGGGACTTTAACTAACACATTTGATGTTGTTTTCCATAAAACATTTAAATTTAAGTGTAGGTTTCTCATAAATTCGAATAAACCGAAAACCGGATTTTTGGTGTCGATTAACCGGTTTTTTGTTTAAATACATATTTTTCTAATTTTTGCACATAATTTTAACTATTAATTAGCGTAGCCAAATATGACAACATATTCTTAAAGTAAAATAATTTACATTGAAGTCAGTAGTAAAAATTATTAATTTATAGTTATTAGTTAAATTTGTTAAAATAACACTTTTTTAAGCGAAATAATTTCATTGAAAAAATTAAAATGCTCTATAAAATTACTTAAGACATCGCCGGTCGAAAAAGTATAATTTTATCCAACTACTTAATGCGATATAATTTGCTACTAAATAATGCAAAATTTGCTACTAAATAATGTCAAATTATTAATCCTAGTTTTGTTCAATTACGTTTGATAAAAAAAATCGCTAGATTTTCGGTTAATAGCTAATGAATAACCTTAATTCAAAATACCGAATATTGCAATCTTAAATTCAAAAAACAACATAGGATTCGGCCGTATTACACTCCCTTTGCTGATAAATGCAAATACAAATTTCTTTTTATACACAACATTTAAATCGTTATGATAATGTTGTTTGTTACTACTCTACTACTTTTGTTGCTGTCGTCCTTGTTGTCGATTTTAATAGTATAAAATTTGATTGCATTTTTAATGTATTGATTTTATCGTTAGGTTCCATTCAACTATTTTGCACGTAATAAAAATGTATTTCATTGTCATTATGCAATTTCATTTGCATTATCTTCTTAAAGAAAGAAAACTACTTCTTATTGGTGACACAAAAAAATGTAGTTTGTAAACTATTATTTAAGTAAAACAGACGAGTATGTCTACCTGTAGTCGGAATTGAACCGTAAACAACTGATTAAATATAATTTATATGAAAAAAATCGACAATTTAGTTACACTAAGCAAACACTTTGATTTAAAAAAAATTTTGCAATTTTACCCATTTAGTTTCATTAGAATTTATTCTCCTAGTAAACACGCCAACGTCAACAGTGACAGACAACAGCAATTATTTGTAGTCGCGTTAGCTAAAATCGAGTGAATTCAGCTACAAGACCACATTGAGGGTATGTTGTTTAGGTCTGATAAATACTAAAAGATTGCAGACCTTCAAAAAAAAACTATATTTCACATATTACGTCAGATATTCTATTGGTACGTTTCGTTAATCTCGGCCCAAGAGATTTTTTTTCCCCGAAAGTTGTGTGCTAAAATTGATATCGACCTTCAAAAACATATAAAAAAATTTAAGTTGGAGGTTCCGGTTATATAGCAAATATTAGGTCAAATATTCCGAATTGGTTATTTAAGCCCGACACTTTTCGAGATAAACCCAGAATGGTTATCATGATTATTCCCCGGAAGTTGAAAACCAAAATTGTAATTGTTAAAATGCTGTAAAAAAATACTGAAGTTAGAAGTTTCCGGGATACATACTATGTCATATCTGACACTTTTCGGACTTACTAAAAACCCTCTGACTAGACTAAACAGGACACTTCTTTGAGAGCAGAGTTTTAGAGCTGATAGCATAATTTCACAGTCTACAAGACAATAACTCAACGTGTTAGAACTGAAGTCTGCATTTAATCAGAGGTACATTGTGAAAAGCTTTCTGAATGTACAGCGTGTAGTTGAGTTTGTCGAGATCTTTGTACGAATTTTCATTCAAAATTGTGAAATTTATATACAATATCATCGTTCGAACAGTTTGTTCTATTTACTACCCTAACAATCAGAGTTTCATACAGCTTAAATATATCTGAGTTGATTGTAATTTAAAATATAACTCATATATTTGTAAAGCTTCTTAGCACTACTTTAATATGCAATACAAAAATTTTTGATACTAATAAATTCTCGAAAATTCAAAAAATGAGAAATGAAATGATGAAAAATGTCCAAAATCATAGACCAAGGCAAAACCCCAACTAAATGCAACCCATATGAAGAAACGACTGTTATGGGCGAAACAACGACAAAACTGGACCCAAAGACTGAGTCCAAGTTTAAAGTGTCCATAGGGAATACCGGCAGTAAGGTAATAAGAACCTAAAGTGAAGCTTATCAAAAACTCTAATTGAATTTAAATTTACGACGATAATGTGGGTAATTTTTTATTTAAAACCACACATAATGCTTTACTTTGAGCACAATATGTTTAAAAAAGTATTTAATGCATTTATGAATATAAATTTGTCAATATTTTATTACTAATACACATTTTATAGTAAAATACGAAAAATTTAGTGCAAATTAGTATTATATTTCAATTTTACACATTTGTGCCTAATTCCAAAATAATTTGTGTTAGAATAATGTTTGTCAAAAAGTTATTTTTTTATTGAGAACATATATACAGACACAAATGTCGATAAAAGGTCTGACCAATAAAGCCCTTTTTCGGTAATATTATTGGATGCAACGACATCTTTTACATCAGGCGTGAATCTACAAATTTGGGGGTTTGTTGTAAGTATAATTAACGTTATTTTAAGAAGCAATAATAAGGTTATAATATTGTTTTTTCGCCTTTCCTTGCAGAGATGCTGAATCGTTTATCAATTGTAAACGATATAAAAATATTTTGCAGGAAATTTTGGTGCCATTAGTAGAAAAGAAAAGCTCTTTATTTTTATCGGCCACCTTTGTGGAAAATACATAGCCTTAAAGTTGAAAAATACAAACATAATACAGGTAATACGAAACTCAAATTGTTAGGGTAGTTACAGTAGAAGGGATAATACATAAATTCTAAACCATTTATGAGAATGTTTATCACCCTGACCTCGCGTCAGATTGGTGAAACATATCCAGTATGGTTAAAAAGACCCGTTTAAAAGTTTTGAGTAACAGTCTCTACTATTACATACACTCACCAAAAAAGTCTGTATTGACAACTGAAAATTTTGTTGTTATTATGAAAATTTTGCTAATTTGAGCCCAGCGGTATTTTTTGCTAATCTTAGCAACACATGTCTGCTGACGTGTAGTACAATGAAATTAGTAGACAAAATTTGTAGACGCTACTAAATTAAACTTTTTGTGAAATGGAATTTATAATCGGTTTGCTAATAAATATTAGTACAATAAAATTAGTATTAAAAATTAGTAAGCGCTACAAAATTTTAGTAAATTGCTGTAAACTATAATTTAAAATCGATCTGCTAAAATTAGCTACAAATTTTTCAAAATATCAATGAAATGGAAACAGCAGGAAAGTTAATAACCGCTACTAAGCATTAGCTAAATTTTGTACAAAGTTTATTAAAATAAATAAACTCTTGAACTAAACTCAATGAATTATAAAATATAGAAAAATTTTAAATTAAAAAAAATAGTATTAAAATGCACAAATAAACTGAATTAATTTTAAATACACTTGTTGCACTTTAAAGCTGCTAATTTTTATGAAATTGCCTTACGAAAAAAATCATAAATTTATTTCGTTTTTTTGTCGAACAACATTTTTTATTTTATTTTTTCAAAAAATATTTTAGACAAAAAATTATAATTTTTGTATTGCAAAATATTTTTAGAGTGAAATTTTTGGTTTTTAAGGTAAAATTTTAATGGTTTTAAGAACTGATTTTTTAGTGTTTCCAATTATTCGACCCTGCCGGTTAATCGGTTAGGTTATTATTCGAAAAATTAAGAAAATTGATTAATCGGTTATTCAAGTCGATTAATCGGAAAAATTGGCGAATAATCGTTTGATGCAGTAAAAATGTATTTCTTTCATCAATAAGAACACAAAGAGCTGCTTTTTGCTGAAAGGTCAAGTTAAGTCTATTGCATTGGTTTCTAAAGTGTTTGTTTAGGACAATTCAAAGCATACTGATATTTTTTAAAGAAGCATGCTTATAATTTTGTGTTTTTCAGAGGAATCTGACGGCTCTTTAAAAATAAAATGTCAGACGTGTTTCGTGGAAGCAAAACCTTAAAAACGCCGTGTAGATAGTTTTTTTATCGAAGTGGGACCGTCCGGAATAAAAAAAATAAAAATGCCTAAATAAACAAAATCAATAACAAATTCTTAAAAATATGGTATGAATAGTGAATACAAACAAAGTTTGATAGACCTGCCACTGTTCCCTGACTCTTTTACTACCTGCTTTAAGCTTTAGAGTTGAAGAGGTTATCTATTAGAAAAGATAAAACAAAATCAGGCACATTCCTGACAAGTCCTCACTGATAACAATAAGCGAATTTTTAAATATTTTTGACTATATAAGCTAATTTTACTGAAGTTTCTACTTCATCAAAATTTGTTGATTAACAAAATTCCATGTTATTTTTTAGTTTTAATAAATTTTTTCATAGAATTTGAAATGAAATAGTTTTTTAGAAAATACAGTTTTCAAATTTAAAGCAATTTTATATTATTATTTTATAACATTCATAACGTCATAGTGCTTATTAGAAATATACCTAGTCACGTGTTTCATTGGTTAGGAAAAAAATAGGTTTTTTGTGAAAGCTCTGCCTAGGGGATCTAGCTTTTCTAAAACTTCGCGTTCTGATGAGATCTTTTGTCATCTCGAAATACACGTATATAAGGTTGAAAGCTCCATTTCAATTTTTTGGACTTGAAAGGAATTGAAAAAAAATAAAAATTGTCTATCATATTTGCTAAAGACTATATAACATTTGCTTTGATTCAGTCGATTTGAATTGAATTTGATTGAATTTTAGTTGATTTTTTTTCTACGATTTTTTTTGCCAAAATTAAGAAAATTAGGAATATTTAAGAAAAATAACACAGAAAAATTCATATTAAAAACTTAATTTGTTAATCGACCTATTTTAATCGATTATTCGGGTCAAATAATTATTTTAGTTTTAAATTACCGAAACAGATGCGATTAATCGAGGAATCGGTTAATCGATTAAGCGAATTGGAAATACTATGATTTTTAGGACTTTTTAGTGCCATTTTAAGCGGATATCCTACTTTTGAACATGAGTCGGTTGTGAAAAGTATCTTTACTTTTGATCCCTTTTTACAACCCTTGTAGCCCTTAATACCAATTGAAGTTTGTAAGTATAATAAGTATGTTTTAATTATTAGAAATAAAATTTCCTTCAATATCCACTTTTGAAAATTAGTAATTTTTTTGTTGTTCATTTTCAAAAATTTGTAAAATGATTTCTGAAATTGGCAACCAAAATTTGTAAATATGTACGTATTCTGTAAAAATTCTGAAATTTGTAAAATGTAAATAGCAAAAATAATTTACTAAATAATAATTATTTTACTAAAAATCACTACAAAAATAGTAAATTGGAAATGAAAGCAGTTTACACATTTTTCTACTAACTTTTTTACAGAGTATATATAGCAGATTTGTTGCCATCAAAAATTGAAAAGGTGCACCTCGTCGATTCTTTGATGAGTACTCTGTGAATGTAAAAATTTAATGCTTTTTTACCCTAAAGTACTAATGTTCGTCGATTCGACGAGCACAGCACTCTTTTTTTGCTATGGATGTAAAATATGATCAGTACTCTAGGGTTAAAGAGTTCGACTCAGCAGCAACTAAGTAGAATACTTGACCCAAAATGCTAAATTAAATAACACTTCATTGATTCAATTTCGAAATTATTCTATAGAAATTGGCCATCTTTGCAAAACTAACGTTTGTAACAAACACTTCAATTAAGAAAATATACAATTTCTATTTATTTTTTTACCTCATTTATTAACCACATCACGTACTAAGTGAAAGATTTAATCCCTTAAAATGATATTTATATTTAAGTTGTTTGTGGCTTTTTCAAAATGTCAATATAAATAACAGTAAATAAATTGACAAACAAAATAATGACCAGAAAAAATGCATTTAGGACGGAATAAAATAAAACTAAGAACAGAAGAAACAACAACTACAACGAAAAAACCAAAAGGAGAATAAATAGAATGTAATAGTCGTAGAGACAATATATTGTTGTAGAACGATTATAACAATGCAATTGTGTTAGCAACTTGTATGGAGTGTGTTGTCAACATTCATATTACTATTCTTGACGACAATGGCAACAACAGAAACAGCAGCAACAACATCAATATGTGATGTTGTTTAAGTTGAAATAGTAGTTTAAAAATCTAAAAGGATGCAAAAAGTCTAAAAAACAGTGCTTTCAAAGAATACAAATTTGGTGTCAGCTTCCAAAACAGAAATTCTTTGTTCGAATCTCTGACTCAGGCGAGTCAAGCTTAAGTTTTGATTATAACCTAATAATGCCTTGTGATTGAATAACTTTATCGCAATTTAAGGCCGAAACTGCATTAGCTTAAAAGACTTTTATTTCTTAAATTTTGTTTCATACCAAAACAAATCTTAAGTCATTTAAGCCAGTTGTAGTTGGGCCATACATTGTTGCATAATTAAAAAGAAATCATTCTTTAAAATTGAGCTATAGACAAACATCTTTCTGCCTGTTCTAATGATGATAGTCGAGGATACCACAGGCAGACCATAAAGTACGTTTACAAAAATCAGAAGAGTAAATTCTATTTAAAAATTACCAACAGTATATAAACAACACTATAACATAAGTCAATAGTATGATTATTAGATTTTGTTTTTATCTTCGTATGTTTTTGCTTGTTCCATATTTTTTACAAGAAACATTAGTAACATTTTCAATTTATATGCAAGTTGTTACAATTACCAACATCACTACAAATTTAGTTACACACCCAACAAATACTATTCCGACAGGACATACTACATGGTATTACTACACTAAACTTACCTTGGTTGGATAAATATGTTTAGATTCACCAACTGACAGTTTGATATAATCCTCAGCATGTTTAACTCCAGTAGCATCTTTTAAACTTATGGCAATCATGTTGTTGGTTTCACGTGGCAGATTTATCTAAAATGTATACAACAACAATAAATAAAAATATGATTTAATATAATTTTAAATTCAAAGAAAAAATATGTACGTGTGTGTGTGAGTGGGCATGTGTGTATGCATGTGTATGTTTGTGAGAGTGTGCATGTGTGTTTACATAAATGTGTGGTGTGAGTACATAGAGCAGCATTTTTTTTATGAAGAACAAATAAATAAAATGCTAAATTCGGCTGTGCCGAATCTTTGAATACCCTCCACCCATGTACTAAGAAAACAATGATTTACCAAATCACAGGTAATGCATTACAAAATATTTTTAAATTTAATCGAATTTGGAAATTGAGGAAGATTATTAGTTTGATGATGTGATGATTTTTTGTACCGAGTTTGTGCAATTGGTGCGGATAGATGTCAGCGGCCTGTGACCGCCATGTTGTTTTGGTGGCGTCTGTCCCATCTGTTGTTTATTATTCAGTTACTGAATTGTGACAAGTTACACGATTGACGAGGCGCATTTTTAGATGAATGGCTATGTTCACAAGCAAAATTTCCGTATATGGGACGACGTCAAACCACGCAAGGTTCACCAGGTGTCAATGCATTCACAAAAACTTACTATTTGGTGCAGATTATGCGCCGAAGGCGTCATGAACCGTCCTTTTTTGAAAACGACGTTGGTGATACCATCAACGACAAAAATCGTTGCACTCGTTTTTGTAAACAGTAGATTCGCGATAATTCGTAATTGCAAGGGACTAGCATACTGTAATGTTGTATGACTACGCTTGTACAACATTTTTACACGACTAAAAAATCTAATCAACAGAAAGCACAAAAAAGGTCAATGTTCAAACTATAGCTATAACAGTAATAATATGCAGCAAATGAAATTTTCAAAGCGTTATTCTAAAGAATTTTACTTACACATTACGAATTGTAAGAGATTTTAAACAATCAGTTTGTTACTTATTATCATTGGTACAAAAGATCCATAAGGGTCGCAGTGCCGGCCGTGGGACCAGATCTTGACTTAATAATACGAATTATCAAAATTTTCGAATTGTCGGGGTACGAATTATACAGATTCCCTCATTTACTTTGCGTTTAACAGCAGGATTTTTCGAGGTCCATAAAATAGGCATTTCTTTGATCAATAATTTCATCGTTGAAGCTAAATCTCTTTCCACCGAGCTATTTCTTTAGGTTTGAAAATAGTTATTTGGTGCTAAATCCGGAAAATAAGGATTTTTGCCATGGAAACCAAGCGGTCACACGATTCCCTTGGTGGTCGATTGTGAGCAAACGCGGCAGCTAACTTGCGGAAAGCTTTCTCACACCCAATGATCGTTCAAAATTTAAACCACTGAGCCATGTGAGATGCCTATGTCTTCCACAATCTATCGCACATTCAATATCCGATCGGCCAACACTATATCGCGAATTTTTTCAATTGTTTTGGATGTAGAGATCGATGGTGCAGAATCCCCTTAATATTTATCAAGCTTTTCCTTGGTTTGATTGATGGTTTTTTTTCGCAAAAAATAATGTTTATTAAGCACCCCCAATTCACATTTTCCATTTTTAAAAAAATCCCCGAGGTTGTATGTTTCGAACAGCTGTTAAACGCAAAGTAAATGATGGAACTTGTCCAAAATTTGGCAGTAGTTTATTAAAAGGTGGTACTTGATGGGATCAGTGTTGCATTTCATATAACTACTACGGAAGTTCGAAGTCACGCACTTATTTATCCGCTCTCGTAGTTTCCGGTTCGTTTGGACCCAATAGTACCCCACACTGTTTTACTTAATATAAACTTTCAAATATGTTTCATATAGTTGCTACTGATTATTAATACATATCAGTTAAAAAAAATGTTTCAAATATCAGCATTTTAAGCTTTTTTAGCATTTTTAAAAGTTTTATGATGACTTAGCTGCCAATTTTTTTTTAGATTTTAACATATTTCTTTTTGTACTGTTACGTTTTAAAAAAAAAAGATGTTAAACATGTTTATTAACTCCACATAAAAAAGCAAACGTAAGTGACGGCCCAGAACAACAACGTGCCGTATTTTGCAATACAAATTGACAATTAAAATAGCTGTAAAATGAAATCTTTTTTATTTTTCTTCTTATTCTCTTGTTTTTTTTTTTTTTTTTTTTGAGGATTTAATTTTATTTGGAATAGCCTAAAATTCATTAATAAAGCAAACATGTTGTTTTGGGAATTAAAAAAAGGGAAAAGTAACTAAAAATCAATCCTATTATTCAATTATTGTGGAAATACCAATCTTTAAAAATAAAATTCGGTTAGTATTTGTGTGCGGTGAAAGCAACCATTTATTTTGTGAATTTATTAGAAATTTGGTACAATCTATCAAATTTATTAAAAAATTGTCGATATTTAAAAGTGCTAACTAGAAGTACGGTTATTCTGATCAAATAACATATATCATTTAATTACAAGCAACCGAATCGTGGATTGTATTGATAATAGACGTTAATAATAATTGGTATTAATAAACAAATTTTATACTTATATTTATTTTCCTAACAAATTGTTTAAATTCAAAATTAGCCACACAAATTTATAAGTGTTTGTGGTGTGCTGGGTAGAGAGGTAGCTCAGTACTCTGAATTTCCGAGTACAAATCCCGAAAAAGGCAAGCATTTAAAAAATTATTTTTTTAATTCAAATAAAATATTCAAAAGTTTAAATTGTAAATATATCAAAGAAAATTAAAGTAAGTTGTGGTGCAGTAAGCAAGAGCGTGAACTATGAATCTGATTGCCCAGGTTCGATACCGGAAAAATTTAAAAATAATTTTTTTAAATAAAATTTTGTGGAACGTAAAAATATTTCTGTGGAATATAAATATTAAATTGTACAACTGAATATTGGCTTTCACAACTAAAAATATAATTTCCCAGCAAAAAAAAGTGGTATTCATTCTGTGACTATAACTTCTTTCATTGCTTCCTAAACTTCAGTTAACATTCTTTTATGATTTTTTGGTGTTATTCTAAGGTACTTCCAAAAGAATTCATGTGTTCATATTTCAAATACAGTGATCTGGATATAAACCCGAAGCATATCTTAAAAAATCACTCTTCATTACTTCTAAAGCATACGTTATGGTATATCGTATATTTTTTTTGGAATTTAAAGCATTTATTCAAATTGAAAAAATAGTTCTGATGAACTTTTTTAATTTTATTTATTAAATCATTTTTTATATTTTAGTTTAAAATTTCATGAGGATTAGAATTTATGCAGTTTTGCAATTTTTATAAAAGTTTTAAAAAATCAAGAAACCCAGATTTTTTTTTTGACTTTTAATTGAAACTAGCTGGCCTGTCATTTACATTTTTTCAGCTTTAAATATTTAGGACGACACAATCTGTGCATTTTTGCATTATTATTATTTAACACTACACCATTTCCAGTTTTAATTCAGAATTTATCAAAATAATTTTAAAATTGTGTAAAATATATTTCAAATTGCCCAAAAATGTTTTTAAATGGTACAAAAATTATTTGAAATTGTTCAAAAATATTTCAAAATTGTCTAAAGATATTTCCAAATTGTACAACCAGATTTAAATTATCCAAAAATATTTTAGAATTTGTCTAAAAATTCATTAAAATATTTGAAAAATGTTTCAAAAATGCTTTTTCACTAATGCAGAATTATTTATTTGTTTTTATAAAGAGAATTTGTATATCAATGCATAAATTTCATCAAAGTTTAAATACTACAAAGTATAGGAACATTTTCCACTCATGCATCAGAATACCTAATCATTGTATTATCATTGCTTCCTAAGAGTAAAGTATGAGTAATGCTAGTAACTACATTTGAATACTTCCATCCTATGACACACTAATGTTAAATTCATCGATGAAACCATTAGAAAAGAAGTGATGCCTTTGCCATAGTAGTGATGCTTTTATTGCTTCTTTGGCAGCTTCATTTTTGCTGGGTTAATATGAAAACAGTTGTCGTAACCGCCAGAATTCGATTGGACACAAATTCGGTGTCCACAACTGATACTGTTTCTGGGTGTAGTTACCGCATTTTAAGTTTTTTTAAACAATAAGCGTATGATCAGAAAAAATTAACATACGATATTCTACACGCAGAGAAAAAACTTGATTAATGAATGGTCACTACGACCATATTTATTCATATTAGCCTAATATGTATACCCTAATAAATTTATTATAGCCCTAGAATAAATTGAACAAAAATTTTTTGTCTTAAGCATATTAATAGTTGCACACAAAAGTGTGTTTATTACAAAAATTTATGTTTGCCTTAAAACACATTCTCTGAATCAGCAAACATTTATTGTCAAAATAAACAGTGTGTGTTTATAAAAAAAATAAAATTTTCTCCCGCGTCATTTTCCGTTCGCCAGCGATAGTTAATAACATGAGTGAGTATAAAATAATAAAAACATTTTTCGGGGAGCAAAAGGCCATGCTGCCTTGCAAATTTAATAATATAAATTATTATACGTTTATTGAAACAGGTTAGTAATTTATATACATATAATTAGAAAAATACATACCTACCCAGCAAAAATGAAGCTGCCAAAGAAGCAACAAAAGCATCACTACTATGGCAAAGGCATCACTTCCTTTTTAATGGTTTCATCGATGAATTTAACATTGGCGTGTCATAGGATCGAAGTATTCAAATATAGCTACTACCATTACTCATACTTTACTTTAAGGAAGCAATGAAAATGCAATGATAAGATGTTCTAATGCATTAGTGGAAAATGTTCATATATTTTGTAGTATTTAAGCTTTGATGAAAATTTTATTCATAAGAATGCAGAAAAATAAGTTTAATGAAGCGAGATTTATGCATTGATATACAAATACTCTTTATTAACAAATAAATAATTATTCATAAGTGAAAAAGCATTTTTGAAACATTTTTCAAAAATTTTAGACAAATTTTAAAATATTTTTGGATAATTTAAAAACTGGTTGTACAATTTTGAAACATTTTTATACAATTTTAAAATATTTTTGAACAATTTCAAATAATTTTTGCACAATTTTAAAACATTTTTGGACAATTTGAAATAATGATGTAGTGTTAAAAAATATAAATAATGCAAAAATCCACAGAATGCGTCCTCATAAATATTTAAAGCTGAAAAAATGAAAATGACAGCTAGTTTCAATTAAAGGTAAAAAAAATCTGTTTTAATTGATTTTTTAAAACTTTTATAAAAACTGCTTAAATTCTAACCCTCATGAAATTTTAAACTAAAATATAAAAAATGATTTAAAAAAAATTTAAAAAAGTTCATCAGAACTATTTTCTCAATTTGAATAAATGCTTTATATTCAAAAAAAAAAAAAAAAACAATATACGATATACTATAACTTATGCTTTAGAAGTAATGAAGAGTGATATTTTAAGATATGCATTGGGTTGGATATAAACTGCATTTAAAATATGAACACATGAATTCTTTTGGAAGTGCCTTAGAATAACACCAAAAAATCATAAAAGAATGTCAACAGAAGTTTAGGAAGCAATGTATGAAGTTATAGTCACAGAATGACTACCATTTTTTTTGCTGGGTAAATTCATACATGTATAAATACGTATAAATTACATTGTCTTTCTTGCAGCCAAAAAAACATACAACATTAAAAACGCCATTGAAATTTTGACGCAGAATTTTGTGATAAGACTGATACAGTCGATTTCATAATAGAAATTAAAGGTACGTTTGTCTTTGACTTTGTGTTACAAGTCTTAAGTGCGGTGCAAAAATTATGTATATATGTATACCTTTTTAATAAAAATAAATCTTTGAAATTACATTTTCTATTTGTTTTATTGTGAGAACCATATAACATGTTGACATAAGACATTTTGCATGGTATTGGGAAATATAGAAACATGGTTTGAAAGATCGTTTCCGTTTTTCTTGTGAACATAATAATATGTTTGAGATAATAATTAGCTATAAATATTATATCTGAACATATATTGTTACTTAAGACGTGTTTGACACAATCACAACCACAAACATTAATGACAGTTTGCGATTGTGATTGTAGCAACCATTTTTTTTCTTCGCGTGTATGGCTCTCATGTTCTCGTTGTGTACTAACAAATGAACCAACTTAGTATGTTTGTTTCAATATTTTTATTAAAACAATTATATATTTTTACTGTTTTTATAAAATTAAAATTTAAAAACCAACAAAAAAAATTGGGTCGTTAGTAAGGGAAGGAGACATTGAGAGGTAATAATCTCTACACAGAATCTCTTTGACAGTTTTTGCAGTCACCCTCATACGCCGTTATTTTGAACCTATTTTCTCTCACAGCAACAATCTTTGTATGTCGCCTTCTTATTATAAGCCGACATTAAGCTAAAAGAAGGGCTAAACCCAAAACAAACAATAAAATACTTTTAGCAAAACACAAAAAAATTTTAAAGTTTGAAAAATACTGAAATTAATTGGTAAAAAAAGTTTGTTGTAGTGCACGACTGCGAATGAAACAGGTTTTCTCTATTCATATTACAAAATTAAAAAAGAAAATACAATCTCCTCATCTCCGAATTAATGCCTGCCCAAAAGCGAATCGGGGGTCGTTTGAATTACAAATAACATGATAAACTAAATATATATTCTCTCATAAATCTTACGTGATATATTTAACAAATAACAAAAACAAGTTTGACAGTAAGTTTTGAGGTTTAATAAAAGTCCTAACAAAATGAATCCATGGATGTTTTACGTTTAAAAGTTTGTGTTGGAAAACAAACTAACTGACTGACTGACCACCAACATTTTCATTTTCACAAACACACAAATTTATATTTTATGCTATTATAAAAACGTAACCAAGTGGGATTATATTTGCTACGTAATGCATTGCATTTTTATGTTGTAGATAAACACACACACACACATATTTAAACGAACATTTTACTACTGCCACATTAGTACAAACATAGTATCTTCATCGTGATAGTGTCATCGTTGTGACACTATCATTAGAAAATACATACACCACCGTAATACGTACGTTATATTTGCAACACCGTAATATCGTACCGTACAACCACTAAAAATTCAGTGAAAAAAATTCCATATAGGTCATTCAAAATGCGCACAATATAATGTTTAACTGAAATTTGTTCTATTCTTATAATCTTTAGAATCACCTATGTATTTTAAAATGAATAGTGTACACCAAGCCATCACTGTTGACGATACACAGAGAAAATAGATTCTTTTTTGGCAAATGATTTTTTTTGACAATTCCGAGAGAGGAGTTGTGTTTATTTTATTTTATTACTGTAATAAATGCAAATTTCACAAAATTCCTCTGGAGGAATACTTTCTTCGCTTCCGATTCAACTTAAATTCCAATTTTTTTGTCCTCACCGACAAATATATTAGTGGATGCTGCCACAAAGAATCTATTCTTTATGTGTAGTAATAGTAGTAGTGGTGTCATGCCAAAACCAACAATATATATGTATGTACATATAAAAAAACTATTATAGTAAAAATCCCTGGCTGTGATTGTAAGACGCTTATTGTGGAATTTTTTTTTCATTATTTTTTTTTCTTTTTTTTAAGAAGTTTTTTGTATTCTAGCACAAGTTTTTGCTTAGTTTTAAGTCCAGATTTACGTGCGGTCAATACTGTTGAAACTTGTGGCCAAAGTACGGTTACTGCATCAAAGATGCTACAAAATTATTTAAAGAATCAAAATGATGCACTATGTACAAAATTAACTGTTTAAATTTATTTTATTTTTTTAAAAAGAAGGTTTTGTAATCTAAAACAAAATTCAACAAAATTCTTTAAATATCCTTTAAGAAGTGACGAATCTTATTTAGCCTCATTGGCAAAAAATTTTGCAAGGTTGTAAGTTTGGTGAACACTCAAATACTCTCGACCTCTTTCTCACTTCTCATCCTGATAAATACGAAGTGAGAACGCTTCCACCTCTCGGTAATTAGGATCATTGTACCATTCCTTTTTGTACTATTAACTTCATAACGATTCGACAAGAGCTAAGAAGCTTTATATTTTTACTTATAAAAAGGCACTTTAGACTGAGCTCAAGGATTTCTTCCTCAACTTCAACTGGAAACTTTGTTTTTTAGACGACAACGTTGATGCCGCTGCGAAAATTATTGGAATGAAAATGTTCATTCCCATGAGGCACATTTAGGGCTGATCTGCTAAGCAAGCAGGCGAGGTTCGAATCTTCCAAGGTACTAAAATATAAAAAACTTCATTACGAACAGCTTATTCGTACCAAAGTTCTTTCTACTCCTCTATCCCAACTCTTATAATAGATGACAAAATATTCACTGATCCCTTTGCTAAGGCTAACCTTTCGGCTGAAATGTTCGCAACAAATTCGTTCTTGTGGGTAATAATGAATTTCTGCCTAAGATATTCTTTCTACCTCGTGCAGTTAAAAGGATTCACGCGAATCTCAATGTAAGTAAGCGGGGTCAGATGGTATACCAACACTGGTGCTGAAATGATTTTTAACGCTTGATCGTTGCGGCTACAAACACTGAAAATTACCGCCCAATTGCAATACATATGTTCTGCGCTCTTAAAGATGATGGAGAACTTGTTAAATATTTAGAGTCCAATTAAATTCTTAGCGATCGTCAGTTTGGCTTTCGAGAAGTCGTTCTACGGGAGACCTGTTAGCTTTTCTTTCGGAACGTTGGAGTTCGATCGAGTGTGGCAGGACATTTTGTTAATTATTTATATATTTTTTATATTGTTTACCTATTTTTTCCCATATGCACCTAATTTAAACCCATCATTTGGGTGGTATTATTGTAGTTATATTTTTTATCGGGACACCCTAATGTATAATATAAAAACTACAACGATCTATTGAATCAGAAACTAAAATTTATTTCGGTTTAAAAAAATATTTATGTACATATATTTAACGTCCATATTTTTGATAATCCCATTCTTTATTATCCAATGGACAAACTTGACGTGTTTTCAACCAACGAGAAATACAATGAAAATGAAATGCATGATTACAGGTTCCCCATGCAATGGTACATTCGTCTTTTGTACTCGTACACAATGGATTTGCTTGACATTCAATACATAAATCCATAATTGCATTACGACATATAGCACAGTTATCCACAGCAACATCCCATGACCATAAAGCTTGAGCCTGCCATTTCTTCAATGTAAAACGTTTATTTAGTCGCGTTGCTGTTGAACTACATGTGGGGGCTTCATCTTGAAAATTGTCGTTATCAACACCCATTAGATTTGCCAAAATTTTGAGGTAAATTACTTAAGAATATATTTTATATTTTTATATTTTTAAAATTTGTTTATATGTTATGACTTTTAACAAATATAAACTACTCGTACTATTTGAAATTTGTATAAAAAATTTGATGGAAATAAATACTTCACCTTTTATCAAATAAATTTAAGTTTTTTAAATGTTGAAGTTTCTTAAATCTCTAACCTGCCTACGCTTTTTTACAAGTTGCGAGGAGCGATGGCGAACCGATTTACTTAATACTACGATAACAGCATCAATTGTTTTTTCGGTTCGCACGATACGTGTTACAAGAACGATCCATAGTTAGACGCGTAATATTAAGGTAGTCATGATAGAACCTATGTATATGAAATCCTGAATTGCGATACTGTTTTTAGAGACGGTTAAAATATGCTAAGGAGTGGCGAAATCTGTTTACAATCTAAATACTCAAAATAGGTTATTATTTTTTTATAAAGTGCTCGGTTTCACTGCTGATTATGCATCGGAATATTTTGTTGACAGCTAAATACGAATCTGATATAATTTTTTTTTTATTAAAAATGGCATTCACTAAGATTACACTCGAAAAAACATTAGGTGTTAATAAATCGGTTCGCGTGTTAAAATCAACAAATAACATTATAATATAAGCGATTTTACGCAATAAATATGTTATAAAGAAAACTCAAGTAATATATCTTAACCCTTGTGCAGTATAAAACAAATCAGGAATAGAAACAAAATAAAAATCATAACAAAAAACTTTTTTTCGTTGTGTGCTATCATCTTTTTGAATAATTGCTAATATTATATGAGTGATCGTAAAACTGAGTCAAGTGAGAGATGGCTCAGTCTTAATCAGGGATGCTCATTTCTAAGCACAATTGTGCTATAGTTTTTCCACACATATTCTTATACTCTTTGATTTAGTCGTCAATGAGACAGCAAAGGTATAGGGTGTCAGGCCTAATCTTAGAGAAATTCAACTCGCTACATAGTTCAGCTTAATCATGTTTATGTAAGTGGGCAACATAAATAAAATAAAAAACATTTTTTTTTTAAGAAAAGTCTTAAGCATCCTAAAAAACGGGGGAAAACAGCTTAAATTCGCTATATGGCACTACACTACTAAAGTTGCCGGTCAAAACTCACCTTTGTTGCCACCAAACTATGTGCGTAAGAGAGTATTAAAAAGTTCGTGAGATAGAACAATAGAACAGCTATTGTTAATTAATCAATCAGCTGATTTTTGTTTTTCATCAATTTGAAAACTTAAATTATTAAAAAGAATTTGAAGTTACCAAAATTGCCTATAATTACGGAAAAATATAAAATTATAAATTTTGTAGAGCAAAATGCAATTAATCAAATAGAATTTGCAGAGATTCTGGGTTTGAAGATACGGTAGTTACTTGTAATAATAAAAACCAATAGCTGCTAAATTTCACTATCTGTCCATTTTTTATTACTTATTTTTACACGCTTTTGTTTTAAGTTGGGTTTTTCATTAGTTTGATCCATTATTCAACTATATTTTAATAGTGACCACAAAATGAAAAATTAAAAAATCAAACAATAGTTCTGGCGGCTAAACGTCAGCTGTTTTATCATTACAAACATGTATTTACTATGCTTTTGGCCTTGTATTTTAACCACAGCCTATTAAAAATGTAGTTCTATACAATTTTTTTGGTAGTACTTTTACTATATCTACAACGTCTACAAAGTATACAAGGGTAGTTTACTACCAAGAGTGAATACCCTTAATATAATAATTTTCATAGTAATATGAATACATTTAGTAATAACGAAAGAGAAAAGTTCTTTGATAGAAATAAAAATGTTTTTTGGGAAAAATAAAAGGATGGCTGTTAGGAGAGAAAATATGTTATGTTAGCTATGTAGATATAAAATTACCTCATTGAAAAAAGTTAGTAAAACAAAATATTTCCAAATTTTTCTAAATATTTCAAAATATTTGAAACATTTCAAAATATTTCAAATATTTCAAAATATTTTAATTATTTCAAAAATGTAGCTAAATATTTTACTTAACTATATATTTCGAAGATTTCAAAATATTCATATTTCAGCTTTGAAAAATTAAATTATTTTTACTAACTTCAATTTATTTGAAGTAAATAAACATATACACATATGGTCAAAATAATAAGTATACTACCTTATTATTTGTGTTTGTTACTTTTTTTTTTTTTTTTTTAATTTTACCGAAATTATTCATGATACTTCTTTTTTATTTTAATATTTGTAATATAGCAACGTATTTGAAAATAGAAATAAACCGGTATTTCCCCGATTTTTTTAATTTCTGTGTGTTTTGCTCTAAAGTGCTTTGGAGACCTGGTCAAAATAATAAGTACATTTTAAATTTTTCTGTTTTTTTAACAATTGTCTCAGATTTTTTACAAAATATTGTTAGTTTATTTCTATTTTTATTAATTTAGAGCAAAATAAAGAGAAAATAATTTCATAGATTGGTCAAAATAAGCATTGTACTTCTGAGAAAAGGAATAAAGTTTTGAGGCTAAGAAATGCAGACCAAACTCTTCGTTCTATTGCTAAAACCCTGGGCTGATCGTTGTTTTTGTGCAGAATGCTTTAAAATTAAAAAAAAAAATAATTGAAACCCGCGGAAGACCAAAAAAGTCATCTCCAACGACGGATAATCGTATTGTCACTCTTGCAAAAAAAGGATCCTTTTGTATCTTCAAGAGCCATTTCTGCAAATATAGGTGATGTGATCTCTTTCCGAAGGGGTCATTAGCCTGCTGAAAGATGTCTTTGTAGTGGGATCTGGTCTTAGTATCGGTAATTCTATTAAAATGACAGACACCACACCACGAAAAATATCCTCAGACCAAGATGTTGCCGCCTCCGCGCTTTACGGTTTTTTTTTGTGAACCGTACATCGAATTCTTTACCTTTGGGGCGTCGAACATTACAGGCGCAATTATTTCCAAATAAATTTTTTTTAGTCGCTTCACAAAATATCGCGCCATTTTTGTGCACAGTCCGGGCCGTACTAGTATGCATGAGTTCTTGTAAGGCTAAAAGTGTCTTTAAATTTTTTTGTCTGGCTGTCTGTCCAGGTAATTTAGCACACTGTAGTCTGCGACGCACCGTTCCGGAAAATATTCAGCTCAGACAAGATGACGTAAAGCTTTACTCTTATGGATCTATCGTCAAAAGCATGGATGGGTGTTTACCGATAACTGAATCGCAAGTAACTGTATTTTAAGGGTAACAATTTTTCAGTTATTTCGGTAACGATATTTTAGGGGTAACAATAGTCAGTTGAAGGGTATTTCAGCGGTATTGCCTGCCAACCCTGGTCAAAAGGATTGTGTGTAAGGATTTATTTTCTTTGCTTTTATTCGTGATTAGGCTAAAGGAAGAGTTTCTAGATCTTTAGCCACACAAATATGTTAAGATCATATGAGGTCGTTTAACGAATAACACCCCAGAATACTTAATATGTGACTGATCGCAAAGCTGTAACTCTATTTTTTACATGATCTCGAAGAAAAACTTATTGTTTTTGTTGTAATTTATCTCTCACCCTTTCAACATATTGTACAATTTCGAAAAGAGCTCTTAAACTGAGAAAGGTTGGGAAAACATTTTTTCCTTATCACATATCCAAGCTTTATCAATTAAAATCGGTTGATATTCATTTTGTTTACATTTCAAAAGATCATTGGTAACATTAAATATGGTACCCAGTGTAACATGCATGACAGTATTTTTGTATTGTATTACGTTAAATGACACACTAAAAATATCCTGACATAAAAAAAATAGTTTTAAAATACATGAAGGTAAAACTTTTTTTGTTATAGGATTTTCTACTTTCTACTGTTTTATACTTTTCAAACTAACAACAAACTGTATTGAATTTTAACTCGACCATTATGGTTTGGGGTGGTGATGATGGTGATGGTAGATGAGCATAAACAACGATGAATATAAAAAATAAACTTTAAAGTGATAACAAAAATATTCTTAGTTTTTAGAACAAAACTAATTAGAAATTTATGCATTTCAAATAAAAAGAAGAAAAATAATAAAAACTTTTTATATTCCCAATAAAAAATGTGCAAAACAAAAAACATGAAACTTAATTTAATATTCACTTACCGCCACAGTTAAATTATTGCCAATCTGGACATCAACAATGTCCTTGTGCGATAAATCATATTTTAAGCCATTAACATCTTCGATACTATGAGAAAATTCATTGCCTAAATTGTCATGCAATGAAACTTTTAATATGAAATTCATGCCACGTGGTATTTTCTCCTCGGTCTGTTTCAATTTTGATGTTGCATATTCCAAAGAAGTCAAAATATATTGTACATTTTTAACTTCAATGCCAATAGCCAAAGTTTGATCAAAAGTTTTAGCCTGTTTTTAGAGAAGTAATAGAATACATAAGAATGAATAATAAATACACTGTCGGTCTGTTTATGTGTTGTGAAATGTGAAATTGAATACATACTATAACCAAATCTCTGCCCAGTGTCTCTTGTGTGCGTACAATACCATCTGGTGTCACTTTAACAATAGAATTGCTATCACTTGATAGACGATATAGAACATCATCTAAGTTTGCCTTCAATTGTATGGAACTACGTGGTGCCAATAAAATGCTATCGGTTGTTATATGCTTGGGATATTCCAACTCCAATGTTTTAAAAACTGAAGAAGAAAAAAATTCATTTGAGAAAAAGTTCATGTTGAAAATTATATAAAAAAAATTTTTTTGTACATTTTTATTAACAAAATGAAACCAATACTTACCAACAACTTCTACAAATGTAGAGATTTTCTGACCACTAGGTAATTGTACTGTTGCCTGAATTTTAGCTTTACCAGGATTTAAAGCTTTAATGCGTACAGAAATTAAATCGGTGTCGGAGTATTCAATTCCTTTAAAGGAAACAAAATGAAAAACAATAATTTTAAGTAAATGTTATGATTTAATATTTTATATTTTAATTGGTATAGATTTACAGTCTTATTTATAACAAAAAATTAAGGACTATATAAGGTATGTATACAGTTTTGCAGTTTGAATATGTGAAAAGAGAGGACTCAACAACATTTTTTTTTTATCTTTTTATCTTTAGGAAATATCATTTTGATAATTTAGCAAACTGAAATTAGACTATGTGTTTTCTTTAAATTCGAATATGGCCTTTCTTTTATTTCTGGTACTTCGTAACCGGTAGTTTTAAATATCAGAATATATTGAGAAGAAAATTAAACATTTATTAATTATATTTTGGTGTATCCGCTATCAGTATCGCACATAGATGGCGCTATCTCTCCATATTTGGTATTGTATAATCAAAAAATAGCCAATATCTCTAAAACTAGGTGAGATGGAGCAAAATGGAGAACATTTTGCTCTATTTCACTTTCCCCATCTTTCTGGCAACTGATTGATTCCGCACCAAAAAGAACTGCTGATTTTTTAAAGACAAGAACGAATTAAGCAGTCTTTGTCTGCCGTGTCAAGATCACCGCTTCTGAACCGCACAAACCATGTCTCGCACGTTGAAATCGGTCAATAGCAAGCTATATCCTTCAGCTGAACATTTTTAAAATTGAAAAAGTAAAGCAAAACTTCCCGAAAATGATGCTTTGTGGGCACAAAAAAAAATTTTGTTGCCAGATAAAAGACTTTGTTGTCAAAAAAAACTTGGTTACACTATTTACCTTCCAAAATGTCATATATGTTATTAAAAGACACAAACCATGTGTAAAACATACGCTATCTGTTGTGAATCCCGCATTCTTAACTTATATACCCCCAATTTAATTGTGTATTTATCAGTATGATAAAATTTAGTTAACCTAAATTTAGCAGGCCATAATTCTCAAGTATAGGTACTACTTTCTATAATGTTAGAAGAGTTTTTAACTAGTATTACAGGCTTTTTTATGAGAGTACTACAAAAAGAAATATTTTTAATTTTCAGCCAAAAGTTTTTGGGTTTGACGATAAAACAGAGAATTGTCCTATTTTTATCCCAACCGTGGATTTTCAAAAGCATCGTATAAATGGATAAATACATGGGACAAATAAATTGAGTTGGCTAATTAATTTCATTTCATTGATTAAAAACCATCGTTTTAAACTTTATTTCCATCAATAATGTACCAAATATTAGAGCGGTCCCAAAATTATAGTATAGATAGCTCAAAAAAAACTTTGGTGAAAAGTGTCAACCATATTTGTAAGCATGGAAACTTGGTCACAGGATTTAACTCCTTCGGATTTTCTTTTTAAAACTTTAAAAACAAATGGCTTTGTGGTAAAAGATTTGCGGTTGATGGGTATTTTAAAGAGCTAGACAGTTCGTACTATAAACAGGGCGTCAAATCTATTGAATATCGCTGGGAAAAGCTAAAAGGAGATTATGTTCAGAATTAAAGACAATTTTTTTCAAATTTGTTCTGAGAGCGCCAACGAAAAATCAAAATAATTCCCATTGAGAGATAGGATTGTTGAAAAGCGTTGCCCGTGTCTAGTATTTCCATTCCACTTGTTCCCCGCTACTTTCCCTTTCGTTCCCTTGTCCAGTATTTCAACTTCACTCATTACTTGTTCGTTCCGCTTTTCCAGTGTTTAAATTCCACTCATTGACAATTGTTTCTTTAAAACACTTGATTGTAACTTTCAGTTGAATTTTTAATATAAAAATTTTGAGAGAAATAATGCTTTGGAAAAAATAAACTTAAATTAAATTTCAACGAAGGCCGCACTAGTAAAACTAAACTACAGGGTGATTTAACAATTACAGCAATTATTTGTGATGTTGTTTTTTACTTTCTTGCATGCTTTGGCAAACTTTGCTATGGAGCGATACTCAGTTGAACAACGCGTAAAATGGTAGTTTTGCAGGAAGTACATTTCGCGCATTGCGTGATGTTTTCTATGAACGTAACCATTATAATTCAGATTTCACCTAAAATTCGGTTTCTGGGACTAAAATCAGTTAGTACAACTGAATATTGGTTTTCAGAACTAAATTTAGCCAACACAACCGAATTTGGGTTGCAACAGCTAAAATAATTAGCTGTCACTAGGTCGTTGGATGTCGTAACAACACCCGTGCGCCTTCATACAGATCGTTCGGCCGAAAATATTGCTGATGTGGAATGAAGTTTGGACCAATCAAAAGGTCATCGTGCACAAGAATTACAACTTTCCTACAACACCGTTAAGTGGAATTTAACAAAAGACCTATTTTTTACACGCCTACAAAATTCAATTGAAGACTAGAGGATATTTGCACTAATTGGATGCTTGAACAACAAGCAGATGGAGTTTAGTGTGATTTTTGGGCTGGCGGAATCATCGGACCGTACTTCTTCTAAAATGATGCCAATAACGCTGTTACTGTGAACGTTATCGTGACATGATAACAAAATTTGTATGGCCCGAATTAGGCAGACAAGGATTTTGACAATACATGGTTTCACCAGGCCATTTGCCACACGACGCTTGAAATAATTGCCCTTTTGGTAATGAAGGTTCCAGGAAGTATTATCTTACTAGACAGCGAGGTCAAATGGTCGCCTAGTTTTTTCGATTTGACACCATTGGACTTCTTACTCTGGGGCTACGTAAAAAGTATGATCTACGCCAAAAGCCCGAGACGATTCAAGAGCTGAAGAACAAAATCGAACTCTTTATAAATTATATACAGACCGAACTATGCCAAAATGTCATGGAAAATTTTGATACGCCAGAGTGAGTAGTCGTTGTGGTCATTTAAAGGATATTGTGTTTTATACATAAATGTTATAGACTAAAAAACATAATTTCAACGAATTTTGGTATGTTATATTTATAAAAGAAAACAACCTGCGGTCTTATTGAATCATCCTATAGCTTCCTTTTTTTCGCGCTCGTTAAATATATGCACTTTTAAAATTTTTTTATTGTTAAAATGATTTTATTTTTAATATAGGAATTTCATTTAATTTAAATTAAATTAAATTGATTTTGATAATTTGGTATTTATTTTTTCGATCTGTAAGTTTTAATTTCATTTTAGAATATTTTGAGTTCGAGATCATAATTGAAGAAAGATGGAAAAAGTTGTGAGGATCAGCGGTAAAGGAAGTGCCACACTTTCGACCAGAGCGAACAGGTCATAATTTGAGCAGCCTTATATACTCGCATAAACATTCAGTGGAAAGGCAATAAGCAAAATGACTATTCCACAGTTAATGAATTGATTGCCCGTATAAATGAGCTTTTTAATCTAGTTTTAGAATTTACGCTAACAACCATCTTTGACAAATTGACAGGGTTGCCATTCAATTTGCTAATGTTTCTAATAGGAGAAACAACAATCAAATATGTTGTGTAATAGGCTCTTTACACTGAATAACATCTTTGTGAAACGCATGGAAGATGTTAAAAATGTGAAACAAGTGTTTACATTGGCAACATCTTTCATCTGTTATTAATTCAGCAGTCAAAAAAATAAAAAAAAAATGGATTTAGAGAAAGCATTAATCATTGGAGTAGTTGTTGCTTTGCAAGAACAAACCCGAATTTTAATGCAGTACATTGAAATATTAAAGGCCATTCTGGAAGATGATGATGAAAAAGAATTTTTGTAGACATAAGAATGAAATTCTTACATGTGCCGCTCATTTTCCTTTGTTGAATAAATTTTTTTTCTTTATTTTCTGCAATGTCAGTTTGCTAGTTATGGCACAAAGAAAAGAATTTTTGACCTGTATAATTCTTATGGGAAGATGTTAACATCTTTGCAAATTGATGAAAGATGTAAGATGTAGCTCAGTGGAAAAAGGCTTGAAATATTAATAAACATGCCAGATTCACAAATCATTCCCAGAAATGGAATCATTAGTATTCTAAATACGACTGTCTGATCACTGTAAAAAATTATAAAGAAACTTGGGTTAAAAGTAAAATAACCTGTTTCTTGAACTGATTTTTGGAGAACCGGCTCTAAAGCAGGTTAGGTTTAAAACAGATTCTAAAAATAATTTTAAGGATATTTTGCATAAAGAAGTAAACTTACCTTACTGAAATAGTTCTAACAGACTAAAGTTGTTTTTATTCTAAAAACATATAGCCTTCTATAAATGAACATTTTAAATTCAAAATTGACTTTTTAACATACTGTCCTGTTCATTTTGTGTAAGAAAGCCCAACAAAAACATTTATTTTTTAACCATTTTAATTGGTTAAAAGAAAATTAACCAATCAGAATTCTTGCAAAATAAAGCAAGTCAAAGCTTACTACCAATCAAAATTTGAAATAGAAGTCTACTTTAAATTTTTGTGTAGTAAGTATAATAAATTTAATGAGTTGTTCTATATATTAAGACCTTCCTCATAAGCTAACAGCTTTTCTAAAAGGAATTGTATCGTATTCAAAATCTAAAGGTTGTTTGTAGAAGCAATACTCTGAATATTGTGCTTTCTCTCTTGGAAAGAAATGTTGAAACTAGAAATGTTTGTTTAGAACAAAAAGTTTGCAAAGTCTAAAAGTCTTTGTATACACATTAATTTAAGGAATCTAAAAGTCTATTTCTTTCATGGAAAAAAGGTAAGACAACACGTTTTAACGTTTGACAAAAAAGATATTTTTAATTAATTTTGTATGTTCCGTATCTGTTCCTGAACTGTAACTCAACCATTCAAGATCATCGAAGAACATTTATTATATGAACATTTTGTGAGCATTGTAGGACTGTCTTACCAAAAGTAATGCTGTATCATAGTTCAGAAGTTCTTATTATTATTATTATTAAAACTAAGAATCAATACAAACAAAACTTACCAGCATCAGCAAATATATTATAAATATTTACAACATCTGGTTGATTGGTAGACCAAATAATATGCATATTAGCCAAGGTACCCAAAACCATAGGCGATAAATCAGGAAGACCTTAAACGAAAATATAAAAATTTAATAGATTTTATAAAATACGATTTGCATTCAATTTACCCCATATTGAAGCTGGCATAATAGCACCACTACGTATTCTAGCTAGTGGTGTTTTTATTTGTATATTAACCAATGGCACAACATGAACCTCAATGGTGTCCTCAGATATAATAACATCTTTGCCGTCGATAGGATTTGTCATAATACATTTTCCAGTAATTTTTGTTTCGCCCAATTTATAAGCAATCACATTAGCAGATTCCATGTCTATGATAGAGGAAAAAAATTGTATTCAGAATATGCAAATAAACAATTTATAATTAAACTTACTTATTACTTTCTTGTCGTGAACATGATAAACAATATTTACATCCGGTTGTGGTCCTCCTTGATAGTATATTTGAACACTTGAACCAACAACTAAAGTTGAATTACGGGGATATAAACGTAAAGGTGGAAATACCTAGAATTTTAATTAAAATTTAGTAAATTAAAATTAGTTTTTAATCTAGGAATGAGTATTGGCTCAACACTTTCAAAATTGGCGGAAAATGTTTGATTTTATATTGATACAATAGCTTTGTTCCACATACGTTGCCGTGGAAAGCCAATTTTAGCAATTATCGTTTTTATTGTCAAACTTGTGTGTAAATCGTTGTTGCTTCGGGTAATTTGATTTCCCCCGGGTACTTAGGTCAACAGTATAATATGTGTTTCTGTTATTGCAGAAATAAAATCTTTATTTCCCGGACTTGCACTTACTTGAACATTAATGGGTTCACTGGAAACCAATAAATCACCACTGCCTGCACTGAATATTACTTTAGTTTCACCCAAGTTATTGCCAGTTATTATGTATCTAGAATAAAAATAGTACAAAGAGCAAAATAAATTATGATAAATATATTCATCACAAATGACAAAGAATTTTAAATCAATAATGTGTTTGTTTGCCCAAAAAAATGGTAATAAACACCGATCCAATCGGTTTAAAATAGTTCCGTCGAGTACTGGATAATTTGTAAAAACTTTTACTGGATAGCGTTTGTTTACATAAATACTCAGAAAACAGAAAAAAAGAGAGTTTGTAAATTTTTATAATGATGTTGTTGTATCATAAAGCTAGAATTAGCCATACGGCACGTGATGTAAATCCATATGATTGTCTCGTTTTAACTCATTCATTTAGATTGAATCAGCTGATTCGTCACGTTACGTATGGCTAAGTTATAGAGATTCCATCGAAAGCAGCCCAGAATTAAAATTTTGTAGAGATTACAAAGGTTCAGTAACTGATAGAAAAAAGCAAATTTTTCCCTTTTTACACAAAATTGAGCAAACTTTCTGGATTTTGAAACTCTTTTTTTGGATTTGCAAAAAAAAAAAAATTTGTATTGCAAAGAAAATCAATTGGAATTGCAAAAAAACTATTAGAAATATATCGAACTTTTCTAATCTGCAAATGAAAACAAGAAAACGTGAAACATCCTTATGGTATCGTATAGGGCTCGCTAGAAAAAAGGTTGGGTTTATTCTTGTCTTGGCTGACAGTACGGAAATTGTGAAGGTTCCTTTTTTTTAAGAGTTGGAATACAATTTGGCGGCATCAATTGTAAGTTAATCAAAAAAAATTATAGGCCCCATGATATTCGTATAAATTTTATTGGGTGGTAGTAAAAAATCTACAAGAAATTCTCAAACACGAAGTGGTGTCACAAGAGGCCTCCTTTTTACATTAATATTCAAATTATACTTTGACATTTTTCTTTCAATTTTCCCGATATACCTTCTAGCTGAAAAAATATAAAAAAAGCAACTTTTAGAAATACATTTTGAATTAGATCAAATTAGATATTGAAATTGGTTCTGCAAAATTGGATCAAATAAAATTAAATTTTGAATTAGATCAAATTAGATATTGAAATTGGTTCTGCAAAATTGGATCAAATAAAATTAAATTATGTACGCATATGATTTGATTATACCGGACATTTTCAACAATTAGTATGAAATTTACTCACTAACTGTTAAGCGGCCAATAGACGATCAAGCATGCTGGACAGCATGCCTTCATGATTCCGTGTATTTGTTTGTAAAATGGTCATCAAACAACGCACTACATAATTAAATGTTGGACATGTTGTACAGCATGTTTTATCGTCTAATCCCCCTCCCTTTTAGGCTTTCATTTTACAAAAATTATAATTTTTCTGTTCATTTGGAAAAGAAAAATTTTGTTGATATTGTGCCGAAAAAGAACATCACAGATAACATTTATACAGATTAACAATAAAACGTCAATATGAATCCATACATGGTGAGGTGCAGAATTGCTTAAAAATATGTATGTTGTGATTATAACAGTATATATATATGTCAAATATATACAGTGATATACAGCTTACTTCGTGTGAGGAACATTTTTGAAAAACTAACCATAAAATTGTTATATTTTATTCTAAAATCTACAAATAAATGATGCAATAAATAAATTATTCTTCAATATAAAACAATAAGTCTAAAAACTAACGGTAGTATTAAAATTAGTTAGTGTTTAGTTTGTGAAAATTGTGTGCACAACAAAGGAAGAAGTATCCCAAAAAAAATTTGACAATACTTAGAAATGCTAATTTTCATTGTTGAACAGCAAAATTCGCATAAATTTCGCAAAAGACCATGAAAACAAAGACATTTATTTCTGGAACACACAGTAATTTTTGCTGATGAGAGCAAATTTAATATTTCAGCATCAGATGGTAAGGTATATGTGTGGCGTCAACGAAATACAGAGCTCTAAACAAAAAATTTCAGTGGCACAGTAAAACATGGATGTCGACATGTAATGGCTTAGGGTGCATATCGTCAGCAGGTGTCGGTAAATTGGTATTCATAGAATATACTATGACTAAAGAGGTATACTTAGACTTGCTGAAGCGAAATTTACCCCAAAGGGCGGAAGACTTGGGCATACGCTTTTACCAGAATAACGATGAAAAGCACAAATCCGATATAGTGGAAACTTGGCTAATTTGGAGTTGCCTACACGTCATTGAATGACCCTCTTATCCCCAGATGAAAATGTGATTGAAAGTTTATGGCACATTCTAGAGGTGGGTATTCGAAAACATTATATTTCCTATGTCGAAAGTTTGATATTTTCAAATTTAACGCCAAAAAGGGCAGAGTTCTATGATATAATTATAAATAAAAACTGCTTAAACTTGAGTCAAATGGCAGTCTGATCGAATTTGTGAATTTTATAAAATTTGTACGATATTAACCAATGATATTGCAATTTTTTTAAAATAACGATAGACAAATGAAAATGTATTTTGAAATTATGAAATCAGATAAGTTTAAAAACAAATATGGACAAAGAAAACTTACAAGTCCAATTGTCTAATATTATCAATAGTTTGCCAATAGAATTATTAAGGCCGACTTTTTAGGATGTAGATTATCTTTTAACTAAGTTTATAGCAGTTTATAACTGGAATACTGCTTTTAAAATTTGGGTTATTTTGTTTTATTTCAATGAAGACCAAAATTCTATGCACAGAAAATTTATGTTTAAAACTTGGAAATGACTGACAAAATTCGTTTTCGGTTTAACTAAACCAAGTTTAACTCACGTCCCAAAAACTCGGCCTAAATAATACAAATAATTATAAAAAGAAATCAAAAATTTTGACTTATGTTTGCAATGAAATTGTCAATTGTGAAATTATAAAGAAATTATATTATATTTTATACTTTAATTTTTTTCCCGATCTGCAGATAAGCCACATGGCTTCATGAGTCTTAAATTAAGAATAAAATGTAAATTTAAAATTGTTCAATAAAAAAACAAGTAAAAAAAGCTTAAATTCGGCTGTACCGAATTTTTGAATACCCTTCACCAGTATCCTAAAAAGATGTTCTCTAATGTTTTTTATACAAATAATGTAAAAAACTTTTGAAAAAAAATTATGGAAGTGAAAAAAATTTTTTGAGGTGAAAAACCTTTTTTGGAGATGGAAACAAATTTTGTGGTGGAAAAAAATTTTAGTGGTGAAAAAAATTTTGTGAGGTGAATAGAAAATATTATTCACTTCTAAGCGACTGGTGAAAAATATGAAAAAATATATAATGTCGCTACAATGAAATTGTAAGGGTGGTCCAACCATAATACACGATGTTAATTGTGAGTCACACCTTTTATGAAAATGGGCGTTTAAATTAAAATGCACTTCGTGATATTTTTGGTCAGCATAATCGACCAAATGTGTCCACAATCGGGAGAATTGTGCGCAAATTTCAGCAAACCAAGTCTGTAGGAAATGTGAACACATCTCTGCATGCTCGCCCAGTTCGTTCTGCGGAAAACATTGCTATCGCGATAGTGTGGCATGAGATCGGCCAAGCAGTTATAGGCTTTTTACACTGAACAACATCTTTGTGAAACGCATGGAAGATGTTGAAAATGTGAAACAAGTGTTTACATTGGCAGCATCTTTCATCTTCCATCTGTTATTTATTCAGCTGTCAAAAAAATAAAAGAAAAAGACGCATAATTTTTGTTAAAAATAAAAAATGGATTTAGAAAAAGCATTAATCATTGGAGTAGTTGCTGCTTTGCAAGAGCAAACCCGAATTTTAATGCAGTACATTGAAATATTAAAGGCCATTCTGGAAGATGATGATGAAGAAGAATTTTTGGTAGACATAAGTATGAAATTCTTACATATGCCGCTCATTTTCCTTTATTGAATAATTTTTTTTTATTTTCTGCAATGTCAGTTTGCTAGTGATGGCACAAAGAAAATCGATTTTTTGTAATTTTTTAGTGATAACACTTAAAATAACGAAAGATGTAAGATGGAACAAAATGAGAAAGGATCATCTTTTGAAGATGTAGAATTTTTAGCCTGTATAATTCTTACAGGAAGATGTTAACATATTTGCAAATTGATGAAAGATGTAAGATGTAGCTCAGTGGAAAAAGTCGATTACCGTGAATGGTGTTCGCTATCGCGAGATGATAACGAACTTTGAAATTGAGGATATGGACCTGGACGATATGTGGTTCCAACAGGATGGTGCCACTTGCCTCAAAGCCAACGAAACAATGACTCTTTTGCGCGAGAAATTTAATAAACGTGTTATCTCACGTCGTGGCGATGTTAATTAGCCGCCACACTCGCATAAAGTTCTCATTGTATACAGTCGTGCTTTTTTAAAACCTGCATCGGGTATACAGTTTAGTTCTTAACGCACTCCTCTCTTTATTATATTAAAAACAATAAAAAATTAAATTTTTATACGGCAGTTTATTACCAAATAAATATTAGTGCAAGTCCTTAAATAATGGCGCCCTCCTCGGGAGGAAACTATTTCCAAAAAAACGAAAAATAACTATAACATTAACAACATATATGATTTTCCGAAATACGGAGAAAAACATAATACTACAAACCTAAAAAAACAACAATGTCCAAAATATATTGTTCTGAAAAGTAAAATTGCCGACAAACCTCTTCAAAATTTAAATATTTTTTTAGTGTCTAAAGCATTAGAAGCTATTACAAGTGAGCCAACGGAAAAAATTAGTTTTACCAGAGATGGTAATCTATTCTTACAAAAAAATGAGATTCAAGCAAACAAGTTCTTAAAAGCGACTACATTGCTCGGACTTTGTCCAGTTGAAAGTTACCTACACCCAACACTGAACATAATTAAAGGTGTTGTATTTGCTCCATCTTTAAAAGATCTATCAGAAGAAGAAATAAAAAATGGGCTTAAAGAACAAGGAGTAGTAGACAGTAAGAAAATAACCAAATTTCAAGACGGTAAAGTAAAAAACACACCATTACACATTCTTCATTTTCACGAGTATACACTACCAAAAGAAATTAAAATTGGCTTTCTCAACTGTAAAGTAGAACCTTTTATCCCAACTCCCTTACAATGTAAAAATTGTTTCAAATTAGGGCACACAAAAAAATATTGTACTGGTATTGAAATCTGTGGAATTTGTTCTTCAACTATTCACGACCCTGTACCTTGCACAAAAATACAATGCGTAAACTGCAAGCATGCGCATCGTTCAAACAATAAAAATGTCCCGTAATTCAACATCGTCAAGAAGTTTTAAAGCACAAAATAAAAGGCAAATGTACATACAAAGAAGCAACAACTAAAGCCCCAACAATAGAATCATACGATATACCTACTGAAGATCTAAAAACAGTAATTGAAGAAAGAGAGAAAAAAATTAACTTACAAAAAAACAACAACCAAAACAACAACCAAAATCCTACTAATTTAACAACATTAACATCTGATACAATAACAAACACTAGATCATATATAGAAGAAATTTTAAATAAAAGCAAAACACAAATAACTCCAACACCTACAAATTACAATACAGACAACACACAACAAACTCAAACATTAGGTATAAACATTAAAACAACAACAACAAACAACTTAAAAACAAACTCAAGAGAGTCATCTCGAGATAGATCAGGCAAACAACAACCAAACGCACAAATCACAAGTAGAAGATTTTCAATTGACGGAAGAGACCAAATGGATACCACAAGACCACACTACACTTTTCATTTTTAAAATTTATTTATGACAACAACATTTAACGGTCCGTTCCCTGGTGGAGCGGAGTGCTTTCACAGCTACGTGTAGATAACACCAGGAAATGGCAAACTTTTAAGAAACATCCTCATAAGGCAAATCTAGTTTTATACAAAAAAGCCAACGAAAAGTTTAGATTAGAATGCAAAAATGCGAAAGCTGCAAGTTTCAAAATCTTTACAGCTACCATATCCAGAGACACTCCACTATCTCTTCTATGGAAAAAGGTTAATATGATTTCCAGTCGCAGCACAACAAAGCCTATAGCAGCCATACAGACTAGCAACGAAATAATCACAGAACCAAGAAGTATAGCTAACTATTTTGCAAGTAAATGGTCAATTCCAACGACAGTAATTTCAGCGACAGTAATTCCAGCGACAGTAATTTCTCATTGGAATTCACCGCAGCCAAAAACACGGCATTAAGTTTCACAAACATCAAAGCTAACAACAACTACGCTAACAAAATTGAAAGCCAATTGACAATATGTGAACTCTTAATGGCTATTAAGAAGGTAAAAGGAACAACTTCAGGCCAAGACCGCATATGCTATTACATGATAAAACATTTAACTTGCCTTAGTAAAATAACTCTACTACAACTTTATAACAACGTTTTTGAAACTGGAAATATACCCTACTCCTGGAAAACAGCAATAATTACTGCCATACCACAACCTAATAAAAAGTTAACAGAATTTCCTGGTTATCGACCTATATCGCTGCTTTCCTGTCTATCCAAACTCATGGAAAGAATTATTGCTAATCGTATATCATGGTACATAGAAGCAAAAAAACTAGTTGCCGTAAACCAAGTAGCCTTTAAATCTAAACGTAGCTGTTCAGATGCTCTACTTCACATTGACTACTATGTCTCAAAAACCCTCTCATCCAAAAACCACACATCCATTTTAGGTATTGACTTTGAAAAAGCGTTTGACCGCATAGGTGTCCATGTCATATTGGAAACTTTGAAAGTCTGGGGTAATGGGCCCAAAGTTTTCACCTACGTAAAATCTTTTTTAACCGGCAGAGTAATTAAAGCGAAAGTAAACAATGTACTCTCAAACAACTACCCTTTAAACAATGGTATACCTTGTCTGTCGTACTTTTTCAAATAGCTTTTAACGAAATTAGCAAAATTATTGAAAAACACAAGTACGTAGATCACTGCCTTTACGCTGATGCTTTGTAAAAACAAGGATACTTCCAAAATAAACAGTTTATTTGAAAAAGTAGTAATCGATATCGAAAACTGGTCAAAAAATTCAGAAGCAAAAATCTCTTTGGAGAAAACATCTATATTGCATATATGCAAGAAACATAATTGTAATCCTTCAAACCTTACAATAAGAAATAATACAATACCTTATGTAACTAAGCATAAAATATTGGGAGTTATATTCGAAAAAAACTATACTTGAAAAACTCATATCTTAGAACTAAAAAAATCTCTCGTCTCCAAAGCAAATTTTGTAAGATACCTGGCCACCAGAAGTTATGCACATATAGATACAATTAAATATCTCGTTAAGGCATTAATTTTAAGTAAAATTGATTATGGGCTCTTTCTCTACGGTAACAGCGCTAAATCTAATCTAAACCACATCAAAACAATATACCACCAAACAATCAGAGCCAGTACGTACGCTTATCGGACAACTCCAATACAGATCTTAATTAGAGAATCTGGTCTGCCATCATTGGAACAAAAGATACGGGAAACAATTAACAGGTTACTACCAAAACTTCTTTCGTACAACAACTCAATTATAGATGCTGACGTTTCTAAGGCTGCGTCCTGTAAAAGAACTCCAAGATTACAATCAACTATATACAAATGTCTCAACAACAATATAATAAACTACAAACAAAAAATTTCTAAATTCAACACCACACATCTTACATGGACTTTTGACTCCAATTCTTGCGATATAAGGCACTCAACATATAAAAAACAAGATAAATCTAATAATATGTACATAACACTTTTCTACCAACTAATATCAAGATATAGAAATTCAGAATGGCAACATCTTTTTACTGATGCGTCAAAGGGTAATTACAGTGTAGCATATGCAGTGGTAAATCAAACCGGTGGCACATTAAGTACTAAAATATTATCCGATTTCTCTTCAATATTTACTGTGGAAGCGGCAGGTATTTTACAGGCAACAATTATCGCAATTAAATCCAAGAAAAAACCCTAATTCTTTCCGACAGCTTGTCAGTCATAACAACTCTAATTAACCTGGGAAACAAAGACTGGCGTTCTGTAAACAAAATTCGAGACCTATTAATAAGCCACAATGGTAAAATAAAATTAATCTGGATCCCTGGGCACGCTGGAATACATGGTAACTATCATGCTGACGCAGCTGCAAAACATGCATGTTTAGCTCCATTAATGATAGATCCATTGACTGAAAAACTTGATATTCGTAATTCAATTATCAATAAACTCAAACTACAGACCGTAACAGAAAAATCGAATTATCATCATCCTCACTATTCAACAATCAATCCTCAGTTAAAGATACCAACATATCCTACAAATCTGTGCAAAAATAAAATTAAAATATTCTCCCGTTTGCGCATGGGACACACAATCACCACACATCAACAACTTATTAACAGCAACTTTAACAACAATTGTGCATACTGTGGATCATTAGTTACAGTGAAACACATTTTATCAACATGTCCCAATTTAAGAAGCTTTCAAACCAAATACTTATCTAACAGTGGTCTAAATCTACTTAAGGAACCATCCATCGACAACATTAACTCTATTTTTAATTACATATCTAAGCTGAATATAAAAGACTGATTTAAATTTTAAAACAAAAAATAGCTGATGGCCCTGGCAGCCAGTGCTAGTAATTTGTATATATTAGGCTTATATTTATATAAGTAAAATATCATATTAAATAAATAAATAAATAATTAGCCGCCACGAAAAAGAAAAAGTTTACGTCAATAAGTCAAGAACAATTCAAAAGCTAAAGGATGAGATAATTCGGCAAATTAACGACATTGAACCTCAATTATGTCTTAGGAGTCATTGAAAATATGGACCATCGAATAGAGGTATGCCACCGAAGCCGAGGCGAGTATTTGGCCGATAATTTGATTCACACATAATTGTCATAGATCCATCTTGGCAAAAAAATATCAGTCGATTGTACAATTTTACGAGTTGTTAAAACTAAAGCGGGGGACTAGCCTTACTTCTGTGATAAACATCTTGGCAAATAAATATTAGATTCTTCTATTATAATAAAAAATATTAAGATAATTCTCTGAAATTTTTTTGTTTTATTTGCAATTAACATCGTGCATTATGGTCTGGCCACCCTTTACTACAGCAATTTGTATGGCAAATTTAGATGTACCTTTCATTATCACTCATAACTTTTTAACCGCTAGACCAAATTTTACTCATTTTCAATACCAATACTGCTCGGGAGGATGTATATTAATCTAAGTAAAAATGAGACCCCCGTTTGCGTCTTCGCGTCGTGATCGCCATTTCAACAGACAGACATCGCTAAATCGACTTAAAATTGCATAAGGATCACGAATATATATACTTTATGGGGTCTTAGACCTATATTTCGACATGTTACAAACGGAATCAGAAACTGTGGAGGGTATAAAAAAAAATTATTTTGCTGGAAAAAAAACTTCAAAGTTAAAAAAAACAAACTTGGAATAAAATAGATAGCTGGACTCAAATTAATAAAAAAAATTTGGCCCTCCTAATTAATTTATGGTAAGTAAACATACTTCATTTGCAAAATGTGCATTATTTGAACATATTTTATTTGTTTCAGACCAATTTTGTAATTGGTTCTTGCTACATCAAATATAAGCCAAAATAATTTTTAGATATGAAAAACTATGGTATAAGCCAAATAAGAAAAAAATACTAAGTAATCTTTATTGTCATACGGTGAGACTTAAAATAAATCGATTATATTACTTATAGATCAGCATTAATGACGCCCTACCAGCATTTAATGGCGCTCTACCATCGTTTAACATATTATGTCCTCAAATATATGTTATCAAAAAAGTAGAGTGTAAGATTTATTTGCAACTTTTAATATTAAATATGTAATTAATTATTACGTGAATAATAAATTGTTTACTCATAGTAGTGTTTTTTTATTATTTAAAAACTTATATACATATTTAAAAAAAAATTAGATAGCGTTAAAGATATCATAATAATAATAACGTTAATTATGTCATATTTTAATGGAATAGCGATAATTTAACGACAAATTTCTTTAGCTTTTGTTGTTTTTAATATTATATTAAATTAAAAATTCTAAAATTTCAAATATTTTTATGACAAATATTTTTGTTTACATTTAGAAACGCCAATAAATTCAAAATTTTAATTAGCTATATCTATAGTTTCGTTCGTTTACCCAATAATTTGTACAAATTTTTACTGGATGTCGTTCGTTTACACAAATACTCAGTAAACATAAAGAAAAAAAGAGAGAATAAAGTGATAGTTTGATGGTGAGAGTTCTTCTGCTGTCTGAAAATTTTTACTGGACAAATTATTGCCAGCAAGAATTTACAAGCAGAATAAACATATGATTAAAAAAAAAATGCGTTTAAATGTTTGTAAATACAAAATAAATTTTTTACAACTACGTTGTTTTATGCAAATGCAAAGCAAAAATATTGTTAAATGAATTATAGAAAAGATAAGAAAACCTTCTAAAATGTTTCTGCTTAAGATTTTTCAACAAGAATCCCCTTTTTTATATCGACCTCTTATACTTCATTTTTGCATTATATATAAGCTTTTAACAAACTTGTAAATTATTGCAAATTTTCCGTTCGCGTACTTTTTTAGAAAATTTTCATTTTGAGAGTAAATTTGTCTTACTCTTTGTAAGTTCTTACTGGACTTGACTGAGAAAAGTAAACGTAAAGTAAAGTTCATTTCATATCTACTTAAATTTCTATGGAATATTTATATAGAATTCGAAAAAAAGCCTATTGTCAAGAAATTAAAATAAATCAAATCGAAGGGAAAAAATTATTTTACATTGTTATAAGAAGAATTGAACTCATTTCACATTTTTTGGGTCCCTTCAAAATTTAAATAAAACATTTATATTCTTTGATTAAAAACATGGAAGCGTACAATTTCCATCCATTCTTCATGTCTGATTCATTCCGTTTTCTTATGTTGGTAATATTGGCCAAAAATTAAAATTTGTCATAATAAGCACATTCTGTGTTTGTCTTAAACAAAAGACTAAATTCCTAAGAGTTACAAACAAGCTTCAAGTGTGTTTTTACGGACGAAGTTGTCGATTTTAGCGCAATGGGATTAACTTATTTTAATTTGATAGGATGCCAGACCAGATTACAAGATGTTACAAATATAGCTGAAACAAATTGCTGCATTGCACTCTGCCCTCTAACTTGTAATTCAGCAAAATCTATTTCTTAAGAAAACATTTATAAGCATCTAAAGTTTACCTTATTTCACCAACATTTAAATCAAATTGATCATCCAATTGAAGACTTAAAATATTTGAATTGAAAACTTCTTCAGACAGTTCATAAATATGTAAACTAAATGGATCAATATGCAGAAGATTATCATGTGAATCATATAGTTTAACAATGGCTTCTATAGATTTAGTACGTTCAACACGATCAGGAGCTTCAACACGTACAGCACCAATACTAACAACCGAAATGGAGAGATGAGCTGGTTCATTCAACAAACAGCGATCAAGTAATTCAAGACGTGTCTGAGGCAAAAAGAAATCCATATGAAAATATAAATAGTTTCTGCTTATAAATTTTAATTCAACTTACATGACCAATACGCAGAGGTGTTACAATTAATTCCTTTTCTTTATCATCAAATTGAACTTGAACAATGCCGGCTTCGGATAATTGAAAATCATAAAAACCACTACCCAGAGACATGGGGATACGTTCACGTCTATTTTTAGCCAAATATATACTAATATGATCGGAAGGAAAAAATGTGGTGTTGACAGTCATAAAACGTATTTCATTTTCGATGACAGGTGTAAAAATTTCACCAGTTTTAGGCTAAAATAAAAAAGACAAACATGTATTTCTAATAATCCGATAATACTATTCAACACTTACATTCTTAATACCAAATGGTGGTTTTTCTGGATAAATATCTTGTTTCCTTAATACACCTTCATCATACGTTGTGACAATACCTTTAATACGGAAATTTTGTGCCACTTCATTAAGTGTTGTGACGAGTATATCCTTGCCTGGCAAACGTACACCTTCTAAAAATTCTTCCTCAACCTGACGATGATGCATTATGGCGCCGGTATGATAACGTTGGTCCCCAGCAGCAAATTCCCAATCAACAAACAATGAGGTAATATTCATTAATTTACGATTTTTAGCATCTTGTACTTCAATTTCTATTTCAAATTTGTCATCACGATCCTTCAGTTGCAATAGTGCATTTTTCATTTCCATAGGACAGGATGAACGCATTTGCTCCGTCGTATATAGATTCAAAAAACGGGGCTTAGCACAATAAACCTTAGTGACTATTGTTGAGATGTAAGGCTGAAAGTTGGGTGTTAATAAAGCATTGAATACATTAAATGTTACAGTTGTATCGCCGACTTCGCGACACAAAATTGTAAATGCATATAAATTATTTTGTGTATCAAATTCAATTTCCGATACACGAGCAATATTAGTATCATATTCTGTGCCCTTTGTTAGCTCGGCTTCTAGAGTGTAAATTCTTTGTGGACCATTTGAATAGATGACATTCCTGGAAGCACCAATTGGTAAAACTACTTGATTTTCAAGTGGATTTAAAATGGTCAAAGGCTCAAATACACTCAAAGTAACTTCATCTTTTAAAACTTTATCTTGAAATTTATATGACAGCCTCAGATGGGCTAGACCAATGGCGGTACTACGCAAACGTACAATTTGGCAAGCATTTGCAGCCATTTGCACCTCACCTAAATTATTATAATCAACTTGGAATATTTGATTGGAAAATTCAAAATCAAATATCAGGTTTTCACATTTTGTAAATGGCATCAGTGTTTTATTGACATATGCATACACTGCTACATGCAGATGGACATAATCTTTGAGTGCTGTTTCAAAATTATATTTTAAAATTTCCAATTTTACCGGTGGCACAAAGTACACATTAGCATGACGAATAATTTTTTGATTTTTAGCTAAAGCCACCTTAATATGACCATGAGCTGTTAACAGAGAACCGGTTGACATATCTAATATATCTTGATTACGTTTAGAATCAGTATCCCGTATTACGGTAGTAGCCAAGCCATTTTGATTTATATGCAACAGTCTTGATTGTTGTGACATCCAAATGTAGGAGCCATCGCCTCCCTGAGCTTGAAATTGTATTTTTTGTGTTTTTATAACATTTGGATCATAGGGCAAAATGACTTTATTAGGTTTCAATGTTAATTCACTGAAGATTTGTAATTCAGCTTCTGCCGTTAACTAAATTAAAGAAAATAATTCGATGTTGGAGATCAAATACATAGTAAGGTTATGTTTACACACTTACCTCCTTGAATGAGCCATAGACGGGTGTAGTGCCTTTTCTTATCGCTTCACCATTTATACGAGATCCATTTTTAGAACGTTTGTGTACCAGAAATAGCATTTCATCCAATTCGGAATTTACTGAATAACTTGAACCTAATGTTATTTTATGGTCATCACTGTAAATAAGAAAAAACAATCAATTAGGTTAGTGTTAGGTTTAGGTTGCAGAGGATGAATCGCTTTAGTTAGAATAAATTTCCTAAGAAAACCACTGGTTAACCTAAGTATAAACAGAATTTAACACAATCTGGAGGTGTTTTAATGCAAATTTAAAAAAAAAGTAAAAGTATGGATAGTGTTAAATTAAGTTTAATTTTAGATTAGTTAGTTGACCTAAAACAAAAAATTATAATCACCCATACAAATTTTCACAAGGCCCTAAATGTGTTCCGAGACACAAATACAGTTTAAATTTTTGTACCTCCCAAATTAAAAAGTTGTCAATCGTGGTCTTTATAAAATCCTTAACGGATTTGGATTGGAAACGAAATGGGATTCTGTAAACGCTTTATAAAATTAACGCAAGTGATATTAGAATGTCGTTATTTAATTTTTTCTACGTTTCTGTTTTAGGAAACTATTGATCTCCAGAATCCAATTCCGTCTCCAAGCCAATTTTAAATGAGTTTCACTTTGTATTTTTCAAGGGACAGTATGATTGGATAACTTTAAATGAAAATCAAAATCAGAAAATAGAAGTTGAAGTTTCAGAGGAATTTGATCCAAAAAAGTGGGAAGTGTGAAAGTTTTGTAATTCTTATCAATATTGTCAACAATATCATTTTAAATGATCTAAATGAGATGAACCACCAGGAAATATGGTGATAGAAATAGTCTCATTGTCAAGCTAACTAGATAGCAAGTAACCATTGTATTTATTAATTGAATCAACCCAATAAAGGTTTTTTGCATTCAAATCTTCACCCAAAATTAATCCATAAAAATTTTTGAATGGTGATTTAGCACCAACGAAAGACCACAAAAAATAACCTGACGACTAGAGTTGCAAGAAAAATAAATAAACCAAAAATAATTTTTTAAATGCTACCAATAATTGAAATATGGTGTTCTGGAATTCACTTTCACTAGTTTTTTTTACTAATTGAATTCGCCAGATGGTTAGCAGGCGAAATCAATTAGTATGTGATTTTGTTGTTGTGTCTGTTTATAAAGGAATAACGTTACTGACTGATTCATTCAACATCGCCATGCCCAAACCGCTGAAGCTAGTAAGCTTAATAGTTCCCCATCCGGCGTAGACACCCGCTGAGACGGCGTTTGTGGAAATTCCCAACTCCTTTAGCTAGAAACTTGAAATATGAAATATGCTTCCCTTGGAGTATGTGCTAACTTCTTGATAAGGTACATTTTAGAATTTTGGCCAGTGAAGTGGTAAAAAATGGGGGTTTAAAGGGCGAAAAGAAACCATTTTCTTACTGTCCCTATTTTTATTCACATTCGACTATAGGAAATTATAATACTTTTCAATGTTGTTTTTTTCAATTGCAACAACAAAGTTTGAATTGTTGCTTAAAATGAAGATTTGTTGTTGTATTATAATCTAAAAATAATATTGTTAGTTTCTTTCCAAAATGTATATGTGTTTTTTTACTTCAAATTTGTTGCATGCAAGTGTCCCTATTTTTTCGCACATAACTGTATATATAAAATCCAAATAGGTGGGGCAGAAAAGGGTAAAACTCTCCCCCTTGACGGCATGCCAAAACCACTGGAGTTGGCAAGTTGAAATTTGGCATATCGGTTCTTCCTCCAGCGTAGATACACACACGGGGAGAGGCAAAAAGGAGAAATCCCCCTCTTAACGGCCTGCCGAAATAAATAGAAAACTAAAATCTAAATTACGAGTTACCTAGGGTATGGGCTAATTCAATGATACGATTTAGAATTGTAGACAGGATTGTGAAAATATGGGGGTTCAAAGGACGAAAATTCTACGACTTTACGGCGAGCCCAACCCACTACACCCAGCAAGTTGAAATTTGGTACGCAGGTTGCTTCTCCAGTGTAGACAATAGCTTGTAAGGAACCTCCGGTTAGTCCCGGCTTCTTACATTAACTAAAAACAACATTAATTTCACAGTTTATTTAACACTTTCATTTACATTCAAATTAATATTTATTCCTTGGTTTTTTGGCCTGGCCGCCTAGCGGTTTATCTGATATGTAGTTTATATTATAGTGTGAACTCTCTATCTCTCCTGACTTTTTCTCCTGCTCCTAAGCTGGAAGGATAGGAATCCAACCTTCGGGGATGGTAATCCTCACCTTAATCTGTGTCGAATGGATATTCGACCCTTTTCCTTCTGGTTTAAAACCTGGACCTCTCCTCTGGACCCTCTCATTATGCTCTGGATGTCAATCCGGCAATTGACGGATTTAATCCGACGCTACCTTTGTCAGATGGAAATCCAACACCCTATATCTTCACACTTGTATTTTTTTCTGACCAGATCTTGCCATCTTGCCGGCTGCCAAACTAAGACCTCTTCATCCTTCTTCTTGTAGTTCCTGTAGTTCATCTCCTGTAGTACATCTCTTGTAGTTTCCCTCTTGTGGTTTCTCTCTTGTAGTACATCTCTTGTAGTTTCTCTCTTGTTGTATTACTTTTCTTCTGAATTTCTCTCTTGTAGTTCCCCTTTGTGGGTTCTCCGGTAGTTTCTTTCCCTTCTGCGTATTCCCGTTGTAGTCTTGAAATGGATCCGTTTCCCGTATGATGGATAGGGATCCATTACCAATGTGATTGATAAAAATTCGTCCACAGTGTGATGGATGATAACCCGTCCCCAGTATGATGGACGGGAGTCCATCCCCAGTGTGAGTGAGAATCCGTACCCAGTATAATGGATGGGAATACATTCCCGATGTGATGGATGAGAATGCGTCCCCAGTATGATGGATGGGAATCCATCCCCAATGTGATTGATTGAGATCCGTCCCCCAGTGTGATGGACGGAAGTCCATCCCCAATATGATGGATGGGAATTCATCCCTAGTGTGATGAATGGGAATCCATCCCCAGTGTGATGGATGAAAATAAATCCCCCTCTCCCCTTGGAACAAACAAAACAATTCTTTATATACTCAACGTTTTTTAAAACATAAAATATACTGCATGTGAGCACAAATTTTTCCCAATGATTTGCGTCGTCACAAGCTAAGACGGGGTTTTGCAAAATCCAATGGGGAGCAGCTAGGAAGTTGAAATTTGTTACATAGTTCCAACTCCGGGGTAGACATGCACCTAAGATTTTAGGAAATTGATGCGGGGAGGTGCAAAAAGCAGAAATCTCCCCTTTAACTTAGTAAAAAAAAAGGGTTGGACTAAGCTAGAAACATAAAATTTGTGCTATCTGGAGTATGGGCATTTTACATTTTAGAATTTTGGCCTGGAGAGTGGTAATAATAAGGGTTCAAAGGGCGAAAGGTCTCCCCCTTAAAAGCCTGCCAAACCGCTGGACCTAGGAAGTTGAAATTTACTATGGGGGTTCCTCCTCCAGTGTAGATAACAGCTAAGAGGGGAAACGAACGAAGGTCACTACCCAATAAACTTAGAAACGATACAGTATCATTAAGGATATTATATTTTTTAAAATATATACCATTTGATATCAAAACAAATTTTTAAGTTTTGAAACGAAATTCATTTAGTAAAAAAAATAAATATAGGAATTAGTTTACATTTTTAAAAACGCATTATGAAAAAGACATATTATATTTTAAAGGCAATTCATAACAAAATGTTGTAAACTGTTTCTATAAGAAATCTTACAAATTTGAATCTTAATTGGTGCGTATGTGGGCTCATTGTGTACAAATGGATTTTTTAAGCAAGTGTTCCTGTAGAAGAACAAACAGATCTCAGATGGTGTGTTTTAATTTTAATGTATGTATGTTGTATTTATTGCTAATTTTGTTTAATAATATTTTAAATTGTATTTAAATAAAGTTAAATATCATAAAAATAATATCATTATTTACGATTATCGCGCTTCCCGTTATTTTTGCTATAATAATGATATCGTTATTTTATGGATAGATGTCACTATCGAAAGTGTTATTTTCTCCACAGTACCTATTATAAATGTATGCATGAATTCATTATCGGGCAAACTTATCATCTTAATGATATCGAAATTATATCGAAATAATCTCGTTCGGATGGTTGGGTAGTACACATATGTCGTTATTGATATCATTCTGTTGCAAACATATCATCGAAATATTGTTATGGTATCAAAACAATTTTTACAATATTTACAAATTCCATTGTTTGTTCTTATTTTTACTTTATTTATTTAATATCAATACAAAGAAAACCTATTTAAAACAAAAAAATTATTTACAAAAATGACTTACTGTGTATATAAATCAACAGCTATTTCATGTTTTTCTCCTTCGACGGTAATCCAGTTATTATATGGCAACAGACTCAAACCAAGCTTCTTAGGATTAGCCACTGTAATACGAGCACTGGGTGCTGATGTTTTCGTTAGTTGATTATCTCCGACATAACTGCCATCATTTGGAACATTACGATCGCGTAGGACAACCATTGTACGACCAACTTTAAGACCAGTTGCCGTGGTAGATTTGATACTGGCAACATTAACATCATCAATTTCCAAAAAGTATTGATTATTAAGCGAAATCTCTTGTAAGCGGCCCATTTTCAATTGGAGTATACGAAAGTTAACGGTATCACCAGCTAACATGTAAACATCGGAAGGTTCTATAATTATATTGGCCAAAATATTGATATAAACCGTGAGAGGTTGTACATGAGCATACTCGGGATACGGAAAATTAACAGTGACCTGAGAAGATATACAATTAAATAATATTATTGAATTAACATATTAATCACCATCTTACCTTTGCTGTCCCTGTATTTATACCCTCTAACAATATCATATGACCCTTAAGACCTTGTGCTTCAAATTTTTCCAATCCCGGTGGTACTTCATGATAGGAACTTTCCGTAAATGTTAAAAATCTCAGGGCCGGTGACCAGTTTTTGCTATCTTTGTTCAACGATGAAATTGACCAATTGAATTCAATGCCTTCCAATGTTGTAAAAGCATTTCCCTGAGAGTCTTCCGCATGAATAATAAATGTTTCTGGTGCCTCTTCTAAATACAATTGCCGTGTGGTTGTAACAACACTTAATTTATCAATGACATCTAATATGACATCGCAACGCAATGATTCTCCAGTAGCTGCTTCTTCAGCTAAGACTATAGCTGTATTGCGTCTGCGTTCACGTGACAAGACTGTCACAGTTGCCTGAAAGGAACATTCATTTTCGGTATCTTCATAGAGAGGTGTAATCAAAATTAAATCCTGCCGAGAAGATGTCCTGTAAAATAAAAGCATTAAATAAGTTTTAAGGTTACAAAATATTATACCGCCAAAACTGCCCATAGGCAGCTGCTTACTTTTCGTACTTATGCTTTCTTATAGGAAAAGCCGGTATAAACACAACAACAACATAGAATAAAGCAGCAATATTGCAAAAAAAAACTCACCATTTGAAACATCCCTTTTCTATAACTTCCAAAGTAAAATTTATGGAAATTTTATCAAATATCGGTAGGAGAACTCTTGGATAATTTAATTTTGTTGCTCCTGAACATTTAAAATTACAAAAAACTAGTAAAACTAAACACAAAAGTATTTTAATTAAATCCATAATACGCGTGTTATTGTTTCCTCATGTACACTTTTGCACGCTATAAGAAAAATTGACAGCTGTTTGTATTAAAACAACACAGTTGCAAAAAAGAGCGCTAAGCATAGAGGGGAAGGAGTTCTTAAAAGCAGCAAATGTTTTCCGTTGGTGATTTACACAGAATACGATGAAATCAATTTATATCGCCAAAACTACTCTAGGCTAAAGAAATGCAAATTACAAGTTGCATTTGCAATCCCGGGTGTGAATGCTAAAAAAATCGCGCAATGTTTTTCTTAACAAAAATGGCTATTACAAAATCACCAAATAAACAACGCAAAGAAATAGCTTTTTAGGTAAAATTTATGTAATACAAGATGATCATCGTGTGGAGTTCATAGTACAAATCGAAAATCGGGCGATATTTTCAAAAGAAAATAATTTGTGGTACATTCCCAAGACAAGGTCTCTAAGAAAAGTATGGATACATGAATCAGGCTTCTACTGTACATTTACTGTCCGTAAATACGTACCTGTTTGAGATTGTACGAAAACGGAACGTATTATAATATATAATAAGAAACAATACGTTTTGACTCCGTTTTGGTGTGTCCGTTTCTTAATCGATTTTCATCAGTTGAATTCGTTTTGTTGCCAAAAACAAATACTTAAAAAATATCTGAGATTATTATACGGGACACACGCTAAGGTTAAGAAAAATTATTAGAGTAAGGTCTCTTACATTGAAAGTCTTTACCACCTTCACACAGCGAAAACAACTTGAAATTATATCCATGTGGTAAATATTTATGCAGTTTTGCAAATAAAAATATTGGCTAACAGTTTATAATAGATTTTTTGAAAAATATGTCATATCGTAAATACCACCAATTAAATCTAAATAAAAATCTTGTTTTAATTGTTCGTGGTTTTCAATTGGACACAACCGCAGTGACGGATATAAATGCTAATTGTGCTAGAGATGAATATAGCATTTAATTTAATATATCAAAGTTTTGTTAATTTTTTTTCAAAATCTTTATAAATAGATTTATATAAAAAAAAAATAAAAACTGATATTATATCAGCTGTCGAACCGAAATCTCGTAATTGCAAGTGCAAACGCTCCTAGATTTCGGAGGAGATTTTTTTAGCGAAATCTCGAGACATAATGCTAAGTATAAATGCAACTTAAGAGAGTTTACTCCAAATAGTCATCTGTATTTCTTAAATTTAGTGCTCGACCCGTCTAATAATAATCACAGACATTTTTAAGTATTCGTTTGTGACCGCAAAACGAATGCGAAAGCAACGGAAGAAGAAGAACTGACGGTACAGTAACGGATACATCAAAATTAAGTCAAAACGTATTGTTTTCGAATAAACAATTATACCGTCCGTTAATGTTCCGTTTTCGTACAAGATTTGACGGATACGTATTTATGGACCGGAAACGTACAGTAGAAGCCTGATTTATGAATACGTACGTAAAAATGTTTTGTTTATTACGTATTTTTGTTATGTAAAAACGGCTTAAAAACATATTTCCTGGTAACCCTATAAACTTTGACAGTCCTCTTTTAGTTGTTTTTGAAAAAAGAACAATTTCAATCAAAGTTAACAAATTTTTAATTATAATTGTAAATAAACTATTAAAATGTCCAGCAGCGAAAACGAAAATACGGATAAAGATGACGCCAAATCATTGAAAACTAATAAATTTACTATTAAGAAAATGAAAATTATCAAAGAAATGGAGCCTCATATTTTGTATGAATACATTGAAAGTCTTCATGCCGTGATAAAAAAACATGAGAAAAAATTAAAAAAATATAGAGAAAAAATGCAAAAATTGGTAAAAGTTTTTCAAAGAAATACAGTTTATGCAAACCTTTTAACCAATGAAAAGTAGTTTTAACAAATAAACCGTTGCTTAAGGAAGTTTACTGCCATAACTCAAAAGTTTTTTTTGTATTGTAGTTAGAAGTTATTGTGCCTTAAAGAAAATTGTAGCAAATTTAGGAGAATTTTCAAGAGTATTTTTATACTGAGACTAGAATCCAAATAATGGATAAAGTGCAATTAATTGGGCGTTCCTAAAAAAAGCTGAAGTTTATTTTTTCGAGCGCCCTTCGAACAAATAAAAAAATATATTAACCTCTGAAATTTTATATATGGTTGTGGACCCGATAGGTCCAAACAACCGAAACACCCAAAATGGTAGACATGACGACTCATGAAATTTTCTCATGATTAGAAAAATCCCTTTGTTTTATTATCCCTAGTCTGGCCACCATTTAATGTACTAAACATTAAGTACTCAACCCAGCAAAATGAGACATTATCAAGTAATGAAGGAAGTATGTAAGTAGCACACAGTTATCAAGTTACTTTTTGTAAAGAAATAAGTGCTGACTTACAATAGTAAATTAAGTAATAATAATGCTTTGAATTTAATAATAATAATGCTTTTGAATTTATTAAAAATCTTGCATTTTAAAATATAATTTTATATACAACGATTAATAAATTGCCGTTCTATAGAGAAAACACAACTTTTTTGGTAAATTTTGATTTTATTAGGCAACATAGTCTACTTCAAGATCGATAAAATCTTTTCAGCGCTTCTTTATCATTTGCATACCTTTTTTCAAAGAGCATTTTTTAGGTAAACGAATAGGTAACAGTCCCTGGGAGTCAGATGAGGAAAATAGGGGGTGTTGACCTATTATCACATGGTAATCCACATGGCAATCTCCTGCCTGCTGGCGAATTTTCATTGATTTTTAATAATAGTCACACTTACCATTTTAGCCGTGTTTCGATTTTTTAGACCTTTTAATTTCAGAGGGGGTGATATACAGTGAGCAGCAAAAGTCTTGCTATCCCGGTCAAAATAAAAATCTCCCCAAATTCATCAAAAACTACATAACTGAAAACGCGATACTTATTTCTTATTTTGTATTCACATGTATACTACCACAAATCAAAAAAAAAAAAATCACTTGTTTAGCTAAATAAAACTCATAAAAGTTGTAGACCAATATAATTCCACATTTAAGAACAGAATAAGTCATAAAAACGGTCTTATATTTAACCTATAAAATTTTATTGCAAAACTGTTGGCGGTACTTTCCAAATTTCGAAGAAGTATTTGTTAATGACAAGAAGTGAAGTCAAGTAATTTTTTAAAATGTCGAGAAAAGAACTAGCAATATAAGAAGGACAAATAATAATCAATAGTCTCGAAATGCGTAAATCACACACAGTGCAAAAAGTTATAAATGAGTTCCAAACAGAATTTAAAATAATCCACAAACAGGCGGTCCACTAAAGCTTAATAATAAAGATGAACGAGAAAGCACCATTCAAAAGTGCACCTAAAATATCTTAAGAGTTGAAGGAATCATTGGGGAAACTGTTTCTGCATACACGATTCTTAGGTGCATTATGTTGACAGATTACAATGCTCGTACTGCTCTTCAGAAGCCGCAAGTTAGCGAAACACAGAGAAAAAAAGTCAGCAGCCGGTTTAGTGTTCATTGAGGAGGCGATGTACATAACAGTTGACATGAAAATTTTGAAAAACTGAATATTCGTGATGGTTATTTTGAAAAGGACAATGATCCTAAAGAATACACCAGCTGACGTTAAGATGTGGATGGCATATAAAACAACACATCGCACTTGTAGCTCTAAAGGGGGTCAACTCAAAATTTTTCAATTTTCAGTAGAGGCAAAAACCTTCTTTTTAATATTTATTATAAAATTTAAAAACAATTATGTCATTGTAATAAAATGCGCACAAGAAGTATACAACAGTAGTTTTTGCAATTTTTTAAGTGATTATCGAAATATAACAAGTTTTTTAAGTTGTTACTCTTTATCTGAAATTTGTTCATTTATTTAATGTAAACCGTTATGACATAAATACAGGCACAACATAAAATATTTCCCTTTAGTTTAAACAAAACTGATATGAATTGAGCTTAAATTTTGGGACAACTCAAAATATTTCTCTTTACTTGAAACAAAACTGATACGAATTGAGCTTCCATTTAGCGAGACTTGAGCTTCCATTTGGGGAGAAGCTACTCTTATATCACAAAAAGGGATATAACTGTATTTTTTTGTGGGAAAGACTAGAGAAAATTATGTAAGATTTTTACAGCGGGTAGATATGATCAGTGATCATTGATCACTGTATATCGTTTTTTTTTTTTTTTAATTAAAAATTTTGACATATCCTACTAAGTATACGGTAAAGCAATACAGTTCAAAAATCACAAAATTTTTATAAAGTTTTGTTATTTTTTAAGGGTAACATGACTTTTGCGGTGCAAAAATACGTATGACGTTACTATGATCTCTAATTTTTTTTATTTATTGTTAAGGTATATAAGTGAAATATTATTTTGATTTGTTAGTAAATGCAATCTGGTTTTCGAAAAAAATTCATGTGGAACTGCAGTAAACTATGTAATAAATAAGTGGAAGAGTATTGAAAAAAAAAAAAAAATAAGAAAATTATAGCAATAATTTTAGATTTTAAAAGGGCATTATAAAATTATTTATGTACGGTGTACAAGGTATTGAAGTTAAATGGTTTAAATCATATATTGAAAATAAAAGAAAAAGTACTAAAGTAAATGGGTTTAAATCAACAACAATGAATAATAATTTGTGAGTTCCCCAAGGTTCCATTTTGGGCCCGTTATTATTTATTATATACATAAATTATATGCCAAACAGTTTGAAAATATGTAAAATACTGTTAATACTTACAGAAGAGGACACTGATTAACAGTGTAGAAACAACATGATACACGATATAAATAATGTAAACATATAGCTTTTAAGATAAATAAACTAAAATTGAATAAAAATAAAACAAAATAAATGGAAATAAATATGACTAGCGAAGCAATTTTTTAAATTAGTGATGAAATAATTGAGAAGGTTAACCATAGAAAATACATCGGCTTTGTAATAGAATTAAAATTCAAAGAACACATAAAATACAGTTGTAAAAAAATTGGTAAAAATTGGATTTTTTAAAAGAATCTGCAATAGGTCTGCAATAAACTGCAATAAATATACACAATACTATTATCAAACCTCATTTTAAGTTTGGCTCCACAATTATCTATACGTGTTGTTTGGAATCACAAATAGAATGCAGAAATTACAAAATAAAGCGATGCGAACAATTCTTAAATGTAATCTATATACACCGATTTCAATGGTGCTGGATTCAGTTAAATGGCTTTGTGTAAAACAAAGGTTGGAATTAAATAATCTAAATTTTATACAAAAAGTTAAATCTGGAGATGAGCCGGAATATTTATTTGAACAGATAAAATATGTAGGAGATGTACAACCATACAAACTGAGAAACTTTGAAAACTTCAGGCTAAAGCGAGTAACATCAACGGCGTTGCAACGATCACTATTCTACAAAGGGTTTCAACTATTTAACACACTAGCGAATAATTTAAAGACAGAAAGAAATAAGAATATATTTAATACAATTGAAGCGGAGCCGCGAATAAAGTTTAAGCGACAATTTTTAAAAAAATAGTTTTTTTCCAGATTACCGTTAGAATAACTCTCTTTTATGACTTAAAAATTAAATTAGGCAAAACTATGCAGGATTTCCTTATCAAAATGCAATATAAAGAAGTCAGTCAGTGGGATACACCTACAAGTTCTAAAACGTTTTTTCGATTTTTCAACAATTTTAATTTTGTCGCTTACAACGTTATTCGCGGCTCTGCTTCAATTGTGTAATTTTTGTAAGAAATAATGGTATTTAATAAGATTATAAATGTTTTAGTATTGTACACAAATTAAATTCATAAAGCATTTCAAAATACTAATAAATAAATAAATAAATAAATAAATAAATAAATAAATAAATAAATAAATAAATAAATAAACAAATAAATAAATAAATAAATAAATAATTAAATAAATAAATAAATAAATAAACAAATAAATAAATAAATAAATAAGAAAAAAAGTATATAAGTTAACACATTGAATAAAAATAAGTGTCATATCTTTTGTTACGTATTTTTTTAAAAATAACGAAAGATTTTTTATTATAGCTAGGGTACCATGACTTTTGCTGTACATATATTTTTTTTGAGGGATGCTCGAAAATTTGAACTTTTCCCTTTTTTTTTCCAAAATTTTATTTATGCAAATTTTATTGTTCCAAGGCTTGCCATTTTAGCACTCATTAGCACCTAAAATGTATAAAAAGGTGCTAGCTAGTTTAGATCTTTTTAAAAAAAATATCAAAAAATTTTAGCACTTTTTTAAAAATTATACAAAACGTCCTAAAAAATCTATGTTTGAAAAGATACAAATTCTTTGAATATTGTAGTTTTTTTTTGTCAAATTGGCCTAATATAATATAAAGTTCACATTACATTATTGAAAACCAAAATCTGATATATGTATTGGTACGTTCGTAAATGCAGAAAACTTGCGCATCACTGCGGCAGTTATGCCGATTTATGTTGCTGATGCGTGATCATCAGTTGCAAATGTTTTGCTACTGCTCAACAACTGCACAGTTTACTTTTTAGAACGTTTTGCAAAAAATAAAATTAACATATATTATTGAAAATCTTGATGGTAAAATGAAAACTTTTTGTTAACTTATAATAAAAAAAGAATTAATAGAAAGATGAAACGACTTTTGATTATTAAAAATCAATTAAAATGCAAATGAAGACTGATTTCGCAATATTGCATCAGAAACTTTAATGATGCCATAGTTGCAAAAATTTGCGGCAGCACTGTCAGTGCTGTCAAGTGATGCTTTTTTGAACGTTTTACTTTTATTATGCTGCAGTGATGCGCAACTACTACATTTACGAACGTACCCTATACTACATTTAAAGCATTTAATGTGTGTTAACCTTTATGTATTTTATACTGACATTATTGCCCAACTGTTATAAAAAACTCGCAATCTGAGATTCTGCAAATAGCAGCCAATTTACACGATACTTTTTTTGCATGAAATTTTGCTTGCATGTCTTGTTTAATGGCGAACAAAGTAAAGAAGCGAGCGGGGTAACAAAATAAGCACGGTATTCGTTTTTTGTGCATATTTTTGAAATTTCTCTTTGCACACATTTGTATTTTCTTTTTCCGCTTCATTTACATAAGCTTTAAGAAAGAAAAAATTAAAAATGTTTAAAACCAAAACACTAACTCTAACGAATCTAAGTTTTTTACGGAAAGAAAAAGGACAATGAAATGTTCTCGATATGTATGTTATAATCAGGGTTCAGAAGAATACAAATTTAAACACTTCAATTAATTTTAAACATTCATGATAAATTGTCATGAATGAAACTTGCAAATTTTTTTGTTTTAAGCATACATTCGAATATAATTAGCTAAGATTTTTTTAAGCACACATAAATGAAGACATTTGTTTTTTTTTTCTTAATTCGTGTTACGAAAATGGCCCTTTTACTATTTTTATTACCGCAGCAGATTAATATTCTAACAGCAAAGTTAAGCAAAGCTTTATAAATCATTGTTTATGAATGTTGGCATAAAAAGTAAAATTTATACATAATCGTATTTTTTTTAAAAAACTTTGTAACTTTTTTGTTTATGAATAAAAATATATACTGTAAGAGACAAAATTTCATGGATTTTAAAAAAAATGTTTATCGTTTAGAAAAAAAATGGAAATTAGGAAACCGAGATTCCAGAAGTCACTTCTAAAATTTGACGTCGGAGTCAAAAGTGATCAAAGTAGAAAATGTAGCTGTTGCCATTCTAAGAACAATAATATAATAAGAATGATTTATAAGAACAATAATATATATAATGATAACGTTACGATCGGACTATAAATAGATGTACAGGAAACAAAAAACTAAAAGCGCGGAGTCAAGGGGCGTGGCAAACAAATTTTTTTTGAGATCGTCTTTACATTTTTTTTAATTCTAGGGGGTGACCGGCACATTTGGCCCCGAAGAGATAAATATTTCTCGTCTTATTCCAAATTTCAGTTTTACTTTGAGGCACCGCCCACTTGAAAATACCAGTGGCAGACAAAAAAAATTTTTTTTTCAAGTCAGCTCATAAAATTGTACATTGAAATAAAATGAGTGCTATGCCAGTAAACTCCATTTGTTCCCAACCGCGTGTATTAAAAATGGTTGCATTGACTGAAAGATAAATTGTAGATTATTTGATAAATCAAATTTTAATAACTATTTCTTTTTATGGCAGATCCAACAAACTGATGAGGTAAAAGACACACGAAAGAGGCCAGCTTCTGATTTAAAAGTTGAAGGGGAAGCATCCATCAAAACAAGTTATAATTTATGTGAAAAGGAAAATGTTACCCAAGAGAAAGCCGAGAGTGAGTACAAAATATATTCTATAACACTGATACACACCAATGTTATCACTGTACAATATCAGATCATTTTAAAATTGTTCTCTTGAATTTACATAAGAACAAGTTGAGTTTAATTGCGATTCCCCGTGTTTATTTTTGTCCCTGATAGTAGGGAAGGGTAGGTTGAAATGGACAGTGGGATGAAGTGAAAAAATATTTTTCTTTATTACATTTGTGGCTATTCTATAAAGCACTTGTGTCTATTGCTTTTTATTTAAGTAAAATTTTATAATATTCCAGTTTTGTGCAAAGTCGCAACAAATCAATAATAAGTGCCCATGATTTTGTTTCGGGGGGCCCAAAACATATTTTCTAATTTTTTTTTTAAATGTGGTATATCTTAACCTAATTTTTTTAACCTATTTAAAACAAATTTTACAAAATTCATATAAAATTTGTATTTAACACTTATTTATCACATTGACTGGGATCTAATGTATACATTTAATATCGAACCCAAAAATTAATGCGACGATTTTTCAACATAAAACTGCCAAAAATTTTGTCTGTGTCTACCTCTTCACGATGTACAGACATTCGAGCCAATGCAGAAAGTCTTACGTCGCCTATTGAATTTCTTTAGTACGTTTTCATTCTTTTTGTGTTGAAAAGCTTCCTTACCGCTTTAAGATCATTTTCACAAAAAACTATAAGGCTACAAATTTCTTTTGACGAAACGTCACATTATCGTGACAGGAAAATTTATTTGTAATACTTAAGATTATTTCATCTAAATATGGAATGAATAAGACTGATCTGTGATATTCCGTTGGATCAGCAGTTTGTAAATTTGAACAGTATTTTTGTATTCTTACCCGTCTTGGTAACTCTGGTTCAATATCATACAGCCTTACGATTTCAGTAGTCTCCAATAATAAACTCCTCAGCATTTCTGTGCATCGAATTCAACACACAATTAAATTAAATTCAATTAAAAATGAAAAATGGCCCCAATTTGTGTGAAAAAATTTGGGGCCAAATTGCATTTTCATTAAATTTTAATTTCTTAGTGAACATTACTTATTAGGAAAGAATAATGATTGATGGAACGCGTTGACGATAGTCATAAAAAAGTGATTATTATACACCGAAGAAATGGAGTGTATTTTGTTTTTTTTTTTTTGTTTTGTGGGAAAAAATATAATAGTGGCTCAAGAAATGACTTTTGAAGATAAATCAAGATATAAAGACCTCGCGAAATATGTTTGCTGGCATAAAATTGTGTTTTTCATTCATTAAGAACAAAAATAATTCTTAACAGGTTTCAAAATTGCCAAGCTCTAAGACGCAATATCATGCAAAACCATTCACTCTAATATTTTATAAGATCGTCGGATGCTACAACAACCGCATATTGGAAATTTATGGCTCTTCCATTTTTATCAGTAATTTCAAGTTATGTTGGCCCAAGTAATTTTAGTGTTTGTAAGGGGTACATTCGTATGTTATTGAGCCCATGCAATATAATTGCGTATACTGCTGTGCATAAACATCATATTTGGGGTTATTTTTCATTTCTTCAAATTGGGGTAATGAAAATATGCCCAAACTTAATTTTGGGGCTAATTTTATTTTGGTTGGGGTAATTTTTCATTATATTTTTAGGGTTAATTTTCATTATTAAATTTTGGCCCAAAAATGGAGCTTAATTACATTTTAATATTGGGGTCATATTTCTTGGGGCTATTTTGCACAACGCCACCATGAATTACATCGAATTTTTAAAAATAAAAAATAGCACAAATATCATGGGAACGTGCAATAGCCACGTGAAAATTTTTACTCAAATCCAACAGACATTTCAAAAACGATTAGATTGTTTTAAAAACTTTTGAAATGACTCCAAATGTTATTTATAAAGCATCAATTAAAATTTAAAAACACCAAATTAAATAAAATTAATAAATATTTTTTGAATTTTAATAATTTTTTTAATTGCGTTTTGTATTTTTTAAATTTAATTGATCTTTTTAAGTGTCAATTGCGAATTTTCGAGTTTTATTTAAAAATGTTTGAATTCAAATTGTGTTCCCTTATCGGAATTTTTTTTCAATTGTCATTTTTGGGCAGTTTTGTCTACATTTATGGATAATTTTCTTATAAAAGGCTTTATTTTTATATCTCTGTACCTATAACTACTTGTTTTCTTCATGGTTGGCATTCAATACCTTTTCATAATAACGGTATTTGGCTACCACAGCCACTTTAAGACCGATATGAAAATTTTAAAATGGCGATTCTTTTTGTATAACCGGGTTTATTGGGCTATTTTACCAGTTTAATTTTTAAATATCTTAAACTATCGTTAAAATGTCGCTGAACTACCGAAACACCGATTTATAACGGTATTTTGCAGATATAACAAAATGTAAAAGGTAATATTATGAAATAAACCCCGTGATATTAGAAGACACTTGTCACTATTCGAATCGCAGTTTTAAAATTTTAGTGTTGGTATTGATCAGAGTGTAGTAGACAACTACCGTTATAATGAAAAGGTATTGCTTACGAACCATGGTTTTCATATATTGTCTTCGACGGAACATGAAATATATCAATTATTTTGTATGCCCTACTCTACTTTTACTAACAAACACATAATTTATATTGTAGCTTTTGTTGTTTTTAATATTTTATCAAATTACAAATAGAAAAATTGCAAATTTTTTATGATAAATATTTTTGTTTACATTTAAAAGAGAAAAGCTAAGAATTTCTAAGACTTGGCAGCATTTTTATACATTCTTAATTTTTAAGTAACTATATCTATAACTACTTAGTAAGGTATATCTACTTAAATTTGTATGGAGTATTTATATAAAATTCGAAAATAAAATATTTTCAATTTTAAATAAATATGTTTTGATATAAAAATAAACTCATAATTCTGGAATTTTGGGGATTCCAGTTAAGACTTAATGTGTTTTTTGAATCTCAGATTTTTAATTAAAAGCAATTGGAATCACGATTTTTGTTTTGTTTAAAAAGAAAATATACAAATTAAATAATTTCATTTAGGATCTGTGCAAGGCAGCTAAATAAATTATAAATTATAAACTAAATTGACAAAAGTTTTTAAAATTTATTTGAAAAATTTTTAAATTTTCATAGAAATTTGGAAACCTAAATTTAGTATAGATTTTATTTAGCCAGCTGACACCCACTCAAAATACTATATTTAAAAACAATCCTGCTTCGATCCAAGCAATCCCATTTTATTTACATTTATTTTATAATTCGTTATTTAATTTAAGAATCATATGTGCGTCTTCATATGTGCGTCTTACACCATCTAAATTAAGATGGGGCAGATGAGGACTGCCGTTTCTTAATTTTCTTCATTAAAATCTGCATTTTGTTTGCCAAATTTTTGGATGACATTTTAGTACAAATAATTAATTAAAAAATTCATAAAACGTATTAACTATTTTGACTTGCTACAGCAGCAACAAGAGCTGCTCCCCTTCCTGAGCCATCTTCTGAAAGCATTAAATCAAATTGTTTATTCGAATCCACAAATTTCTTCATTGTTGCTCTTATGTAAGCGTCGAATTTGGGATGAAATCTGTAGACAGAACCGTCAATGCCCACCACCACTTTTGGTTCATTGATTTTATTTATTAAACTACTGATTCCAACTGCCACCAAGTTAGCACCACGTTGTGCTACACATTCACAAATGTAGCGCAATTTTTGGCAATCTTCTACAGATGCTTTCTCAATACCAAATAATTCTTGTAATATATTGCGTGTGATTTTACATTCGGGAAATGTGTCAGCCTCGATATCCGAAATCATACTTGTTTTAAAGCAGCCTTCTTCATTGGTTAACTTTTTTATAAATTCCTGTTTGTTTTGTGACAATACAAATATTAAATTCCTTTCGATTGCATCGATTAAGATTAATCGCACCAATTCACCTAAATACATGCCTAAAAGAAACAAAATATTGTATGTAGGTAGGATTGAGATGATTTTGTGAATTTTAGAATTAAATGATGTTTACTAAAATAATTTTTAAGCCGCTCGGATAATACATTTTTGAAAATTTAAAGAGCATTTAAAATACATGATCACATAATTGTGTCGCTAAGGGCTAGTTTTTAGAATGTCAATTAAACTTAGGTTAACCAACAATTAGGTTAATTTCGAAACAAATTGTATTCATTCTACGAATGGTCGCACGTTAACTTAATAGAGCTTAATTTCAAAAGGTGCAAAATAATGTGATTCGTAAGAAGTAATCAAATTACCGTAAATTATTTTCTGGGGGGTCTTTAACTGGATTTGGTTGACATTTAATTATATTTCACACATTACAAGTGCTAAGTAAGTACACTTGGCTATATAAAACTCTGAGCAAAGAAGTTTAATGATCCGTATATTGCGAAATTATTATACATGTCACTTGTGCGTCCGATTCTTTAATATGGATCGATAATATGGGATACTATTAATCAAATTCATTCTGATGCAATTGAATCTGTGCAAGAGCAATTCCTGTTGTTGTGTCTTCAAGGTTTACATTTTAACCCCCTTAACTTGCCTTCCTACTCCCCTCGACTTGCTCTTATTAAGCTAGTGGCCCTTAACGAATGTGGGTACCTTTACCAATATAAACTCGTGTGGTGTATGTTATCTCATATAATAGTATAAAAACGAAGTAATAATAATGTAAACAACATTGCTGTGGTATTACCAAGAAACGTATCGTGTTAATTTAACTGCATTAAATTTTCAAGTGTATGGATTATAAACTTTTGAAAAATTATAGTTATATCCATTTACAAAACTTACACTAATTCTGCGATAAGGTTTTTATAACAACAATCTGTCTTTTTAGATAACTAAGTCATTAACACTATTTAACAAAAATCGCTTGTTTTGCACAATCTTGTAAGTGTTTGTATTTCCCAAACATAAATCTGAAGTCAAAAAGTTTCATCAAATTGCCTTTCCGAGTTATGTATGTTCTTTTTTTATACACTTGGCTCAGGGAAAATACTTTACGGATCTATATTGGAATGAAGTATTTCAAAATACTTTATATTTTAATTCCTTTCATTCCAATTCAATTATATAGCAAAATGTTTAAAGATGGTTTAAGAACCCTGTAAAGATCTCTAAAATTGTGGATACCCCAGGTGAAAATGTTCACATATTAATATCAATTAACAAAAAAAACAGTTTTTTTTAACAATCGTACCGTTTATGGAGCCGTAAGCTCTCCAATTTTTTGGCTTAGGTCTCTATTTATATCGAAGGTACTCTATTGTACTTATCCTCTTTTTTAAATCATATTTCATAGAAAACTTTTAAAAAATAAAAATAATAATGTTAAAAGTACAAAGCTAATTATTGCGTATACTCACAAACAATGTATCTTTTTTCATTGACATTTAAACATTCAGATTAAGCCGATTGTGGCTTTTTAAAGTTTTATTTTTGGTTACGTGTTACTCCGTTAGGCGTGGGGTAAAAAGAAGACTAAAAATCACTAAAAGTCTTATGTCCACACCAATTTTCACTTAAGGATTCTAACTGAATCTTAATTCGGTAGAACTTCGGTAGAAAACTTTTCCCTTCATATATGGCCATATCTGATAAAAAGAAAACATATTACCCATATATGGAATGATATATGTATTCATATATGAACATAAATTTTTATAGACTAATATATGCAATATATTATCATATATTTCCATTTCTAGTATCATCTATTACCGTATATGTACTTTTTCTTTGAATGTACGTGCCATATGTATGAAATAATATATGTATTTATATAGAACATATATGGCATAAACGAATCAATTGTGGTCCAATATATGAAATATATTTTCATACATTGCCTTTTATGGTATCATACATATATTACCATATACGATTTTTTTGCCCATATATGGTCACATACATGACATATATATTTATGCATGCTCATACATGACACCATATATGACGATTTATGAACATACATGGACATTTTCACCTGGGGCATTAAAACTACATTTAAACTAGCCACTTCAAAATATAAAACTTGGGTTAAAGTTTTGCGAATACATTGATTCAGGGACGTAACAGTTATAACTCTTATTAAAAAAATTGTTTTTTGCCGAATATTTCTTGTTAAAATATTTTTTAATTCCCATGTAAAAATCGAAATATGAACATACATGATCATACATGAGCTTGTATATGATCATATATGGGCATACATGGTCATATATGTCTATGCATGGTTCAATATATGACCATATATGATCTCATATATGACCATATATCTTCGGACACGAAATTTGAGGGTATATTGCCGTATATGATTATTTATGATCATAATGCTCATATATTATTCATGTATGTTAATATATGACCACTAGACCGTACCTCAAAAAAAAGTTCACCGTACACCCTCTAATATAAAGTATTTTAACAAGAAAATTTCGAAAATATTTTTTTTTTTTTGGCCGAACGTAGGGGTCGCCATTTTATATTTTTCGTTATATCTTCGCCATTTACCGTCCGATCTTAAAGTGTTGTATATCAATGTTTTTTGTCTCGCGGAGGCCGATGTTTTTCTCGAAGGAGCGATTGACCTCAAGTAACCCGTTCTAGTATTAACCCACCAGATCTCAGTTGCTACCACCTTAATGTACTACCCTAATATTTTAAAATAAAGGCTTGCAAAAAAGCAATAAACTTTTGCTAGTAAAGAATCCGAATAATTCCAGCGGAACTATTATTTTATTTTTTTTATGTTGCCGAATGTAGGGCATTTTTATTTTTTTGTCATATCTTCTGTATTTACAGTCGGATCTTGAAGGGTTATATATCAATGTTTTTTTCGCAATGATACTACTTAAGGGGTAACACCTATAAAAAAAGCCTATAAATAAAAACTTCCTTTTCTCTAGATAATTTAGTTGCTCATCGGTGACCGCCATAGAAGATTCATGTACAGCTTATCCGTGCCATTCTCAAAACACCGATCGTTTTGTTCTGTAGTACATGAATCTTCTGGGGCACATTTTTTCCAAACTTGACAGCCGCCAAAAATACAGCCAACTTGAATCACGTCAAAATATGATTGATTAAAATTTGTGTTATTTTATAAGTGATCCACGGCACTCAGCATAATTTAACCAATTTTAGGTGGATCGCTCTGAAACATACACTTTATATAGAAAACTAAATTATCTAGAGAAAAGCGTATGAGTTTTTGGGTATATTAATTTTTGACAAAACAGCGAAGTGTTAAAGTCAAAATATCTACTTTTTTACTCTTAAAGAAACAGCTCTAAGTCAAAAAGTATTTGACCTATCAAAAGCTCCTACGCGCATCCATAGATAATTTAGTTTTCCATATGCATTATAAATTTCAGAGAAATCCACCAAAAATTGATTAAATAATGCTGCGTGCCGTGGACCTCTATTGTAAATATACTATCATTTTGTAAAACTTTGTGTAAAACAAATATTTTTTTGTACTGCTTCATAAATCTTGTGAAAACCAATCTTTGTTAACACATCTCCGTAAATAAAAAAAGGAAGTTTTTATATAAAGGCTTTTTACATAGGTGTTACCCCTTAAGTAGTATAAAAGGGTGCTTGAGGTCAATGATTTTCGATGCAACAAATTGGTATCATTGCGACAAAAACATTGATATATAACCCTTTAAGATCCGACTGTAAATACAGAAGATATGACAAAAAATAAAAATGCCCTACATTCGGCAACATAAAAAATTAAAAAAAAAAAAAAATAATAGTTCCGCTGGAATTATTGGAATTCTTTACTAGCAAAAGTTTATTGCTTTTTTGCGAGCTTTCATTTTAAAATATTAGGGTAGTACATTAAGGTGGTAGCAACTGAGATCTGGTGGGTTAATACTAGAAAGGGTTACTTGAGGTCAATGGCTCCTTCGAGGAAAACATCGGCCTCCGCGAGACAAGAAACGTTGATATACATCACTTTAAGATCGGACGGTAAATAACGAAGATATAACGAAAAATATAAAATGGCGACCCTACGTTCGGCCAAAAAAAAAAAATATATTTTCGAAATTTTCTTGTTAAAATACTTTATATTTGAGGGTGTACGGTGAACTTTTTTTTTGCCTGTAAGGTGGTACGGTCTAATGACCACATATCCTCAAATTTCGGATCCTAAGATATATGAGCATATATGAGATAATGTATGGTCATATATTGAACCATGAATGGACATATATGACCATGTATGCCCATATATGATCATGTACAAGTCATGTATTATCATGTATGTTCATATATATTTCAATTTTTACATGGGTTGTTATTTATTTTAATTTCAAACGAAATTTGGGAGCATGACATTTATATGTTTTTAATAATAAAAATTAACTTGTAATTTTTTCTTTTATTGGTCAAGTAAATGAATAAATTAAAAGGCATGAAATGGACGAATTCGATTTTTATTTTGTTATAAAAGAAAAAAATTTGATCTTTAGTTTTTTGCAAAACTGTGTACACCTTTTTGAAAAGTTTTTAAATAAATATCAAAAAATTAACATAAAATAAAAAATTGGAAAATTTAAATGTCTGCAAAACTGTTTGATTTTTGTCGATTTTTGATCGATTTTTTTTTTTATAAAAATACCAGTTATTTTGGGTCTCTGAATTGATTAGATGAAGAAATATTTGAAAAATAGTTCAAAATTTTAAACCACGTGTTGGTGAAAAAAATTAGAAGTCTGTTCAAAATAAGTTTTTTATATATTGTAGTAAAAATTTTTAGTTATTTTTACATCGTTGCTTGTTATTTTAACTGCATTTGTTAGTTGGTTTTTAACAGATAAACGAACGATTTTTTTAGTTTTTTTAATAGTAATACCATTGTGGCATATGCTATAGTTTTATATGTCATTTCTAATTAAAACTTACACCTACAAAATTAAATTGACTTAAAGTGTTACATAGCATAAAAAAGGCATCGGAAGTGAATATACAGAGTCGTGTCTAAAAATAGGAAATCCACTAAAAAGTTTTTTTGGTTCAAAAATCAGCCCTAAAAACAATTAAAATTTAACCTTAAAACAAAAAAAAAAAACAGAAATTACTAAATTACTAAATTAAAACAAAATGATAAATTCGTTTATATTTTTAAAAATTTTAAGCCTTTGACTTTTTTTGTCTTAAAAATTTTTTGAAAAAAATAAATAAAATAAAAAATTTTGATGCTCGATAAAAAAATAAATTTTAAATTTTTTACTAATATTTTTTTTTTGCTGATTTTAGCAATCAGATTTTAAATTTCACTTTACAAAAAGTTAACTAAAATTTAGTAGCGGCAGCTAATTTTTTCTACTAATTTCATTGTTCTACACGTCAGCAGATATGTTTTGCTAAGTTTAACAAAAAATACTGCTAGGTTCAAATAAGCAAATTTCCCCGTAATAAAAGCAAAATTTTAAAAGCCGTTTTAAAAGATCAGGTCAAAATAAAGAGATATTTCATTTTTAAATTTGCATTGTCTCTCAAAAGATTTGTTGGTGTTTTAAGAAAAATACACAAAAATCTCTTTTGAAATTAATTTATCTATTGATTTTTTTAGTTATTTACTATTAATTAGTATTTTTTCATTTGCAATAAAAAAAAAATCAAAATTTTGTTCAGAAAATAAAACGGCACAAGAGTCATTAAAATCTGTTACAATAATATTACGTATACGTATTGGTGTACTTTCACTCAATTTATACACATCCCAGTGTAAAATTAATATTGGGGTATCACTATTTTTTGAACTACAAATAATTGTAACTCCTTTACCATCTAGATTAATTCAAAAATAAGAGTAATAAATAGTAAATAAGTGAAAAAACAATAAATTAAGTCATTGGACTTTGAAAATGTCTTCGTTAAAATATAATCAACCCATCGAACATAATCCACTCAGGCTATTCAAACTGATGTGACCAAATTTGCACTAGTTTCACTTTATTGGTCATTAATCCACTAAACCGTATGCGAAGAGTGCGTACCGAGGATAATATTGCCGCTGAATCGGCCAGTGCCAATTCGTCGCTATTGTCAACAATTGGGCTTGTGTTATTCGACCACCTGGAAGATTTTACGTAAGGATCTCGATATGCAAGAACTGAAGCCATGTGTCGTACCACAACGTCGTTTGTTTGCTGAATAAAATCACAATAGCCCTTATTACGGTTGTCGTAGTCGAATTCGACAGTAAGTCGAATTATCTGAAAAGTCGCTAAAAACGCAACTTTCAAAAAATTTTGCCACTGAATTTATCATAAACAATAATCGGATTATTAAAAATGTATAATCAGAATTAAATTTCTTTATAATTTTCAATTTCCATAAAACCATTTTCTATGGAGTCGAAAATTTCGACTACAAATTCTATCAGGCCGAATATTACAGTCAATGGAGCAATTTACCGTGCGATGGCTATTGACTTTTTTTGGCCAAAATGGAAGAATTGGACTTCGTTGACATGTGGTTTCAACAAGACGGTGCCACATGCCACACGGCGAGTTTGCTAAGCCAAGATCATGCGGTTTGACCCCACTAGAGTATTTTTTGTGGGGATACGTGATGTCTCTCGTGTACAGGGACAAGTCAGCCACAATTCCAGCCGTGAAAGGCAACAATAAAGCTGCCATAAGTAAGATACCGGCCGAAATGCTGGAAAAAGTATGAAAAAATTGGAGCTCACGGATGGACCACCTACAGGCAGGCATTCATTTATTGCCCCAAATAATTATTTAATTTTCAAAACCCAAACGGGTAAAAATCACCCTTTACATATTACGAAAAATATTTTTGTATTTTAAAGCATTGATTATTATGAGCCTGCGTTGTGTACCTACCGGAAATCATTTTTTCAAATAGTTGAGTACCAGCATTCAAGGACTTTTTATCAATTATTTTATCGTAATCTGTACGAATAAAATCCAATATGCCACTATCACCAAATGCGCCCCACTCACAATTTATAAGAACTTGTTTATTTTTTATCTTATACTCGGGCTCCAATAACTCAACTTCTTCGACACGTTCGACATAACAAGCATTACAGCCGGTACCAACAATGACACCAACACGACACTCCGGATTACGATGGGCACAAGACATTAGCGTACCAGTTGTATCATTTAAAAGAGCCATTACGTGAATATCTAAATCACCTCGACGTGTTATGGCCTCCTTTAGCAAGCGACCAACATCTTCCTGTTCCACACCAGCACACTGAAATCCTTTAGTCCAACGCACTAGTAAAGCTTTTGTTAATCCCAATTGAACACAAGGAAATGAAAATGTAAATCCCAGTGGTAAAAGTTCATTAGCAACTTTATGTTCGTCCACAAAGGTGGCCAAACATTGGGCAATATGATCAAATAATTCTGTGCCCGGACCTAACATTATATTCTTTGGCACTGCATAAATCATAGACTCAACAACGGCCTCGTGGGATCCTTTTAATGTAACCAATAGTACGCGAAAATTGGTGCCACCCAAATCTAAGGCTAAATATTTTCCCACTTCATCTCCCGTAGGTAAATCTTGCACATAGGTCACATAACACTTTATATCCGCTTGACTGTGTGTTGACTTCGCTAAACCTTTGCGTACGTCATTACAAAAACGTTTATAAACTTCCTGTAGCTGAGAATCGCTATAAACTAATGGTTTAAGGAAATCCTTTAGACGTTCATCGTGCATTTTAGATGATGATAATGTGATTTTTATTAATTTATTGATTGTATTGAATGTGTTGATGTCAACCCTCCTGTTTCACTATCAAATTTCAACTAATATATAACAAGTTAATAACTATAGTATTTCTTTTATTATTCAAATATTTTACTTAAGTTTTAAATTGTTGTCTTTTCGTTGCCGTTTGGTTGAACATTGATCGCTGCTTTAGAGTAGTGAAAATTGGTAAGACTGAAATTTTTCTCAAAACTATTTGCGCTGTCTTTATGAAATATACCTTTTATATCGGCAAAGTTACCTGGTGTGATTTGACTTTGATAAGAATTTATTTTCTAATTGTGTATTTTTTAACATTTATTATTTTATAACTTTGCGTTTTTTATTGTTGTAGGTTTTTATCAAAAAAAAGGTAATTTTTTCCATAAGTTTTCTTTAATATTACACCGTCTGACAAATTTAAATTTTTGTATGCATCCATGAGAAAATCGAATATAATCTGAAATATTTGGGCAAAACTAAAATACCCATGTCATCCTGTTTTTCGTTAGCGTATTGGATCATAGACAAAAGGGGTATTAAGCTTTATATTTTTAAGAGTACATTAACGCAGTATCATAAAATTAGGATATGATACCATACAAATATTTTAATAAAATATAAATTCGCGATTTACGTGATTGAACTAATTGATCTAGAAACATTGAAATACTGAAGTATATTATTTATGCCTAATCTTTTTAAATATACTAGATTTTTGTATGGATGCACAATTGTGTCAGGCAGTGTTATAGGGGGCAATACCAAATGTATGTTTCAAATAATACTAAAGGATTGTGTAAAATTATTAAGAAGATTTTCAGTACTAATTGGTTTTAAATATTTAGCATGATTTGTATTTCTTATAAAACATGGCAAATTTTAGAATCAAATAAACAATAATAACAATAAACAAAAATAACAAATACCTACATATATGTATCCCAGCAAAAATGAAGCTGCCAAAAAAGCAATAAAAGCATCACTACTATGGCAAAGGCATCACTTCTTTTTTATTGGTTTCATCGATGAATTTTGCATAAGCATGTCATAGGATGGAAGTATTCAAATGTAGCTACTAGCATTACTCATACTTTACTCTAAGGAAGCAATGATAATACAATGATTCGATATTCTAATGTATGAGTGGAAAATGTTCATATACTTTCTAGTATTTAAACTTTAATGAAAATTTAATTCATAAGAATGCTGAAAAATAAGTTTAAAGAAGCGAAATTTATGCATTGATACTTTATTAAAACAAATAATTCTGCATTAGAAAAAAAGCATTTTTGAAACATTTTTCAAAAGTTTTAATGAATTTCTAGACAATTTTTAAAATATTTTTGGATAATCCAAAAACTGGTTGTACAATTTTAACATATTTTTGAACAATTTTAAATAATTTTTGCACAATTTTAAAACATTTTTGGGCAATTTTAAATAATTTTTACACAATTTTGATAAATTCTAAATTAAAACTGGAAATGGTGTAGTGTTAAATAATAAACATAATGCAAAAATGCACAGATTGCGTCGTCAAAAAAATATTTAAGGCTGAAAAAATGCAAAAGGCAGGCCAGCTAGTTTCAATTAAAGTTTAAAAAAATCAGTTTTTCTTGACATTTCAAAACTTTTATAAAAATTCCAAAACTGCAAAAATTCTAACCCTCATGAATTTTTAAACTAAAATATAAAAAATGAAATAAAAAAAAAAAATTAAAAAAATTTTATCAGAACTATTTTTTCAATTTGAATTAATGCTTTAGATTCAAAAAATATACGATAACTTATGCTTTAGAAGTAATGAAAAGTAATTTTTTAAGATATGCATCGGGTTTACATATATGCATCGGGTTTACATATATCCATCGGGTTCTTTTGGAAGTGCCTTAGAATAACACTTAAAAATCATAAAAGAATGTCAACTGAAGTTTAGGAAGCAATGAAGTTATAGTCACAGAATGACGGCCATTTTTTTTTTTTGCTAGGATGAGAACAAAAACAAAAGAAAATTATAAAAAAATATTATTTCTCATTAAACCAAAGAACGATAGCGAAAACGCTATCACCCTACATATCCAAAACGATATTATACAAGGGGTACTAATTATATTTCGGGAATAGCAAATAATAACAAACATTTTTAAATGAAAATGGCTTTATTGTTTTTCGAAATATTCAATACACTTTTGCATTCGTTCAAACCATTTGTCATAACAGTTTTGCATTCCTCTTGAGACAACTCCAAAACATTCCTCGGTACTCGTAAATCGCTGATCACGCATTTTACCTATGATATTCGGGAACAAGAAGAAGTCATTGGGTGCCAAATCAGGAGGATGGAGTCATCAGTTCGATGTGTTTACAGCTCAAAAATTCACCTGTTTGACGAGATGTGTGAGAGCTCGCATTGTCGGCGATTGGTTTTACGAATTTCTCCGAAAACTTCCGGCAAACAAATGGTCGTGTACCACTCAGAATTGACCGTCCTACGTTGCTTAAGCGGAATAGTGGCCATATGACCCATTCCGCCAAAGAAACAGACGACCATATGCTTCGCTGTGCTTCTTCCACCAACAACTTTTGTTGGTGGTGGTTTATTTTCCGGCTCATACGCATTTACCACCTATCACGATTTTATAAACGTCTTTTCAAGCACCACGGTCGAACTTTTTTATTATCTCCTTACACCAATAGATGCGAGCTTTTTTTGAACGATTGATAAATTATGGAGTATTTAACGAAAGCTTTTTTTACAACTAAGTATTCATGTAATGTTGAATGTTTTGAAGTGGAACTAATGTGCAAGGATGCCTCTATCTCACCAATAAGTTAAAATAACAGAAAATGTCGTTTACAAGAAATTATATTTTATTTAAAAACCGGTCTACAAATTAAAATTTTTTGAATATTTTTTTTTGAAACAGACAGCAAACAAAATATAAATTTGTAATAATTGTTACGGACACAAATAAACCACAAAAAAAAATTTATTAAATTAAATTTTTATTAAATTTCATGCAAATGAATACAATAAATGAAACTGAAAAAAATCGGTAAATGATAGTAAATTATTTCGAATAAATGAATAAAAAAGATAATATCGATATTTCTTTAAAAAATAATGTATGTATGTTCCTTTATTTTTAAATAGAACGGAAAACTTTTTTATTAAACTACATAATATTCTGAGTGCGATTTTGGACAACCTTCACGGAATTCGTTGGCGACCGAACTACGACCAGGATTGAATTCACTGTGGTTTTTAATTGTGCTTTATCGCCATACAAATAACTGAGTTCATCGACACATTCTTATTGAGATAAACCACGTCGAAAGTTGTGAAAAATAATCTAACGAAAACTTTTTTTGAAATTTCCATTTTTTGCCAAATTGATTTCTTAACTCACTGTAAACAAAACAAATGCTTAAAATTGTCAAACTTTATTATGATGTTGCGAAATTTTAGCTATTGACATAGAAATAATACCCCTCGTATTACTGTATATTATATATATTCGTATATTGTATATTTCGTTTCACGTGCCCACCTCTAGTTATAGGTTATTTTCAAATATTCGAAAACATTTTTGTTATATAATGTAAACAAAAAAATGTAAACCAGGGATGCAAAATTAAAATGTCTATAATGTATTAACGGGCTTACGATATTAAGTTGTACTTTTTAGAACCCGATTGTATATTTAAATTTTGGGTTATTATAAGAAGTTTGTAAATTGTACCAAATTTGTCATTGGTGTACCATTTTTTTTTTTTTAAATTGTACCAACTTTTGCATCTCTGCTCGAAATAAATTTTGACATTTGCGATACACGCAAACATAATAAGTATTAACTTTCAACTCTTTGACACTCTCGTCTTAAATCAGTTATATTCATCTGAGATGAAGGCGTGTTATAAGTTCAATTACTTTTGTTACGTGTGTGGAAAATATACAATTATGCCCAGTCGCCGTAAAATCACTGTTGAAATAATTAACTTATATGAAACATATTTCTCTTAGGCCCATTATTATAACTTGCCGATAGCTGAAGTTAGGATGTTAACGGACAGATTATAAGTTTTTCGTTGTTATGAGTATACTTTAACCTAAAAGTGACCCATAAGCTAAAGGCAAGTTCATCTTACCTTAAACTTTTAACGTAAGGTTTATTCAGTTGAAGTTGCCATATTTTCTGCTCCGTAGTGTAGTTGTCGTGTTGTTTTTTTTTTGTCGTTTTCTTGCTGTTTGATTTATTTGTTTATATTTAAACATTTTTATTTTTTACATAATTCGAAGAAATTTTGTTTTTCGTTTGTTGTAAAACAAAAATAATACAACAAATATTCAAAACCATGTGTACGAAGCTACATGATATGCTACATGCCACTAATTTAAAAAGTTTTATGTATGCATCAATGAAAAAAGAATGGAGTTATGCTAACCGCATTCACTAATTACATTTTTTACATTTAATAAGCAATCACCAGCCGAGTTAATTTCATTCGATTCAATTAAAAAATTAATATAGAGTTCGACTGAAACTTTAGTACCTAAGTTTTCAAATATACTTTGGGCTAAATTTTGCAGTGCGATCTTAGCATTTACCAAAGGCTTATCCAAAGTAAGTATTTTATTCAACTATGTTTTGTCATTGGTCCCATGCAAGCTTATATACCAAGTTTCGTCTGGTTAATATAAAAAATAAAATTTTTCATCTTGTTCACTTTTCTTAAGAGCTAATCTAGTAAAACGTTTAGCGCCATTAGATTCAGCGTGGTTGATTTAGTTTAACCCACCGGGTCGATTTTTTTTTTTCAACTAGCACAGGGTAATTAATCAATTAAAAACAAATTATTGCTTTTTCAAAACCGTTAAGCAGCGTTGCCATTGTAGGGAAAATTCCCTTTTAGACATTTTTAATAAAATTGATCTAGGATTTTCAGTATTTTATTTATTAAACCACGAAAAGCTTTCGTAAAGTATTCGAATTCTGCCAAATTTTGTTTCTCAATTTTAAACTTACTGTATTAAGTCAAATTATGAAGGTACTTTTTAATAAAAAGAATATGAAAACATATTTTAAAAAGTATTTTTTTAAAATGAGACATCATTAAAGATGTCTACTTTTTTAAGTTTTTTCGTTAAATGTTGCACGAATTTGTTTAAGTACGCCGTTCAATTTCGATTTGTTTTGCCGAACGTAGGGGTCGCCTTTTTATATATTTCGTTATATTTTTGGCATTTCCAGTCGGATCTTAAAATATGACAAACTCAATGTACGAACAAAGTCTATACGTTGTCTTATCGTGTGTTGTCTAAACGTGAGATTGGACCGCTAACAAATATGTGTCCTTTTTTCTTTTCTATCCCAATTTTATTAAGATCGGAGGCCTACCCATGGGCATAGTCTCTATTCATGCTATAACTATATCGCTCATTTACTTCAATACTGCCTTAGCTCAAAAATCAATTTTGCACAAAATGCGTTTGAAGTTTTCAATTTAGGCTGAGAAAAGTACAAAACATTATTGGACGTGCCACTCTTTAAGAGAAAAAAAATAAATACCATTTTTTGATATGTTTTAGTTTATGGTGTGACCATATTTCTACATCATTAACTCAAAAATCAAGTTTTTTGATTTATGACAGTCTTAAAGTATGCCTCCACAAAACCAACAACTTAACAGCAACGTTACTCATTTTAAAAAATTTGTTTTTCTAAGTTATTCTTGATATTTTCTTACTTTTTCTGCTTTTATTTTAACTTTAATTTTTTTTATTATTATTATTATTTTATTTTTTTTTAATCTTGTGTAATTTCAATTTTAGCTTTTAAAATATTGTACCTAATTGCAAACCTATTTCTGAATATGTTTCAACAATTGTCATTTTTATTATTTTTGCTTTTTAATTCCTGTACTGTAATTATAAGATTAAATCTTGTTGTGCTGGATGTGACATTAATAAATAAATAAATAAATAAATAAATAAATAAATAAATAAATAAATAAAGTAAATGAGCGATATGTCCCCGAAGAACTTAACTAAAAGTTTACAAGTTCAATAAATCCCAAAAATTCCAATAAAATCGCAAAACTATTTTCAAATTGTTGATGGTCAGTACCTATGGTAGTTAAATATCTTTTGTTTGTTTGGTAGTATGCCTGAATATTTAGTTTCGGTCTCGTAAAAACAACATTTGGTAACTATTCAGTATTCGCTTATATTTCTTTTTTTTTTTTTGTATTAATGCAGAAAAATACCATAATATTATTTTAAAGTAAAAAACTATTGTGGATTAAAAATATTAACGGAAATATTAATAACAAATATTTGATATGGTTTCGGCCGAAAAAAGCTTTTCTGAACAAAATATTCGGTTTCGGTATTTACAAAAAATCGGATTTCGGTCGGACCCTATTAGTTGGTAATAAAATCCAAAGAAAATAATACAAAACAAAGTTATCTATATGACTATTCTATATGACTAGAGAATATTTTATTTAGTAAATTTAACATTAAAATAGTGCAATATCAAAACTAAAATATAATAGAGGAAAACAATATTTTATTAATGAAAAACAAAGAGAAAAGTAACAAACAAATATTTTTAGATGCATTAGTTGAACAAAGCATTTAATCTATAGCGTTAAGAGCTACTAACGTGTGTACCGTGTATTTTTTTGCAACTTGTAATTTATTGCTTTAGTTGTTGGATACATTTTGTTGTTATTTTTGTATTCCGTGTAACTTAATTCTTTTTTTTATTGTACCTACTTACTGATTAAAAACAAAACTTAAGACAATTGGCATTTAAAAGTCGTAACATTGGTAAGTTGTTTTTGCCGTTAAAAAATTTCAGTCAAACTTAAAAGGTTTCAAATCGTGATTTAAACTGTAAAAGTAAACATATTTTATAAAAAAGATTAAATCACAACAAACTAAAAATATCATTTTTCAACAGAAAAATAATATTAAATATTAAACTGCTTACTATACTTTATCAGTTAATTCTGATGATTTTAGTACTTTAATGATATATTACAACAAATGTGAAATTAAAATTATAAAATCAGTGAATTTTTGACAAAAGAACTTATTTGAAAAACACTAATTTTTCAAGAGAGGTACAAAAACACCTTTACTGTTACATAAAACTGTTTTAATAGATTTTCTAAAAATAACAATAGTTAACAACCAAAATGCGACAAGCATGCGACTATTTTTTATGTATTAGGGCCTCCTAAAGCCGAAAATCGCATTAGTTTTGCTGGGCTAGTTTTTGAAATGTTTGAAATTTTTTATTTTTTTTATTTTAATTTTTTAGTGAATTTACCATTTTGACTTTATTTTTTTTATCAGTCAAACTGCAAACGAAAAACTAGTTAAGGCACAACATGTTTTGTGAATATGGTTTTTAAATCGGTTTAGAAGACATGGGTCAAAATTTCGCGAAAAAATATTTTTTTTTTTTAAAAACAAAAATTTTGAATTTTCAAAAAAATAATAAAGATATTCATCTACATTTTTTCTTAAATGTTGTACTTCTACAAAGAAAATAAGGCAGGTACTGAGAACCTGTTTTTTATTTTATTTGCAAGCAAGTGTCCTCATAAATATGAATGACAAAAATGCCAAAAAGAGAAGTCTTAAAATGAGAATATATTAGTTATGTTACACAAAAAATGAGAATGTGTCGGTGGTATGCAATTTACTCAAAGATATGTATCAGAAATACTTTGGAATGCCTGTCACAAATTTGCAAGAAAGATGGACACCAAGTATCATATGTCTTCCGTGCTATTGAGATCTTTCAGCATGGGAGGCTTCTGGCACGAAATTGAAATTATTCTTTACTGATTTATTCAATAGAAATACCTCATGTGATTTGGAGAAAACCATCTAATCATATCGACGATTGCTATTTTTGTTAATGCAAGAGTTCTGGATTTGGAGCCAATAAAATGGTGGTTTTATCCTAATGTAGACTCTGTCACGAAACGAAAGTTCCGACGCATCATTTGTAAATCAAAACTCATCTGAAGACAATTATAATCCAAGTGAAGAGAGCCGCTTACTTAGGTTCAATTAAATCATTTGGTCAGAGACTTGGAGCTCACAAAAGAAAAAGCAGAAGATGAGATATGATTCTACAAGGTCATTCTCGGTTTGTTCGAGGAGCTTTGAGAGCCTTAGAATGCAATTGAATGGGGACTATTTGTTGACAGTAGTAAAGAAAGTTTCAAACCAGTTCTTTTACATAACTGAAACAAGAAACCATCTAACATTACACACTAAAGAATCGTACAAAACAATGGTTAAATTGCAAAAATCTATTAATTATGAAGATCACAATTAGAAAGTTTGTTCCGATTTAAAAGTGGTGGACATGCTATGTGGAATGCAACGTGGATACACAAGATATTGCTGTATTGTTTGCCTCTGGGACAGTCGAGCTCGTGATTTTCATTATAAGAGAAAACACTGGCTCATTACAGTGGGCCAAGACAACATAAAGTATGTGCCACTTATTAGGAAAGAAAACATTATTCTTCCATAATTACATATAAAACTTGGACTCTTGAAAAACTTCGTCATACATTGAATAAGGAAGGCCAAGCTTTTGCCTATTTGAGTAAAATTTTTAAAAGTATTTCTTTTGCAAAAATTAAGGAAGGAACTTTGAATGGTCCACAAATAAAAAAAAAACTATAAAATACTTTTTTCTTATTTAACAAATATTATTTCCTAATTTGTCTCTTTTACATTTTCAACAGGTGTTAATTTGGCACTTAAGATTCATTTTTTACATTTTCACTCGAGATTTTTTCCATAGAATCTCAGTGATGTAAGTGATGAGCACGAAGGGAGGTTCCACCAGGAAATAAAGTCGATCGAGAGACGATATCAGGGATATTGGGATGAGAAAATGATGGGAGATTACATTTGGTTTCTCTTAAGAGAAATGGACCCCAAAGAAAACAAACGTAAAAGAAGGTCTAACAACTATTTTTAATACTAAAATACAAACAAATTTAAAGAAAATCAATAAACAATATGAATAAATAAAAAGTTAATTTAATTTTTTTTAATACTGTTGATCTTAACTATACAATATTATTGGGCATGCGTTCATAATATAAAACAAAAAAGGAGAAAATCTCAAATTAGGTACTTTTAGATAAATGGTCATAGCTTTGGTATTTACCCATAGATACATTTAAGAAAAAAATTATATTATAGTTTTCCTTTGAAGATTAATACAATTTTTATTTTTTTTGAAAATTTCAGATTTCAGTTTTTGCCGAAAAAAAGAGACTTTTCTGTATAATTTTCATCCAAAACTACTGAACCAATTAAAACCCGTACTCTAGAAAAATGTTGACCATTAAATGACAATTGTTTTGCAATTTGATTGTTCAAAATATCTTTGAGATATAGACAAAATTGTAAAATTACTCAAAAATTAGAATAGAAAAACAAAAAATTAAAAATTTTTCAAAAAAAACTCCAGAAACAAAATTTCGATTTTCGGATTCAGGAGACCTAAATCAATAACAAAAAAATAGTCGCACATTTTTTTTTTTTTTTTTAATTTGTTAACTTGTGTTATTAACTAATGATTATTTACATTTAAGATTTTTTACTAACAAGAAATAAATTATTTAACGTAAATCAAGAAAGAAAAATTAAGGAAAATGCCTCACTATTTTTAAGTTAATCAAAATTTTTCGTAAACTAAAATTAGTTGTTGGACCTTCTTATACATTTGTTTTCGTTGGGGTCCGTTTCTCTTAAGAGAAACCAAATGTAATCTCCCATCATTCTTTCATTCCAATACCCCTGATATCGCCTTCCGATGGATTTCATTTCTTGGTAGAATCTCTCTCCGTGCTCATCACTTACATCACCGAGATTCTCTGGGAGAAAGCTCAAAGCTCAAGTATTTGTGGACCATTAAAAATTTCTTCCTTGATATTTGCAAAAGAAATACTTTTAACAATTTTATTCAAATAGGCGAAAGCTTGGCCTTCCTTATTCAATGCTTTGACGAAATTTTTCAAGAGTCCAAGTTTTATATGTAATGGTGAAAGAATAATAATACTTTATGTTGTCTTGGCCCACTGTACAGGTTGGTTGAAAAGTTCCTGCGCTCACCAAGAGATGGCATTGCTAGCTCCAAACTTTTTTTTCTCAAGTTGGTATAACTATCCTGAGAACACATGCAAAGTTGCAAGTCATTCTGTCAATTCTTTCTTTGTTTACAAGCCATTTGAAGTTGACGTGTCATTGATTTTTTTTAATATGGAAAAAATTTAATATCGTGCAGTCATTAGATTCTTTGTTTTGAAGAGTTTAAAAGCAAAGGAAATTTATGAACAATTGTTAGAAGTGTATAAGGAGTCCTCACCTTCAAAACGCACGGTTGAATTTTGGGCTGGTCAATTTAAACGTGGTCATACCAGCCATAAAGACGATCCACGCGAAGGACAGCCAAAAACTGCAACCACAGCAAAATCATTGAGCAGGTACATGGTTAGTGAAGATACAAGTTTGACTAAGCGTGAAATTGCTAATGCCATAGGCATCTCAGACGAACGAGTACTCCATATTTTACATGAAGAATTATGTATGAAAAACCTGTTTGGAAAGTTATTGCCGCACACATTAACAATTCAACAAACACTGGATCGAAAACAAATTTCTCAGCGTAATTTGGAGCGTTTTAAGCCGAATAAAACCGACTTCTTGTGTCGTTTTATAACTATGGATGGACTTGGATCTACCACCATGATCCTAAATTGAAACAAAGACGTTTACAGTGGACTGAAGCTGGTTTTTCAGCTCCAAAGCAGGTGAAGTCACAACGATCAGCAAAGAAGGTTATGGCATCAGTTTTTTGGTATGCAAAGGGAATTTTGTTCATTGATTATCTTCAGAAAGGTAAAACAATCAACTCTGAATATTATTGCAGCCTTTTGGATCAGCTGGATGAAAAAATTCGTGAGAAAAGACCTGCTCACAAAAGTGTCTTGACGATGGCTAAATTCAAAGAATTAAAGTACGAATTGCTTGAACATCCACCGTATTCACCAGATTTGGCTGCCAGTGACTACTATCTCTTCAGAAATCTCAAACAATTCCTTCGTGGAAAGCATTTTTCGTCGAATGAAGAGGCCATAGCAGCCGTAGACGGTTATTTTGCAGAGCTTCCGGAAAACCATTATAAGGATGGGATTAAATTATTGGAAGATCATTGGAACAAGTGTATTGAGCTTCTAGGAGATTATATTGAATAAAAAAATATATTTCGTAACAAAAACAGTATTCTTTCATTTCGAGCGCAGGAACTTTTCAACCAACCTGTAATGGCTAATCTTTCAAGCCAATGTTTTATCTTATAATGAAAATCACAGCGGCAAATAAAACAACAATATTTTCTGTATCCACGTTGCATTCCACCACTTTTAAATAGAAACAAACTTTTTTATTGTGATCTTTATAGTAAATACATTTTAGCAATTTAACCATTGTTTCGAAAGATTCTTAAGCGTTTACAACATGTGCCATGGGTATAGATGGTTTCTTGTTTCAGTTATGTAAAACAACTGCTTTGAAACTTTCTTTTTTACTATCAACAAATAGTCGCCATTTAATTGCATTGTAAGGCTCTCCAAGCTCCTCGAACAAACCGAGAATGACCCTGCAGAATCATATCTCATCTTCCAAAAGGTTGTATTGTTGTAAACGAGATGCAAGTACTTCTGCTTTTTCTTTTGTGAGCTCCAAGTCTCTGACCAAATCATTTAATTTAGCCTAAGTAAGCGACTCTCTTCACTTGGGTTATAATTGTCTTCAGATGAGTTTTGATTTACAAATGATGAGTCGGAACTTTCGTTGGTCTTAGTTGATTTTGGATATGAAGGAATGGGCAATACATCCGAATGAGGAACTGGAAAACTGACAGAGTCTACTTTAGGATAAAACCACCATTTTTTTGGCTCCAAATCCAGAACTCTTGCATTGACAAAAATCGTCATTGACAAAAAACCTCGATATGATTAGATGGTTTTCTCCAAATCATTGGTACTCCGAATTTCAAGCATCGGCTAATAAAAACAAATTTTAACACATGAGGTATTTCTATTTAATAAATCAGTAAAAAATAATTTCAATTTCGTACCAGAAGCCCATGCTGAAAAATTTCTATACCACGGAAGACATATGATACTTGGTGTCCATCTTTCTTAAAAAATTTGTGACAGGCATTCCAAAGTATTTCTGATAAATATCTTTGAGTAAATTGCATACCACCAACACATTCTCATTTTTTGTGGAACATAACTAAAACATTCTCATTTTAAGACTTCTCTTTTTGGCATTTTTGTCTACATAATTTGCAAATAAAATGAAAAACTGATTCTCAGTACCTGCTAAGAAGTACAGAAATTTCACAATTTTTCCTCCCAACATAGATTTTCTAACTGTCCAATTTGAGTTTTCCTTAAAAAAATGTTTTTTGTGCAATAATTCTATAAAAAATAGTAATATAAAACAAATATCAGAAAAATTTTATATTTGGGTACCTTTACATAAATGATCATGACTTTGGTATTTATCTACAGATTTTCTTTTAAAATGTCTTATTTTCTTTGTTGAAGTACAACATTTAAGAAAAAAATTATTTCACATTTTACCATGTAAGACGAATATCTTTTTTATTTTTTTGAAATTTAAATTTTTTTATTTTTTTTTAATTATTTTTTCGCGAAAATTTTGACCCATATCTTCTAAACTACTTAACCGATTTAAAAACCATATTCATAAAACATGTTGTGCCTTAACTGATTTTTCGTTTGCCGTTTGACTGATAAAATTTTAAGCCAAACTCGAGATATAGTCAAAATGGTAAGTTCACTAAAAAATTAAAATAAAAAAATAAAAAATTTTAAAAACTAGCCCAGAAAATAATTTGTTTTAATGCTATTTTCGGCTTTAGGAGGCCCTAATACTTAAAAATTTTTCGCATGCTTGTCGCATTTTAGCTGTAAACTAGTGTAATCATTGTTTTGAATCATTACTATTCATTGTTTTGAATCATTTCTATTCATCATTACTATTCAAAAAATATAGGTTACCATTAGATGTGTGATTAGTAATTTATCCATCCATTTGTTATACGTTTTAAGAAATATAATTAAGTAAAAAGATAACTTTAGGAAACATTTTTTTCTAAAAATCTAAAAAAATGTGTTTTTTTGTTTGCCTCATATTAACTATTCAAATTTTCAATCTATTTCCGCCTCGACTTTTCTTTACGCAATCGGCACCAAACTTCATATTAAATGTTTTTATATACATAGCAACCAAAGTAGCCCATTCGGGAACTTTACAATTCATTTTGAAAAATGGACATACAAAGTTTGAACGCCTCTAATGTACATATGTATGTAATTACCAAATACACATTTTGAAACATCTTTAGTGTTACCAACTCCTTCGCATTGGTAACACTAAAGATATTCAAGAAAAATTATAAAATATAGTTTTGTTACATTTTCACTAAATCAATTCTTTTTTTTTTCAGTTTCTGCTACAGATGCTTTTAGTTTTGTCGATGAAATGCGCCAAGCTGCTCAACATGCTCAAAATCTTAGCAATTTTGTTTATGAGCCTACGTCTGGCTTATATTATGATCAAAAATCGGGTTATTACTATAATGCGGTATTTAAACATAAATTCATACAAACATTTGATTCTATATATCATCCATTATTATGTTTTTTTTGTTATTTTTTCAGGAATATGGACTCTATTATGATGGAAATACTGGTTGTTATTATAATTATAATAAAGAGAAAAGTTGTTATGAGTTTCATTCACAAGTTCAAGTACAACCGACGGCAACAAAGGTAAACGAAGTTTTGTTCACAACGTTTTCTTTAATAATTTCAAAAATATTATAAAATAGTATACAATATTGAGGGGATTCATAAAAAGCTTCGTATATTGTGTGTTTTATGTTAAACTTTATACCATAGACCAGGGGTAAGCACGTATTTAACAACATGCGCCACATTGAGATTTTCCATAAATCATAAGAGCCGCATCATATTTAGAAGAGAACTTAGTGAAAATTTTTTGTATTCGGTTACTTCAACTCAATATTAATTTTCAAACAAAATTTGGTTTATACAACTGACTTTTATTTGAAACACACACACATTTAAATATGGTTGTACTAACAGAATTTATTTATTGCATCAAAACTCCAAAATATGCTTCACAATTCGTTTGTATTTTCGGTATTTTGAAGTATTATGTACAAATTTTGGTAACAAAAATGTTTGTTGAACCGATTTGATTCGACTTTGAGTGTAAAATTATTAATACAATATATATAAATATAGTAGTCCGCCATACTTGTTAGACAAGTTACATTTTAGTGCTTCTAGTAGAAAGCATAGTTTAATTTTCTCCAGACATTTCTCACTCATTATGGGACTGTCATTTTGTTTTAATACCACTAGATTGTGGAATTCTACGATCCCTTACCAGGATCACACTCCTTATCGAGTTTTAAAGCTATTTTCTTGTCGAATTTGTAAATTTGCTATTGCAGCCTGGTATCATTCAATTCTTTCTTTTTGCGATATTAGGG